>JAYDZK010000113.1:86966598-87081131 GCA_034509185.1 Euphonia xanthogaster
TTTTGTTTTGTTTTGTTTGGGGGTTTTTTTTGTTTGTTTTGTTTTTCTTTTTTTTTTTCTTTTTCTTTTTTTTTTTTTTTTTTAGGTATGTAGTGTTACACTGGCTTTTAGGTAGAAGGAAAGAATTGATGATGTTGCCAATCTTTTAAGTTTCTTCCCCTTGGCCCCTAAGGCCTCAGTTCCCTTTAAAATTTGAGCCCAGGAAAAATCTTGCAAAAATTGCTCCTAACTTCCTTCTGATCTGATTATAAGTCACAAACACAAAAAGGTAGTCAAAGATTGTTAGCAGGGAGAATGGCAAGCAATCTCTAAGTGTCTCTTCCACCCTGTGCTGTAAAGCAGCTCTGGATGCTTTCTTTAAATCTCAAGGCATTAACACTGCTTCACAGCCATTCTGCCAGTTTCATTAATTGCACTTCTATTCCAATCATTTCATAAGCGGACTGTACTTATAATCTGGCTATTTATCCTAATGTTTGATGTTTCTGAGTCACATAAATACATTATGTTTGAATGCAGAGAAGTACTTTGCATGACAAATTTGAGATTTCTGCCGGAAATGTTTGACTGAAATTTATTTTTGCTATCCATAGGGAATAAGCCTCTGCATTATTTGATTGTTATTCACATTTTGGTAATCGCATTACGAACCTCTACAAAGAAATGAAATGGCAATGTGCCTTTTTTTTTTTTTTTCCTCTAAGAGCAAACGTCTCCTTCCCCTTCCAGATGCACAGACCTTGAAAACGCATTAGGAAATTAAAAAGCCAACAGAAATAAAATAATGTATCTATGTTTGAATATTCATTAAAATACGACATTGCTTAGTCACTGCTTGCCATTTGGATGATGCAGGGTGCTTAGACAAGCTTAATGCAATAATAGGAATTCAATCTTGTTTTTACAGGGTGGGTGGAGACTTCAGTGGACAGATTGGTGCTCAGACAGCAATGGTGCTCAGCTGTACTAATTCCATTAATATTTTTAGGCTATAAATCACCTTACATCAGTTGGTGATCTGATTTTATGTTGTAAATAACACTTCAGAAAAATAGTAACAGATCTCATTTCTGGGTGTTATTCACATCCATCCTGATATTTCTCATTCTCTCCAGCAGCTGTTCTACCTACCTAGTGCTTTATACTAAAGACCACATGTTTTGTCTAATGGAGCTTTTTGCCCTTGATGTTGTTTGCCCTTTGTTACTGTAATATTACATATGCTCTTCTCTCCCAGGAACTTCATGCAGCTCCCCCACAGGCAAAAAATTTACCACACTTTATCTCATTCTGTCTAGCCATTATCAAACATCACAAGCACAAGAAAGGATGCAAAAAAACATCATTGGGTACTAAAACCCATGAGCCAAATTTATTTCTTGTTTCACCTCACAAATCGCAGCAATCTGTTAATTGTGTCCCCCACCGCTTTTAGATTTTATGAGCATCAAATCACAGTAAGTTTTTTTTCTCTGCAATTTGATGAAAAAACCCAACAAAAAATAGAACAGACAAAACTAAACAAAAATGCTGCCTCTACTCTTACCCCTTTCTAACATCAATTTTCTAATGGGAATGTCTGATGTACTTCCTAACCCCTAGCCCTTTGGCAGCACTTCAGAATCTCCTTTGTTCTGTTATACTGCCCTGAAACTCCTACTGCCTGTGCTTCCACGAACCAACTAGCAGGAACCCTCATCTTCTGTACTTGGAAAAAAAAGGAAGACGAGTTGTGGTGGAATGGAGACTCAAGAGAACACACAGCCTCCCACCCAAGCTCAGCTGCTTTTCTGAACCAGTTGTGCCTGTGCTCAGGGTGAAGAGGAAGGAACTGTACAACACCATGGGCACGTTTTCAAGTGGTGACGCAGCACCACAGGACAGCACGTGGCAGATGTAGGTTCTTGTAAGACATCACCTCACAGTAGTGTCTCACATAGTCATACCGAAATAAGGGGGGAGACTTAGGGTTTTATTTTATTTATACACATTATACACATTTATACACATGAGGGAGAAACGTAAGACAAATAATAATTATATCCTGTTTTCAGTTTGATAACTTTCTATGCTGGATGCAGCCATTTGCCTGATGCTTTTATCTCCCGATTAGCTCCTCCCCAGCTCTCTCCAACCACAAATCATGAAGTCAGCCACATACCCTTCTCACAATACCTTATGCTAAACACACAACATGACTTGAGATCTTTCATGTTGGACAGTGAAATAATTTGGAGGCCAGTCAAAGCCAGTACTTTGAAAATTGCCAGTTATAGTTTAGCTTGTTGCAATGTAAAAGACAAAATACAATTGCAAACCCCACACAATATGGACACACAAAATTACCTACATAGAACTGCTATTTTATAGGAGCAAAAATCTCAGAACATAATGAAAAAGTTATGGTTTCTTCTCAAAATCTCATGATGTTGGGTCAAATCATGCACCCCTTAATGGGGTTGCTCAAGTTACAATGAGGCTGATTCAACCTTTTGCATTGTCAGTATGTGATGGATGTACAGAGCTATCCAGTTTGCTTAGTTGATACTTCTTGAAAAGGGTAAGAATTCCTTCCAGACTTGCTACCAATGTAATGTCCACTAGTCATGTAGGGTGTATTAATGACAAAGACAGATAAGTGGCTTAGTAATTTAATGAAAGTGATTAATAGAAACATGTCAACCCATTTAATTGAGTAATCATTATCTTCGCATTATGTTTCTCACAATTAAACTTGCAAAATCCAAACATCCACATGCATTACCCGCATCAAGAAAAAGATATTGGAGCTTGAACTTCATTGTTTTCCTTAATAACTGGATGTACCCAGCAGTTTAACTGCCCAGATCGACAGTGCCTTTTGGCTAGCTCAAGGCCCTCTCATCGATCTTTTACACACATGGTAAATTATTCAGACAACAGCAGCTTGCAGACCCCAAATCCTTTTAATGTTATTGTTCTTATTGAATCAAGTGGCATTGTAAAAATTTGATTGTCCTCATAGTTTCTTTTCCTATTCCTACCCCCTGTTTCTTGAACACTGGTCTAATTCTTCTGGTGACTTTCTTCTAAGAATAGCAAATGCCCTGTGGAACAGCAGGAACAGGAAGCATTATGGGAATGCTTCAAACATGGCAAACGCTATGAAACCAAACATATGTGGGAAAACAAGGAGATTTGTGTTCTGCTAAACAGGGTTTTAAGTCCATACAGGCTTCCTTTTTTTTTTTTTTTTTTTGATAAGCAGAGACACATCCCTAAAGGATGTCATTGATTATTTTAGTCTCTGTTCATGTGAGCACTCGTTTGTGCTGCTGCTTATCGCTGAGCTCCCTCCAAATCTGTGGATGTACTTGTGTGGTGAGGCAATCAGGACTGCATTACACATTTAAGATTATAAGAAACATCTGACTTATAGGGTGGCACCTAAGTATCTTCCACATTATTCTCTAAGATAGTCCATGGACCTTTTGTTCTCCACCCATACTATGTTAATATATAATTAGCAGAGGCTTTATGTCTTTATTGCCTTTGGACCTTACTCATGTTTTTTAGCTTCTACTGACATAAAATTCAAGCCTCTGCTTCACAGCCTCATTCAGCCTACACAGCACTCTGGTTACAGAAAACAAGACAGAAGTGGCAAACTCTGGCACCCACAGTCCTAACAAGGATTGTGAATTCAAGCATTC
Organism: Euphonia xanthogaster; assembly: GCA_034509185.1. Taxonomy (NCBI): domain Eukaryota; kingdom Metazoa; phylum Chordata; class Aves; order Passeriformes; family Fringillidae; genus Euphonia; species Euphonia xanthogaster. Next base: position 86,970,291 of record JAYDZK010000113.1, read on the forward strand.
GGCTGGAGGGTTTCGTGATTTTTATTTGTGGAGATAGAGGTGGATGAGACTTCAGTTTGTAGGTTGGGCTGCCACCTGTCCGAGCTCAGTGTAGGTACGCTGACTACTCAGCCTCTAGACATCAGCTCTGGCTAAGATTTGGGGGGGAGGGTGGCGGGGGGAAGGGTGTCTGGAAACAGAAATCACTTAATAACTTAATCAGCAGTGATGACAGTGAATTAGCAGATTGTGAAAACCACAGCCGAAGTAAAATCTGAGTTTCATGTCTCTCTAGAAGACCTTATATATCTGAAAATAAAAATAAAAAGTAGATATTCTCACACCAGACAATAAAAACAGTGGAGAAGAAAGAAATTACACCCCCCAAAAAAATATCTAATTATACTTGTCCCAGTTGAAACTGGGTTGAAAAAATAGTTTAAGACATCTCCATTAAGAGACGTGATACCATTTCCAAAACCCTACAAAAACAGCAACAATGAAGCTTCCACTAATGTAAAGAGGGAAAAATAAATGTAAAAAATTTTAAAAAGGTGCCTGGAAGCACCCTGAAAAGGCACTGGCTTGTTGTTTTCAGTTGCCTATATAACAACTTTTGGTATACTTCAGAAAGTAAATTACCCACCCTTGGGCCCCGACCCTCTACTAATTAGAAGCTGAGTTTCACACCTTAACATACAGCCACAAGAAGGAAAATAAATAATTTTGGTGATTATATGAACCATATTGAAAAAGAAACCCTTTCAAGGCAGACTTCACCTCCCTCCCAAAACAGGCTCAAACACAAATGTGTGAGTACCCAACCTACCCTGTTGTCTACTCATTCACCTAGAATCAATTTGATCCAATTTTTCTTTAGTACAGCAAAAAGATCATACCACTGTAGAGAGCTGACAAAAGTTATGAAACTTATTTTTTATAAATAAAACCAGCCCAATAATTCTTATCCCCAGCCTTGCTCTCTAAATTCTGGGATGAAGTTATTTTAAGGTGTGAATTAGCGACGTCCAAGGAGTGAAACAAGCTCAATTGTTATAGGTCTGTACTCTGAAGATATCTGTCAAACCCACCTGTAAATTACAGGTTTTCAGGCAACATCTTCATGTTCTTTGCCAAAGATTATTGGGTAGGTGGCATCAACTACCATGTCTCCACTAACATCTATAAACTACATCAGTTTATATCATAGAATCATAGAACCATTAAGGTTGGAAAAGATCTTCAAGACTGAGTCCAACCATTAACCCATCTCTGCCAAATCCACCACCAAACCATGTTCCTAAGCACCACACCTAAGCCTTTTTTGAATACTTCTAGGGACAGTGATTCCAAAACTTTCTTAAGCAGCCTGTTGAAATGCTTGAACATCATGACTGAAATACTGAGTTGTGCTGCTGGACACTCAGAAGCAAATAGCTTTTTTTCCTTGAAGGTTTTGCCACCGTAGTTATGGTAGCAAAGTCCTCCTAACAAAGGTAGTTCAAAGAGCTCCTGTGACAATACTCAACCTAGTTTTCTTGGGGAAACAACTAAGGAAAGGAGAAAGGAAGGAAAGGCATCAAAAAATATTTTCCCACCTATTACAGAATTGCAACAATTGCAAATGGAGATTCTTTGCCCAATAAAATCTTCCTTTCACGAAAACTAGGATGTGGATGAAAATGGGGAAATAGAGGGTGTGATATGGATGAGCAGATGTGTGGATCTCAAATCTGGAATTAGGCAAGGTACACAGAGAGTCCTGAAAGCACAACAGAGCTGAAATGGCATTACAAATGAATATAAATGTAGAGTTATATAAAATGAATGTTTGTAGGAATGTAGCACACAAATGCCCAAAGCAGGTTCAGTAGGATGAGTAGGTTCAGAGAACAGAGATGTTTTACTTGAATGAAGACAATCTGAAAAAATTCAATTATTCGAGCACCTCAGATAAGACCTTTAAATACACTTTACCAGTAGTGATTGTGAGAAAATGTATCCACTCCAAGTGGATGGATGAGATCCTACTTAGTGTCTTGAATCCACAGGTTAGCCAAAAAGGCAAAGGCTAATTTTGAAATATTAAAGACCTTTTGTTGGGGCCATGTAATCAATCACCCGTGTCTTTTCCGTTCTGCTTTTGCACCCCTGCAAGGCTATGCCTGTCCCAAACTATGTGATTGTCTCCGGGGGGGGGCAGCAAGGCTGGACTGCAGAAGGTGCAAGGTGCATTCCCAGGGGTTCATTGAGGGACTAAGCCCAAGGGGGACTTGCTGGTAGCTTTGTTTGTGTGAGTCTTGTTCCACCCTGACAGCCTCTAAGTGTTTAAACCACAACTAGAGGAGGTAGCGCACAAGAGCTGAGCCCTTTTCTGGAATGGCTCTATTGAGAGCCATTAACAACTGGGCAAAGGTGACAGCTGAGGCAGATCTTTATTGAAAAAATAAACTGTGAGAGTAAAGCAAGCATTAGACATGAAACCAGTCCCTGTAGGCAAAACAGCTCTCCCAATTATACCCTGTGGTTTCCTTCTTTCCATTTTATATTGACTGAATCAAAATCAATGGAGACTGATGACAATTATTATGTGACTTGCAATTAGTCCTGTTCATCTATAATGGATCATAAACACCTTTTCTCTGATATGCACATTTCTGCTAAAAGTAGCTTGGCTGTTCAACAGGAAGTAACATTACTGAGAATATAGGAAAATTTTATTTTGTCTTTACTGATTTTGTATCTGTTGATACACTACTTAATGCTTCTTCCCAAATAATAAATTTAATGCTGCAGCACATCTAAAAACTTCAAAGTAGTCATTTCCATATTAGCAGATCTCTCCTCCAGAGATGTAAGAAATGGCATTGTAGGACCTGAGGAGGAGAATGCCAGTTAACAATTTGCCAGTAGATGTCTCTGCTAAACACACTGAAGGGAAAATACTCAGTTTGAAACTCCAGTGAAATGCAAGTGGAAGTTTGCATACTTCAGCTGAAGAGCAGGGTAGAACCAACTAGGTCACTAGTCCTTTCTGAAGACTACTTTTACATAGTCACAATAAAAATGGCATTTACTTAAAACTCAATGACTCCCAACTTAGTTAAATATTGAATTTGTCTCCTGATATTGCCTTGCTGAGTAAGGAGACTCAAGAAAGGCTAGGCTTACATGTTAAGATTCTTGACAGAAATTATGAGTGCAGAGTGTTCTGGTAAAATATTTTTATCATTTAAATCCTAACTTTTTGAAAATAAGCAGTCCTTCCTACTTCCAACAGAGAACTTTATAAAATATTTTTGCCTCAAACTAAAAAACCATTATATAGAAAAAAAAAAAATAGTTTTAGGCTGAAATAATGCAATGCACGGTAGGATAATTATGTCACTGATGGAAAACATTCAGAGGTTCTCATATTTTCTTTACATCTATATGTTATTTGGCAATGGTCTTATTTCCAAAGCAGAGCTTCTAAGCAAAGAAACTAAGATTAGTTTCGCATAATTGGCACTTGCCGTTAACATACAGCATGATTTTCTGATTAATAATGAAAAAAAAAAATCTCAAAAGGCACAGATCAGCTGGAAAAGCATCTGCTTAAAATACACACACATAATTAGGAAAGGACGTCAAACAGACTTGATTACATATTTCATGGGTATGTGTCAAAGAGTGTAAAGCATTTGACTTAACCCCAGGGTGACTTCAAGAGGATTTACTCTGTCTAGTGTTTGTGATTAGCACCATATAATCTGGATCTGCTGAACAAGTGGAGTTTTACATGATATGCAAATTTCATTTCACTTAATTTAGCCCCTTTGGATTTAGCATAAAATCTCTGTGTTGCATGAAGAGCTGAAACAGCTGGATCCAGTTAACTGGGAAATTAAAAATGTACTAAATGAAATAAGGTAATCCTTGCCATGGTAGCCAGCACACACTAGAGTGGGACCCTGAGATCTCTGAGGGATGGCTGAAGTGAGCACTGGTAACACCAGACAGACTGTTTCCACAAACAACAAAACACTGATCCTTCTCTAGTCCCAGTGTGCTTTAATTTTTCATAAAACTGAATTATTTCACCACCATGTCAAGGTTCATTTTCCAGGTGCGTGTTAGTAAGAAAATCGTTCACCTTATCAGTAAAGGAAATTAGCACCCAGTAGGTAACATTTTATTTCCTTGTTAGTATATTAAGATGTGGCAAAAAATAATTAGCAATACATTACCCTGTTTAAAATGAAATGGAATTAATTCATTTGTAATTTAATTTGCCATTCCCCTCCAAGTTTTAGTTGGACTATACAGAGACAATTCTTGAATATTTCATATGCATGTTTTAAGAATACAGCTGAACAAGACTTTTTTTTTCCCATTTCAAAAGGGTATTCTAAGAATAACAAGGTCCCTTACCTAATCTATCACTTGAGGCATCAAAAAGTCTTTGGAAGATCTGCACCCTAGTCTAAAAGCTGTCACTTCTGTTCTCCTTTGATAAAGATGGTTTCATAGGACTTTATCTCTTAGCAGTGATAATGACAACTTTGTAATGAAAATGACAAGTCCTTCAGGTCCTAACTGTATCTGACGCAGAAAATGATCTTGGGAAAAAGTTATTACAGACAGAAAGTGCTTCTTGTCCAATATATCCTTTGGCCATATGTAGGCAATGCTGCATCATTGAACTGCAATGAGTAGATCTGTTTCATTACACTTGACTGCTGCTAATATTCCTATGGCTTTTATTGAAGCCTTGGTCTTATTGTCTCTCAATGGGGGGTACAGCAATTTCTCCTGCTTTATTTCCTGGAAGTGATGGATTTCACCAGGCTACCTTAGGCAGAACTGGGAACAGATTTTGTATCTACGGTATAAAATGTAGCCCCCATCTATTAATCCAAACTTGCCTTCCAAACACATTGTATGTGCTTGGTTGTACTTCCAGGCAGTTGCACAAGATGCCTCACCTCCTTGCTCATTTTATAATACTGCCTCTGGAATTGTTTTATTTTCATCCATAGCCATTAGTAAATGCACACTCACTTAAGCCTGTTCTTCCTAATAAATTAACCACAGTCCCAACAATGGCTTCTTTTGATGCAAAAGAACCAACTGAGCTTTCTTTCCTCCAAATCTGCTATAACCAGTCATATGAAAATGAAAACCACCACAGACTTCTGAAATCAGATGTACACACACATTCTTCATATATGGCATCTTTTTTTACCATAACAGGTAAAAAAAATTTGCACCCTGGAGACAGAATTTTTTTTGCCTTTGCAGGATAGTTTGCTGTCAGACTGTGAGCCTTTCCCCCTCAGAGAAAGCAACATCTACCTGAATAAACCTGGAATTGAAGCATGAAATATATGTTGGAAATCAGAAATCACTCCCAGAGTAATGGATAGATAAAGGTTTCACAAATAGAAAACCTCCCCTCAGGGTTCTTCCAGAACATTTCCTGTTATGCATTACGGGTTTATTTCAGCCACAGGAAATGTAGAACCTGCCCAGCTCAAAGGAAGTTGCAATTCTAAGGGAAACAAAAAAATCCCATAACACTATTTCTACCTTACCTAATCTGGTAGTTCAGCTTTCTAGTCCCAAAGGGACCATTAGCAGAAAAGTTATATAGAATTAAAGAAATGCCCTATGCCACACTAAGCTAATCATCTAAGCTCCTTTAATAGACAAAGAAAAGAGCTGATATTGCTGGCTTTAACTCATCTCATACTAAATTTTAAAACATTTAGAGGGATCAGGCTGGTGAAGTCACTGTCTGTTCCACTGATTTCAGTGGGAATCAAAATGGTAGCTCAGACATCAGTGTTGACAGCAAGATAAGGTAAACGCTATCCAGAGGTTAAATGCAGATCTGAAAACATATTTGGTTACCTAACTCCCTGCTCCCCTTAAGATTAGTATTTATGTGATTTAATAATTGTCAAGTAAATTTGGTGGCCAAGGAAAGGAACTCAAGTATCCCAATTCCTTGTCTATCTCTCAGGCCATTATATTAGACTTTTCATGGCCCCATTGACTTCAATGGAAGCATTCAGCAGTGCACAAACAGATGAAACACAAGTGAAAGTCCTCACAGTGAAACACTATCTCATGTTGCAAATCTAAAAGGCAACAAGTGCAGGTAATTCCTCTGTAGAGGTTCTGACTCATCAGTAGGCCATGGCTTAGTTTTACAGCAGCCATCTGATGTAAGGCAGGTAAACCACCTTTCTTATTATAAGAAAGAAAGATACACACACTTGCAAAATATTTAGACTGTACAGTTGGAATTCACATTAATGGACCCCCAAACCTATTAAAACTATGAATGAAAGCAGCACTAAGGATGAAAGCAGTAAAATACACAAGCATCACACTCATGGTCCAAGTTCAGGTGATGTGACCAGACAAGAGTAGGATGAAGCCACAAATTCTACACAAAAGAAATCCCAGAAATCCCTGACAATCGTACTTAGAAGAACATTACTTTTTTCTGGCCCCTAAACTGGATGACATATATAACCTTAAGTGTTTAAACACAACACACCTGAGAATCTGTGCAGTACCATTAAATGCAGGCTGCCAAACATCCCATCACTGACTGCAAGCAGTCCTTGATGGAGCAGAGCAAAACACAACAAAAGTTCCAAAGACCAAGTTAAAAAATCAAGTTACCATCACCATTTAACATCCTGCACTACATTTTGCTTTGGCTGTTTTGTGGTACAATTGTCTTTATGAAAGCCAAAATAACATTTACTCTGTAACAACCAATCAAGCATCTGGTGAATTAGAAGCAACTTTCAATTCATCATCCTTAGGAGACTCAGTCTGCATTTAAAAATTTCTTCCCATACACATTATATTTTCTTCTGAAGTGAATTTGTTTCCTGAACAGACATTATAATCAAAGTAAACCTTATAACATTAAGGCACAAATGATGTGCCTTGGTTTCCTTTTTAAAACAGTTGAAAATTTACTAATAAAAATACATACCATAAACCATAAGTTTAAAAATCATATAGATGTAAGACCTCTGGGAATGGTTTAAATACACATGCACATCATTATGCAATTCTGGCAGGAAATACGCCTTGTTCTAAATGGAAGTTGAGACAGGTCAAGGATGTATTCAGATGATATCAGAGTCAGAAACTGATCTGTATGTTTCACAACACCGACTAACACTGAAACTCTGAGTTACTTTCCATTAGTGATTTTCTTCCCTATCTTCAATAATTACACCAGAATAACCCAGCTAGAGCACAGCACATCCCCAAAGAACTTCATCAGTGCTTTTATTATACATTAGGACACGATTAATAACAAGAACGCTTTGTTTATTTTGCTTGTTTCTACTCTAGGCTATTTCCAACCCAGAATGAGAATCATTGTTTGTGTTTGGGGAGTGCAAAGCAAGTGCTCCAGTAGCTACAGCAAAGTGAGATTCAAAAGTGATTCACATCTGACAGTGCATTTTGCCACTGAAAACTCTGACAGTTGAAGTGGAAGAAATATGCATAAAGAGGTTTAAAACAAATCTGCAGTCCTTCTGCATTACAAAGTGCTTCTACAGCATGCAACGGCTTTGTTGTATACACCCAAGTGCTAATAATCTCTGTTCAAAAGGAACACTGTTCCTTTGACAGAAATTAAATAATCTGCAAAACTCCATGTTGTCAATGATATTCAGGGGAGAAAAGGATGGTGAGAGGAAATGGCAACTGCAAATCCCTAAATCTCCTGTTGCATCAGTTGTGCCAGGAACATTCAGTGCCTACACAATTGAAGATCAGGGCCCCCAAAGCCTTTGTCTCACAGCCAGCACAGAAGAGCCAAGAGACCTGATATGGCAGAGCCACCCTTCACATCTGCTTGAAAAGTTGACACATAAAAATGCATTTCATGATGGAAAAAATCCAAACATGACCATAGTTGGGCTACGTTCTAGTATCACCTTTGCGTGGCTTGTTTCATTTCCCTTCTGTATGATTAAATTCTAATTAACACAAACACATCACATGGAAATTTTTCTACTTACATGCACATACATGTAAGCATAATCACAAAGGTATAACATGAACATGTTGCAAGTGCCTACTTATCTGGAACAAAAGCTCAATTCATCTTTGGTCATGGAAAATGGTCTAGGACCAGCCCAACTTTGCAGAAAATTATTGGATCATGTGGTGATTGAAATCCTTTATAGAATTCCATTTTTTCTTCCATTATGGGTTTCTCCAATCTCTTATATCTGTAAAGAGGCAGTGCTGGCAGTTCTGCTTTTCAATGTGGCACTCCAGAATTTGACTAGAGACTACTAAATTAACTAGACTATACCAGTAGTGCTGAAGTTTTAAAATTACAGTATTTGTCAAAACTATTTTTTACTTAATTTTTCAATTTTCTCCTTTCCAATACAGGTTTCTTCTTGTTTGCTCTTTCAGTCGATGTTTTCCCATCTTTCCTACATTTTAGCACTGTTGGAAAAAATGTTTTTAAATTGTTAAAATATAAATATTCCTAGATTTTTGATTTTCATTCTTTATGAAAGAATTGTAAGTATGAAAATTTGAGCCAGTTCATATTTTTGACAACTGAAAGATCTCAACACTATTTTCTCATGCTTCTCTTCTACCGTGTCATCCACTGATACCCATTTTATTCAGGTTCAGGGCTGAGTGTTCCCCTCAGTCTAGCATTAAGAGAATTTTCAATTGTTTAGCTAAAATAGGTACCAATAACAGGTTAAGATGGATGAGAAATGCAAAAGAGAAGGTGCTATCATAAAATCTCACATTCATGGCAGGCAATGCTCCTACACATTAAACCAAAGCCCTCTTTAAGAGTGAATGTGTTTTTTTTTTAAGTTTGCACATTTTTGAGAAGCATTCTGTACTACAAGAACATATACTAAAGGCTGGTTACTGATCCCTGGTCTCCATGTTGAGCAACATAAAATAAAACATCCTTACTTGTTTGCTTTAGTCAGACTATTGATGTGGATGAAAACTGCTATTGATTTCCACATGAACTAGACCTGAAGCTTCTAACAGAATACTCCTCGCAGAAGCCTCGCATTGGGAGGAAGAAGAAACCAGAATCCTTCAGATGAATCATGACAATAAACCTCCACAGACACTAGCTGAAATTAAACTAACCTGAGAAGTACATAGCCAATGTCTCTCTGGACTCAGGCGTCTTTTACATCATGATGCACTTTATGACTTTATATAGGAAATCGAAGAGTGCACTGGAGAAGGGAGGTTCAGACATTACACATTAAGTAATACACGTACCTGATCAAGAAACCCATTTCAGTAACATCCTTTGCTAACCTGGCACATTCTACATGTGGAAACATGCCATGGTACATCTGCACAGCCTATGGTGCAAGCCTCCCTGGCCACGTGTCATCTCCTGCCCTGTTCAGGAGAGTCCCTGACCCATGGCAGCAAGCACAGAGAGACTGTGCTTTTGGGGTGCTGAGCCAGACAAGCAGCAGTCTATCCTGGAGAGAATGTGCCTTCTCACGGGACATGAGTATCACCCTTCACATGCAGGTTCTGGCTTGAAGATCAGCTTGAATTTTATTTGGGACTTCAGCATTAGCTCCATGTCAAGGGCTTCAAAAGTTGACTCAAACGGTGTGAGTCACCCAGCTACTTTCTAGAGTTACTTTCCTATTGCATCTTTGTGAGTGTAAGGCAGATGAGATGTACTCAAATCTTGCATATCTGGACCCTTTTTTTTCTTTCAAACCAGGCCAGAATAATCCAATAGGGAGCATGCGAATAAGCCAGTTACACTGAAGTCCCATCTTCACAATGATGAACCTAGATAGTAAAACTAGAAAGGAAAATTAAGCTAGAGCCATAAGAAATATGATCAGACCTGTGCCCTGAGCATAAATCCAGAACGGCAGTCTTCGGTATTAGAGTTATATTAACTGACCTGTGAGTTTTTCCAGAACATCAAATCCATGTTTCAGAGCAATGATATCAAGAAAAGAGACTGTACCATCTTCAAACCTAAAGGATGGAATAAATGAGCACAGTAAATACAACATGCAGCTATGGTATCAATTTTAAATCTATTTTAAGAGTTACTATTTTTATATTCAGTGAATCTAACTTGCAGAGTGGGAACTCTTCCCTTAGGAATTCATCTCCCAGTCTTGTAGTGTCCTGTGGCAGAAAAATATGTTCTTCAAAGCAACAGAGGTCTCATAAACAGTTGCTTGCCCATAGAAAGATATAATTTTCTCCTACCTAGAGTAACTATGTACTAACCTAAATTAAAGTAATGGTTAACAGTTGTGTGTCATGAGCTAATGTCACAACCCTTATTTGCCTTCTTAGAATTTAGGAAATAGATGAGAAGACAGGTGGAGACTTGTGTCCATCCCCCCACCCCACCACATAATCACACAGTTGAGTTAGAAGGCTCCACCAATCTGGTGCAAAGAGGAATCAGACAAAGAGATCACTAACAAATCTCCCTCTGTGTGCTTCTCCTGGAAATTAATTTTTAACTGACCTGCAACAAGAGCATTATACAAGGATGGGGGGAGGGGTGCATCCCCTACCATCATCTTTTAAAGGAAACACCAAACAGAAGAAAAAACACTGGATTTTATGAACTACTGCAGCCATTCCCACAGTCCAAGAGGAGAAAGTGAAGCTCCAAGGTGAGAATGAACTCAGGAATTGATGCACAAAAGTATTCAAGGGCCCAGAAGGGACACCAGGGAAGCATCAAAATGTTTCACCTGGGCTTTGTGTGCACCACAGTCCACAGGAAGTTTTAAGAAAAAATCATTCATTTTGCTTCACCACAAGGAAGAATGCAGAATAATGCAACTGATGAAGTCAGAACTGTAGAGAACTCAATACTTTGCAAGGCTGAACCTGGGGCCACAGCAAGTCTCTGACAAAGGAGCTATGCCCAAAACGGTGAGAGTTATTGCTGGAAATGAACCCACCCCAAATCTCATGGTTCTAGTTTAAAATTAAACTCCAATCACGAGGATGAGACCTCCAGAGGGACCAGATGTTTCCTGGATCTTTCTCAGAAAGATCAGATGATATCTACATTGAAGAATTAGTGGACAAGGTGGAACATAAGACACACCTTTGGGCAAAAATACTTTAAATACATGTTTTTGACCAGAAAATAGGGGATTGCATTTTTTTTCCCTGGGTGTATAATTTTTCATAATGCATTTTAAAAGCTTTTGGTGCCACAATTAACTATGTCTTGTGAAAAGGCTCAAAGTTTAAAAATGTCATATATCAAATGCTTTTTCCTTAATAAAAGAATCATCAATAGAATAGCATAATAGCTCTCACTTCTATCATAACTTTACTTCCTTCCTATTTTATTTTTCTATAGTTATAAAATATTTTCAACACTGCAAGTGACATCAGCAGGTAACGACCATATTAACCTTCCAAAAATCTTCGGTAAAGGGCCACACAAAAGAAAAATGCAAGAGTATTGTGTGTATACGATAATACATTCAGCTGCAACAAAAGAAGATAGAGGCAGCAAATAATTATAAACCATGTGATAAGAGAAAAGTGGTGCACCCCTACAAAGATGGATGGTCCAAAAGAGACCACTTATGTTCACATATTTTAACATAGCATAGGCCAAAGAATCCATCCTAGATATGTCTGAATCTTCCCTACTAATTATTAATAATTGAACTTTAGAGAAGAAATCTTGCTGGTTGTCAGTGATGAAATGTAAAATGGCCATTTGTGATTTGAAAGAGACCTAACACCAGAAATATTATCACAGAGACCTGTGGACCAGTATCTGAGGGAAGCATTACTCTACCAAAAAAGCCATAAAAAATGTGGGAAGATGAGGAAGAAAAGATAAGGCAGAGGCTAACAGTTGTTTTGGAATTGAGGACAGAAACCTTTTGCTCTGGTTGCAGAAAAGGTCACAGCGGTCCCACGTCTGCCAAGGAGAGATTACATAGAGGATCCATGAGGGGGATCAGACCTGCTCTGCTCAGTTACTCACAGTGGCCAGAAAAGCAAACAGAACACTGGGAATTGGACCAGAGCAGAGACACTGGCACTGAGCCCATCAAGGAGATGATCCCCAACAATTTTATCACTATCATAGTGATAAAATTATAGAAAAGCACTTGAAAGGGCAACAAAGGTGCCAACCCAGATCATCAAAGACATCTGAGTCGAACCCATATCAAAAGGGGAGGCAACAATTGTATTTCTGTTTATCAGATTTGATTATTACCTAAGCAGACAACTGCAGTACATCCAATGCTACAAAATAGGAGATATGCATGGACCATGTCACTTCACTCTTCCAAGATCTTAAATATTTTTATGAAAAAAATTCAGATCTTAGGAATCTTCACTCAAATTAAAAAAAAAAAAAGTAAAAAAAAAAAAAAAAAGAAGTAAACAGAGCTTTGGGCTTTTGGTCAAACCTGTTCCAGAACAGGCCAATTGTTGTGGCATGATATGCATCCTGCATTTAGTCTTCCTGTATCACAAAAAAATTATCTCCTGGGAGCTCCATGGCAAGATCCAGAAGCCACAAAAGAAGTGAAAATAATGCTAAAAATATCTGCTCAAAGATACGGGCAAGTCTCTCTTTCTACAATTTAGACATGGACTGTCTTTCTACAATTTAGACATGCAACATTCATCTCTTCTATTTTGTTTGTTCATATGGCCCCCTCTATTCCTACATTACCAGCTTCCCTGTTCTGATTAACAAAGCATGAATATGTTGTTATTCCTGTAACACATGTATTTACGCTACTTCCAGTGCACTTGACTCTCAAATATCCTTCAAATTTAGTGAATACGAGGTGTGCAACTTCATGTCAGAATTTTCAGGAATAATGTATCAATTCTGATACTTAGCACATTAAGCCTTAAGTGCTATAGCAGTAGTGCCATGGCAAAACATAATGCTATGAAGGGCAGCTGTTCCCTTCTTGGGACACAAAGAGCTCTCCCTCAGAATATCTAACTGTATTTAAGATTGAGAGGAAACATGCTCCTTGAATTGCAAAACACTGGCTTCAATGGCTATTTTTCTGTTTGGTGCAATTGATGCTTCAAGTAAACTGTTTCCCCACCCAGTGGCAGTTGCAGTGTTAGAATAATCAGTTCAGGATGAAGTTCATTTGAATGCTGGTCTAGAAGCCACTTCCTGAAGTAATCAAGATTTTGCAGCTGATGATGTATAAAGGATACTTACAAAGGCTAATACTGCGGAATACCAACCCAAGGAACAAGAAGCTTACCTCTCTTATCTAGTTCTTATTATAATTGATCTCATTTAATCATGTCTGGGATGAGCTCAGTTGCTTAGCTGATTGTGTTTGTGAAGCGCTAATAGCATTTCACATCCAATTGCTATCTGACAAACTGACTAAGCAACTCGTGGCATAACAAAGAACAGAGCAGCGTGCCTAACATCTGTCCAGGAGCTATGAGGCTGATGAGCTGCTCTCCCTTTCCAAGTCACACAAAAACTGCTTTTAGAAGCAAAAACTTTTTTTGTCACAAGAGAAAAGTATAGCTTTACAGTGAGCAGTCCTGCCTTTAGGATCTTCCTAGGGATGGAGATGGGCTAGCCTTTGAATCTTTATTCAAATGGTTGTTATGACACCTCTCTGTTGCACTTCTGCATATAAATGCTATTTCCTAATGCCACCATCCCACACTTCAAGGCAACTGAAACATACAAGTAAACTGTGACAACCTGGGCAGTTTCGATTCATCTCGCCCTTAGCCAGGTCACCTTTATGCAGAAATACCATGACAAGAATTCTAGCCTGGACAGATGTGATTGGAAATAAAGTCCTGAAGGGCTAAAAAAAATCCTCCATGTTTGAAAATAGGACTAAGAGGAAATTTGTTGGAAGGCAAAAATATTACTGTGGAGTTGGACAGCACTGACTTAAGACTTTAGAAATCCCCTCAAGACCAATCAACCAATGCTGAGGTGGTGAAATATCTTTCATAATATAAGCTATTCTGCATATAAAAAGTATACAAGGGATGGCTTTTAGGTGTTTTGGTTGGAAGCATCTGCTTCTAGATTGGGAATGCTAACTTGAGTGACTGAGTTGTTTGAGGGTTGTTTTTTTTTTGGTTTTGAGCTTTTTCCAATTTATTTGTGCAGATAAAGTAAATCCAGATGTACATTCTATCTGTGCACAGAGTCACAGATTCATAGAATACCATCTTAGAGGGAACCTCAATAATCATCTGGTCCAACCTTTCTTTGCAAAAGCATGGTCTAGACAAGATGGCACATTTTGTACAGATAAATCTTAAAAGTGTGCAATGCTGGGGAATCCACCACTTCCCTGAGGAGATTATTCCAACGGCTGATTGTTTTCATTGGGAATGTCCAGTCAGAATCTCTTCAGGAGTAACTTGTACCCATTACCCCCCATATTTCCCATGTGATTCCTTGAATAAAAGGGAGTTTCCATCTTCTTTGTAGCCACCCTTTAAATACTGGAATATGGTGATAAGGTTTCCCTTCTAAAATCTAAACTATTTGTCTTACTAGTCATCTTCAGAATGCTCAGCAAGATCCCAAACTTCAAAATATTGTGATCACAAAACCATTGCTGACTGAGATATAAATGAAAGCAGTTTTTCTTGGTTTGTGTCCCAGCAGGCACAGCTAATATATGTATAAGGAAGTGGTTCTCCACACATTTCCAAAACTCGAGAAATGATATGTTAGCTATTGTTTGTTCTCCCGAGAAATGTTTAAGGTGTTGGAAGTCACCCATTAGAAACAGGGTTCTCGGTGGTTTGAAGCTTTCTTAGGTGACCCAAATATTGCCTTGTTAGCCTTACTGCCTTGGAGATGACCCCTGTGATCTTGAGCTAGAGGCATTAGATAAGGCTTCCATAATCACTGTACTTGACTTCTGCCCATTAGAGGCTCTCTTTAACTTAGAGTGTGACTCCTCCTCCTCTTCCTCCCTGCCTGTTTTTACAAAAGAACCTTTAACTATCTATTACAATCCTCTGCTCATACCAGTTGTCCCACCATGTTTAAGTTATTCCTACAATATCATAACTTTCTGACTGGGCATGCAGCTCCAGTTCCTCCTGTCGGTTTCCCAGGCTGCACACACTGATGTGTATACACTTAGTAGGTGGTGTTTTGGTTCTCACCTTGGGAGGCAGCTAAGGAACATTTCCATATGTGCAGTTCCTATCCAGAACACAGGCCAGAACACTGAAACTTTGATAAAAATCCCATCACAAGGTCAAAAATAATCCTGCTCATTTGAGAGCATTGCTGAGTCAATGCAAAGTGCAACAAAGGAGCACGGGGGACAACATCACTGTCAGCCAGCTGCCACTCACCCTTACACTGGGGTAATGACTCCATTCAGGTCAAATGAACAGAAGTCATTCCCGAGTTCCTAAAGCAGGTAAAAGAGAAACCAAATCCACTGAGAATGCATATTTCTTGAATAAGCTGCTTTTCTTTTTTTTTCTTTTTCTTTTTTTTAAACACTCCTCAAGAGTGGAGCTGCCCTTTGAAGTGAGATGTTACATGAGTTCCTTTCATCTTTTCAATTCATTTATTTTCATCTAATTAAAAAATACAACAATACAGAGAGGTTATTGGTATGCATTTAAAAGTAGTTCATTCAGATGCTATTTTTCAGCTCTAACAGATACTCCATATCACCACCACATGAAATATCTGTCCTGGCAAATTCAATTTTTACGTTTTATATATTTTCATGTTTATTCTAAAGTGACATTTTCTGGAATTACAACAGCACCAAGGGTATACAGTATGAAGCTCATGGTGCAGGAACAGACTGTTATCAGTCATTTTCATGTTCTTAGGTTAGTAATTGCCATCTTTGATATTAGCAGGGGAACAGATTTTAATTGGTCTCACTGCTTTCCAACATCAAAACCCAACATTTGCAGAAGGACCGATATTTGTTTTGCTTTTCTTTATTTCAAAATATATCATTACTAGGCTACAAAACCTTTAGGGCCCTGCTCTGCTCTTTAGAAGTTTTATCAACTCCTCCCATGACGAAGTTCTCAGGTACTTTTCCAGGGTATTTGTGTGCCTCCAGAGGACAGGATTCCCTTTGCCTGGCTTTCTCTCCCACAGGTGATACTCGTAATTTTTAGCAATTTGCCTATTGACTGTATTAGTCACTTTCTTAACTGGAGGAAATCCTGGTCACATTACCACCAAGAGCTGAACTTTAAGGCAGCATCTCCCAGGACCAAGCATTTGTCTGTGGGCTTTTTGATCCTCTACTAGTAAAGTCATTGGAACATGATATGATTCACAGATGACTAACCTCAGGTACACCCTCAATTTTGACTAAATATTTGTTGCTTCAATGTCATCCACTTTGTTTCACACAGTGAATGCCATTGAAGCAAGTAAGTAAAATTAGGAGGTAGCTTGTTGTTACAGACACATATGCTACCATTAAACCATTATTTCATAATTACGTAACATTTGTGTAACTGCCTGCACAGGAGCATACTACAGAAAGCCAAGAATTTAAATGGTAGGAAGGCAGTAATAAATGTTAGACCTCTGAATAATACACCTATCTCACCACTTCAGCAACTCCTTTTTACCTCTGTTATTGGTACATTACACAATCATGAACAGTGATTTTTTCTCATTCAATGAAAGGAGATCCAGTGCCCTAAAACCAGCCACTTGTGGAGGAGAAAATTGAATTAATAAATCAATCCATTTTTATTTTTCACATGTCTCTGTGCATCTCTCCCTTATGTACAATTTGATAAACTCCTAGCTGGTAACTTTGCTCACTATACCTATCTAGAAAAATCTTCCCCATTTGCATGGAAAAGATTAGCAATCCTTAAACCTGTTGCTCAAATTGGTCTGAGAAATGCACTGTGATTTTGTAGATTATCAGCTCCTCAGAGCTCTGAAACAATTAATAAATTATATCTCAGGGATAACATACTCCCCCTGCCAACGCCTACAAGGACCCACCAAAGTAAAATAATGACAAAACTACTTTATTTTTCCCCCCACTAGAAGTTATTGGTCACAAAACAACCAATGCACTGCATGTCACAGGCCAAAAGTTCCCTTCCAAGTTCACAAAATGGGCCAATATATTTTCATTGCATTGCTGTGGCAGATGAGGAGAAACAAAACTAATCTTTCTCTTTTAAATTCCATTATACAAAGGGATATTTCCTTGAGGTATATTAAATTTAAGTCTTTAGGAACATGAGGCCTGCTAGTTAACTACCCTCAAAGAATAATATGTTCAACTATCAGCTTGTTAGCTAGCAATTTATTCTCATTCATCTTGACTTGTAACTTATTAATGTCAACAAGAACCCCATTAAGGTGCAATTCAGCGTGAGCAGATGTATTGCAAATGATTTCTGTATCTGTCTGAGTATTTAACATTTGATATGCATTATACTCCCATGATTATATATCAATAATCCAAATGTTCACACCTCTGCTTCCCATGGGAAAGTAATATCCACATATAACCCCAAGTAATAGTTAAAGTGAGCAATTTGCAAAGTGTATTTGCATAAACTGTTCACTGATCAGCTATGAGTAATGAATCATTAATAAAAATTCAAAGCCCCTTCTTTGATTTTCTCCTAAGGAGGTAGGAAAGGACGAAAGACATTCTGGAGGTAAATTTTTCATAGGCAAGAATCTGACCAGCTGTAATAATTTTTCTATGTTCAGTATAAACAGATTTGTTTTATTTCCTCATGAAGATTGAGATGTAGTCTTTCATCCATAAACAGGTACATTTGGGTTAAAGAATACCTTTGTAATTAACTGCTAAAGATTTAAATTGAAGTATCAGTTTAAAAATTGGCAGACAAAAAGGGATCCACTTGAACATGAATTCAATCTTAAAAACCTACACCTAAAAACACGACTGTGTAATCGTGAGTGCCAGTGAGGCAGGCCCAGAGCAGTGACCTTGGATAAGGTTACCAGTAACTTATCTTCAGATAATGGAGAAAAATCCCTATGAGCGCTTTCCAGTGGGTGGTCTCCGTTCTATACAGAGGTCTGTGCCTCAAAGAAGGGGTTGCTGCGATGCATGAACTTTATTTCTACTTCAGATAAAAGTGAATTCAGCAAGACTTCTGAGCATTTTATTTCCTCAGTTGGAGGGTGTGTTACTGACAAGTAAAGCTTTATAAAGCCTTACTTATTGGTAACATGTATGGGCAGGTGTGCGTGTGAAAAGACTTCTCTGATGTCATCCAAAAAGCTTCTTTCTCTAGCAAAAAAAACTCTTTCCAGCGGTAATTTCCACAGGCAATGTATACCCACGATTAGCAGAATGCATTGGGAGCTGTGAATTAGGACCATCATGTTAAACCACTCTGTGTTGAGACACCATTTTGGAAAGATGTGCTCGTCTTTTGTGGCAACCCAAAAACTAACTTAAAGAACTTCAAATGTTGTTACTGTCTGTAAGACAGAGGACCAACGTGTGCTCATGAATGTGAGGGATCTGGACAGGCCAATTGTACAAGATTTAACAGGATGAAACACCAAGTCCTGTGTTTAGGCCACAACAAAGCCAGACAGTGCTACAGGCTGGGGGCAGAGTGGCTGGAAAGCTGCCCAGTGAAAAAGCAGGGGAGCAGGGATTGTTTAGCCTGGAGAAAAGGAGGTTTTGGGGGAACCCTACGGCTCTTTATAGCTTATCTGAAAGGAGGTTGTGGCCAGGTGGGGGTCAGTCTCCTCTCCCAAGTAACAAATAATAAGACAAGAGGAAACAGCCTCAAGCTGCACAACGGGAGGTTTAGATTGGATATTAGGAGAAATCTCTCCACAGAATGGGTTGTCAAGCTTTGGCACAGGCTGCTCAGGGAAGTGGTGGAGTCACCATCCCTGGTATTTAAAAGCTGTCTACATGTGGCACAGAGTGACACAGTTCAGTGGTGGACTTGGAGGTGCTGGACTAACTCAGATAAAGTACAAGCAGGAAATAATTTTCGTTTTTATAAAATCGAATGAGTTAAGTGGATTTCAGAAGCTTTCATGATTCTGCTGAATATTTCATAGGTGTCAGCAAGAATATAATGTTATCAGTGTTTTTGTTTTATATTTCTGATGTTAACATGCATGTATGTGAAATTGTAGTTGGTGGCATACACCAACTACAAGTAGTAACAAGTGAGCACTAATCAGCTAAAGTCAGTTTAATGTATATATGTATATGTAGAAACAACACTGTGTATCCAGAAAGGCTGGCAGCTTGACAGAACTGGCATTATTAAATTACTGCTATGAAACAGCTTAGGTTCAGAATAAGGTCTTATTAGCTAGTTTGCATTTTGAGACCTTTGTGGTAACAGTAAAATCATCAAAGAAGAATGGAACAAGACAAATACAAGGAAGACTTTAGCTAATAAAACATTCTAAGGTATATGAGTAGCCTTTTTATGCCTAGGGGATACAATCAACTAAGACTTTCACAAGGAAATACCCTTACTGCTTCTGCACCTCTTTCATACTTGAAAAGAAATTAAAGAATTGTATAGTAAGGTCTGCTGCACCAAATTAGGTGCATCCTGGTAACTACCTGGTTTACTGCAAGCTATTTTTCCACCTTGGGACTATAATATGCAGATTTCTTCCAATGTTTTTTTTTTTTTTATTTTGCAGCATTGTTGTGAGGCTTGCTAATACTTCATGCTACCTTGTGAGGTCAACAGGTAGTACCTCAGTGATGAAGACTGGGAAGTTAATGTAAGCAACTTTTCTTTCCAAGGACCAACTCTAACTGATTTTCCAAGCATGGACTGGGTATTGGGAGGTACCAAATTTCCAGAAAATTGAATCCACAGCAGTGATACTGAATTAGCAAGTACTCCTAATTTCTCACTGTTTTAAGCAGTTTGCAGCTTATACTGCAGAAAGCCAAGAACTCTTTCCATGCAACTGCCCCTCCTCCAACAGGAGCACAGTGATGGAGACCCCAGGAATTTCATGTCCTCATATAATCAAAGTTGTCCTAGACCTGCATTGAAAAGGTCAGTAATTGGAGGAAGTTCTGGAAATCCTCCAGTCATCCTAATCCAGAAGAAAGGATCATCTGAACTAACAATTCCTTCAAGAAGGCAGGAGAATTCTGGCATGTTACCAGGCACTGCTGATGCTTGAAAAAGGGAGCCCAGGGAGATGACTCCTGTCCCTGACTTTGACAGAAAAGAGCATGACTCATGCAGCTGAGGAAACAACAGGGTAAAGGAACAGCAGAGGGTTAGGGGCGTGTGCATCAATAGAGAAATAAAAAACTTAATATTCATAGAAGCATTTGTTATGTAAGCAATCCCAGCTATCACCCAAATAGAAAACAGGATAATGAGTGGGTAAATAAGGCAGAGATGTTTATATGCTAAGACAAAGTACATGGGCTACAAAATGGAGGGATTAGAGCCACTCTAGGACACAACCTTATTAGAATGGGGTAGAAAAACCATCACAAAGAGAAATCATGCTAAAGAAAACACAGGTAAATATAGGAGAGACAGTGATGAAGAAAACTTAAATGTTTTGAATCGAAATGCCTTTGGTAAGATGCTCAAAACAAGAAGGACTAGTTGCTAAGATTCTGCTTTAGGCTATGTAGCTATGTAGGAAAAAAAAGGTTTGGGGTCCAACAGATACTTTTCTATCACTCTCATATAAATAAAATAATTTTTCTTCAAGCAAAACCAAGATAACAGAAATGGTCGGGCTCAATTATTGCTTAATATCAGAGCCAAACCCAAACAAAACCTTCTATAAATAAAATAATTACCTGAAAAATGGCTTTTATAAACAGCTATACAATATACAATAGGATTGAAACCCTGGCTAGAGGAATTACAAGTTTACATGTCACAGATGGATAAACAACCTCAAATGAGATTTTGAATGTGACTGGGCAAAATGAGACATTAATGAAGCTACTTGGCCAGGAAAACTGAACTGAAATCATCAAATACTTAGATAAAGAGGAGACTTAACGTTACTTGAAGTTGAGGTTAAAAAATAGATGGAATTTGCGTCCCAAAAGTATGAAAGAAATAAAGAAAATGAACTTTTAAGGAAAGCCTCCAGTAATAACCTGCACTAAAAAAAAACCCCTCTTAAGAGAAATGTTAGTATTTCTTATTAATGATGACATGAAATCAGAAGAAGTGCTGCTCAGGGAAGGAAGCTACTGTTGGAAAGACAGAAAAAACAGGGATAAAGTGAGAAATCCCAGGAGCCAAGCCCTGACAAAACAAATCTAACGGTACAGTGAACTATTCTTTATATACAAACAATGAAAAATATTAAGGATATATAATAACATATAAATATATTAAAAAAGGATTATAAATAAAAAGAAAAAAAAAGAATTATGATTGTTGTTGAAGAAGCAAAGAGCTGGTGGAAAAGTCTGAAAACTACCTGAGTACTTGGACTCAGATTTTAAAAAGGACTGATGAAAAACAGGTCAGGAGAGGGTGACTCATGGCTGACAGTGCATGGAAAGTATCAAAACTGAAGCTATTGCAACTGGAGTGGAAGCTCGTTCAAAGGTTTTAATGTAGTTGAACACAGGCAGACAGATGAACTATGTCCCAGAATTGTAAGAAATTGGCATGAAAAACTCCCTAAGACAAATAACACAGGCCAGTAAGCAATTTTTTCAGAGCAAGAATGGAAACCAGAAAACACAGTATGTCTACCGAAGAAAGGGAAACAGAGTTATCCGGGGAACAACACATCTGTTAGCTTGAACTCAGTGTTATGTATGTTCTGAAAATAAGTTCTGAATGAAAGCACAATTAAATGAGTAAGTAAAAGCATGTTCAAATGTATCATGGATTGTGCCAATGGAAAATCAATCCCAGAGAGGCTGCCATTTTAAAAGCACATTATTTTTCTAGGTAAAGATTTTTCTAGGTAAAATGCAGAACTAATTTATCTGGATTTCAGTAAAACATTACCTATAGTGTCATATGATGAACTATTATAGAACAAAGAATATTAGAAGAGTGTAACAGTAGGCCAAGCAATTGCGCTGAAAGGGGTACTATTATGCTTGGAAAAGGTTTCACATTTAATTCCTTGAGCACTGGCTTTGGGACAAGTATCTCTTTTAGTAGTCTCAGTCATGATCCTGGCATATAAGGTAGGAATGTGAAAATAAATTGGGCTGCTGAAGTGAAATCTGGAGACTGTCAGTGCTGGAGATGGGCCTGTATAATGTGTGCAGTAGGAAACAGATAATGTTGAAAACCCTAAAAACAGAAATGAGATTAAATGTATAAAATGCTATAATGTATGATAAGTACATCATCATGCATAAGCCCTATTATGCACTTAGGGATTACTGACATTAACTTCTGCAATGAACTGGAGGACTGTCATCCAAAATATTAGATTTGTCAGTCTATCAGAGCAGCTATCAGCCATCCAGATGAAAAACAGGAAAACATGCTAGGACTTACAGATAGAAAAATAAGATAAATAGAAAAACAGAAAAAACATGCTAGGACTTACAGATAGAACACCATTAATAAAGGTTTGATAAGATTTTCTGTGGCAGGCTGTCTATGATGAACAGAGAAAAGGAAAGCACATCTTAGACAATTGTTTGGTTCACTTAGTATGGAAATTCAAATCTAAGTAGAATTGCTCAGTAGATCTAAAGATGGAAAAGGTGGGTAATAACCAGGAAGGCAAAACAGCTACAAAATGTAGTTAAATGACCAAACTGACCACAAGGTAGTGTAGACTGCAAACTGAAAGTTTGTAAAAACCAAGACATGAGATGATAGAACCATTTCCCAACACAAGAAGCAGGACCAAACCAAATCCAACATATCCTCCTTCCCCTGTCCCAGAGGTATCCTCCTCATTCTGCACACAAGCTCAGTATGAAGAGGGGATTATATAGTGTGCGTGTCTTTGACCACAAATAGGTTGAGTACATGACCCCTAACGTTTTTGCCCTCCTCCAAGAATCCAAAAAAAGAAAATGCCAAAATAGCAGCCTTTTACTTTCTGAAACTGCATATGAAAATAACACAACTGCACAAGTTTGTTACTTTGGGAACCCCTGAAAACACTGGAGTCATCCCTCTTGATGATTTTCCTGTGACCAAGTCAGTTCCATTTGACATGCAATTAGGGTGACACCATCTAGCTCAACATCAGCTGTGTAAGAGTACTGAGACAAGAGCAAAAGAAATGCACGTACTGACAGGGCTTCTTTTCTTACAAATTTGTGTGCAGATTCTACCAGCCTGAGAGTATGGTGTATTGACTAGTTCCCTATGCTTCCATAAGGAGGGTCTCTGGTGATGGTGGTGAGGAATAAATAGATAATTTTATTTACATTGATCATCACAGAAGTAAAAGGCGATCTTGACAGCTGTACGATTTTAAAAAATGATGTTAACACAGTAAACGTGGAAATACCTGCCTACATTAATGTTTTTGTTTCACTTAAGAGTACAGGAAATCTCTCTGCTTCAATCATACCAGACACAAAGGACTCATCAAGAAAGAAAAATTGTAAAGCGACACCGTAATATAAAACACTCATTTTAAAAACTCAGCATGCACCAATACAGCAAGTCATCTATTCCTTCTTATGAATAGAACCACTTTCAAAATTCAGCTCTCAATGAGTCTATAATTTTACTGGACAAAAACATATTGAGTTTTGTAAATGCTTTCAGCAGTGTTGCATTAAGTGTAAGAGAAAATATTTGCATGCAAGTTTCACCAAATTGCACCCACCACCAGAGAAAAATAGGTACGTTTTCTGTAAAAAAAACTTCTCATAGTTCATTTACAACCAAAGACTAAGCAGGGCTGAAATGAACCTACTTCCTTTTCCACTAGTTTGATTTTCAGGATGGAGCATATAGATATTTCAGGGACATGCAGCCAAATAACTGATGCTTGTAAAATAATAGGCAGTGAAGATATTTGGTGTGAGTAGAAATACCCAACAGGAGAACCAGGTGACACTGCTCCAAATAGAGTACATATAGTTGACAAAATGTACATATCTCCTCTTCAGACTTGCTAACCACTGGAAAGGGTAGAAAGCAGGTAGCTTTGTATGCAGGGAATTCATAATATACAGAGGAAAGTATAATCACACTTGAAAGTATGCTTAGGACTACACAAGAAATAAAATACTTTGCTAAAACAGAGTCTTAAGAAGATAGCAAAGAGAGCAAAAAATTCATTCTTGAGTTGCCATGAGCTCTGACGGGCCAATAGGGTGCTGTGGTGGTGCACCAGAGCACAATGGGAAGAAGCACAAAGCATTGCTGCCCTCGGCTTGGCCACCAGACTCCCAGATTGCCCAGCACAAAGGAAAAAGGTTTGCACCAGCAGAATGGGAGCTCCCCAAAGGCAGAAAGTTATGCAGAGGAAAATAAATGTGAATTTGGAGTGAAAAGGTATGTAGAGTTGCTATTCAAAAATAAAATATACAATCTTTTGGGAAACACAGGAAACTTAGTAGTATGAAGTCTGAAATACCACCCAGACAGTATGTTTGGTGGTCAGAGGGATCCCTGATTTAAAATTTAGTTCAACACTAGTCTTCTATGTAAGACAGCAGAAATCTGGATCTTCATATGTCACCTTAAAATGACTCAACCAATAGGTCTCTGAAAAGTTTTGCCTTCAAAATGATTATTCACATAATGAATTCCAAATGCATTTCAGATTTTTAATCTCTTAATATATGTAGAAAACCCCATATAAAAACCTAATAAGACTGTCAGCCTATTCAGTATTTTGATATATCAGCTATGCCTTCGGAAGGCTTCTTTCCTTCACCCTCCCTTCCCCGTGTATGTTAATGTTTGCTTTACTGGTTATAATTACTGAAAAAAATCCAGTTGAGATTAGATTTCAGTTATAATTAATGATGAATGTGTCAAAGTATTATGATGTTGTTTATCACACTGCTTGCAATGTAATTTAGTGCAATAATACTAAGGCTTGCTATGTGACAGTTATTTAGCATTTAAGTCTTCTTAAGATGCTCTGCAGAGTATCCTGAATGTTAACTATGGAAAGATTATTTTATACAAAAGCAGCTTCAGGCAAAATGTAGCGACAACTTGCTACAGCCCAGCAAAAGCTCTTAAATCTTATGTCATCTACAAGCTGAAACATAATAATTAAATAATCTAGACATGTTGTAAAGCTAATGAGAAATCCAAAGGATAAAATTTAAAATTGACATTAATAGGGCAGCTTAACCATATGAGGGAATAAACAGTCTTTGTTCTTTCTGGTTCAATTTCTGAAGAAATATTTTTCTTTTCAATGTGCACATACACACAAAAGATTGAAACCTCAGATCCTGGGGAAAAGAAAAAAAATTAATAACTTTGGATGCCATAGACAGACAACTCAGGGTATTTTAAGGTAAGTCTTAGCTGTCCTAGTTTGTTGTGTTGGGGATTTTTTTGTTGGTTTGGTTTTGTTTGGTTGTTTTTTTTTTTCTCTTTGTAGCCACTAAATTAATTTTCTTTTCACCTCAGACATGGTCCCAAGAATTTTCTACTGTCAGGGTGTCCCCACTGTGTATTTACTTGAATGCTTGTGAATCCTGTCACTGGCCTGGGGCCTTTTTCTGCAATGATTATGCACATTTGCCCTGAGGAGCTCTGTCCCAGCACAGCACAGAGCTGCTGTAATGACCTCAGATTGAAAAGGAAAGGACTATATGGACTGTGAGGACCTTAGACAAAGGTAATTAACTGCTATGTGTTTTTACCAGAGAAATATCAGGCATGGTGGGAAACTAGAATAGCTAAAATGAAAAAAATTCAACATTCAGTCCAAATCTAGATGCAAGGTCTAGTTTAAGAAAACCTGTACATGTACATAGAAAATCGGTTCACTTGGGGATATTGTTTTCAATATTGTTTCAACATGCTGAAAACATATATAAAGTTCAAACTTCTCAACAGAATTTATTTATTTTGTTGTGGTTTCTCACTGTGCCATATAGTATTTCATGCACATATGACAATGCATATAAAATTTACTAACATGTTGTAATCTCATCCTCCTAAACCCAAACACAGTGGAGGGACACAATTATAGGCTATGATTAAAAAAAAAACAGTTGTCCACAAATTCCTCTGAAAATAAACCTAATGCTAAAAGTGCTGCTGATCTTGTAGAAAGAAATCTAAATCATCCTTGCTTGGTATAAGCCTAGAAATAAATATTACTAATATCTTGCTGACATATGTGAATGGCAAAAAATCTAAAATTTCTTTTCACTCATAGCCTATGAAAATAACTGTGTTTTCATAGCAAGCATATTCTCTAGTTTTTATGGTATCTAGCAAACTAGTGCTCTTTAGGTTATTTTCTGGCTAAGACTTTATATTTTTGGCAGAAGGGATATATCTGATAATACACTGTTAAGAACATTATACTTAATGCAATTTTGCATTTGCTAATGTTTCTAAAGCTATGTTTGTTATTGGAATTCAGGTCTGCAGACATGAAGTTTAATACTACTTGACTAATGTATTTGTTCAATTAACCAACATAGCACCTATTAAAATTCTGGTGTTCAAACTCACCGGAGCCATTTCAGACTCCTTTGAGAAAACCAGAATAAATCAGTGAGATAAGTGGAAGATTTTTGAGAGTTACAATGTTTGATATAGGCACATTCATCATAAAAAAAAAAACAAAAACAAAAAACAAAAAAAAAAAATCTTGGGAAATTTTAAGCTATGAAAAAAGAATTAGCATTTTTTACCACCTTCTGTTACCATAATAACAAATACCAATGATGGAACTGAAGATAACATTGACTACCCACAGAGATGGATATTAATTGGCAAGAGAGATCCTGGTAAAATTCCACTCTTAAGAAGCACTTGGCCAAAGCCTGGAGAGTCTGGCTACTAATTTTAAGTTGCACCTTTGAGGTTTTGAATTGTTCTAATGACACCCCTGCTAGCAGCAACAACTTCTACGGACAAATTTATCATGGACTGTAACCAGAATTTGTGACTCCTTTTTCCCTTACTTCCTCCCTCTGCACACAGGTAGATGTTACCAAGAAGAGTGTTTGTGCAAGTAGGTTGATAAAAAGCACCACATTGCCTTTTTCTGCTCATAATACCCATGTCCACAGAGGGAGAAAGTGCCTGGGGAATTTTCTGGAGAGACTGGCAGACACATATTGCTGGCTGCCACCATGAGATGTTCTCATGGAATACTGGTGCCTATATCTAAGTTCGCTGTTCTTCAGAACTTGCACTTCCCCTTGATCTAACAGGTGCCATCTGCTATGCTGCCTTTACTTGCACTTCTTCTTCCAAAAGATTAAAACTGTTTTTTCATTTAAAAAAGTAACATAAAAATGAAGTTTTTCATTAAAGTTATGGGAGTCATCTTGACTTCCCTGCTTTTGGGCAGATACATGGCACTTAGCTCAGTTTCCAACCAAGTTAAATCATGCAGGTCATCCATTGATGTGAAGAAATGTGAATTGAGTAATTTCAGATTTCCTTCCCTATATACCTGTGAGATATAAGTCATCAATGTTTATCCTGATCAGAATAAACTTTCCAAACAATTGCTCACCAGCACCAGCTCAGGAACACATTCAACCATTCAGCTCCTCCAGCAACCTCACACCACTCTGCATGGTGGGTCAGCTCTGTGCTAACCACTGTGAGCAGGTTATAAATTAATACCTTGTGTCCTTCCACAGACATATTTCCCATAAAGAGATGCTAATGAAATATAAGCAATAATATACATCAACTTAAAGGCTACTGTAACTTTATCTTTATTTACGTTTTCCTCAGCCACTGTGTAAAACCAAATCTTACTGAAGTTCTGACTGAACTTTTTGCATACACATACCAAAAATAAATATTGCTCTCCTGCTTTACAAAAGTGAACTGGAGCTTAAGCAGACAAGAGCTGCAGTTTCAATTTTGAGATACTAAAATGGGAGCTGCATTTGAATTCTGTTTTTAAATGCTGGGAGTAGCTACTGTTCTACCAACTGACCAATGCTGGATTTCAGAATTTAACAAAGGCATTAGTGTAAAACACATAACAGTTTGGGGAAAATAAAATCTGTGCCCACTTTCAAAATCTATGTTAACCAGCAAGGATACATATCCTAAAGTACAACAAAAAATTTATGGAAATTGAAAAATAGAGATGAGCATAGACATAAATCAATTCTAAGTATTTCCTTTAGTCACAAAATTATAGAACCATAAAGGTTGGAAAAAACCTTGAAGATCATCATGTCCAACTGCTAATCCAGCACTGCGATGTTCACCACTAAAACCTACCCCCATGTGCCACATCCACGTGCCTTTTGAACACTTCCAGGGTTGGTGATCCACCACTTCCCCTGGGCAGCCTATCTCAATGCCTGGCCAACATTTCAGTGAAGAAATGTTTCCCAATTATTAATCTAAACCTCCTCCAGAGCAACCTGAGGCCATTTCCTCTCATCCTGTTACCTGTTACCTGGGAGAAATCATACTGAATGATAGGCTATTACTCCTTTACAGAGTCACAGTACACTGGCAGATTGCAGACTGAATAATGAAGAGCAAGCAATCAGTATTGTGTACATCTAAGACACAAAGCTGCACAGAGCGACTGTCTAAAAACAGAATGTCATCTGGAAAAGGACAAGAATTCCCTAAAGTGAGTAGAAAAATGAAAATATTTAGTCTCAGAGCCTCTGAAAAGCACAAATTAACATGACTGCTTAACATACGCGAGGAATGCTAAAAGTATCAAGGGACTATTTGAAGGCAACATGAAGAAGATACCAAATAAATGTATTATAAACAACAGTAGCAGCACACAGACTCTGCTGTATGTAATCTCTTTTGTCAGCAAAACTGTACCATTTGAGAGGCATGTGAGCAGGTAACATGGTCTTGCTAATATAATTTGAGTACTTTGAGTCAGATGCAGCAGCAGCAGAGGACCACAGAACATTTCTTGACATAAAATGAAAAAAAATAAACAATCCTCTTTTTTCTAGTTGCTTTTCCTCTTTTTCTTTTCAGAAATGAATCCTTCCAAAGCAAGACAGTGCAGGTGCAGCTCTTGTTAACAGCAGGCATGTACATACTTGGTCTTAGCAAACAAAGCAAGCTGGCACATCTTAGCTGTTCTACCTCCTCAGGTGT
This sequence comes from Euphonia xanthogaster, assembly GCA_034509185.1. NCBI lineage: Eukaryota > Metazoa > Chordata > Aves > Passeriformes > Fringillidae > Euphonia > Euphonia xanthogaster. The sequence goes on from JAYDZK010000113.1 coordinate 86,999,538, forward strand.
CTTGGTACATACTGATTAGCCTAAGGCTAATATTTATGCTAAATAAGGGCATAATGCTAAGTAAGTCTCCGCACTGTTCCCTCTCAGAGACAATGCGTCCTCACTCAGTGTTCTGGAAGACTGTGCTTCCCTGGAAAAGCATCTGCTGTATTTAGTCAATCCAGCAGCCATAAATCTCTTTTATTGCACAGGTACAAATTAACTATGCCTGCCCAGGTAAAAATAATTTGTATTTAAGGAAGTGGCATTTTTAGGAGCAAACAGTCTTTCTAACTCAATGAAGGGTAAACTCCACACACACTTAAAATTTTCATCTAGGAGGCTGCTTTGAAGTTGAATCACCTAAACGGTATTATTTTCCGGTGATAAAACTCTTCTTTCAAAGAACATACATTGTAAATGACAGAAAAATCCATGTTTACTTCCAACACAGTCAGCTAAAATCTCATTCTTCAACAATGAACACATTATGGCAAGAGGAGGTTAGAGATAAACTAAATTGAATATACTGTAATTATATATAATTGTAATTGTAATGGTAATTATTTTTCTTAATTTGCGTCTTTATCAAATGGCTGAGGAAATATTTATAATGTAATTGTTATGCACACTGGCAGAATCATAATTCACACTGTAAATACAGAGCATTCTCTGAAGCTTTTCTTAAGAGTGAAGTATAATCAGGGGATTGCAAAACAAAACCAGAAAAAACAATGGAGTGAAAACAGAATAATGAGCCAACAGTTCCTTAGAATAATCTTACAAGGAAGATCATAAAAAAAGTAATTTATAAAAAAACCCCAGCAAAACAGTCACACTTAGTCTGAATGTTGACATTTTCTACCCATGCAAGGTTTCTGCAAACAGGATTATTACTGATGCATCTAATATATGCCAAGGAGGCCCTATTCTCTTAGGATGCTGCTATAAGGCAATGCTGAAAGCGAGAAGACAAACTTTGAACTTCTCAGTCATAAAGAAATCCTCATTTTAAATGGTAATCAAATTGCCAGGATCAAAAGGATTCGGGATTTTATCACTCCATTGACTATATTTTTCCTGCAATCAGGGAAGCAATTGAAATAAAAATATTAAGACAGAATGCTGGAAATAGTACGAGGTAACACTGTCTTCTTGGATCTGCTGAGAGACTGCAAGAAGACCCAGGAGGGACCTCAGCTTCCAAATCTAATTGGGGCTGTAGATATATACATCATTAAACAAATAAAGAAAACACGATAGACACCCTGCCTCACTGATTTTTAGTTGCCTGAGGTTGCAGAACCAAGTTCATCTTTGAATGCAAGATGGTGTCTAAAAATTGAAGTACATGGAAATTAAAAAAAACAAAAATCATAGATCTAAATAGTACTGCTAACTATTTTTTCTTCCTTTTAGGATTAGGGTTTATTCTGCAGTATTTTATAAAGGAGATTATCTTTCTTTTACTGTGCAATTTAGCTTAAGTCATGCAAAGAGTGTTTAAAAGGATTTTTTCCTTTTTTTTCCCTGCAAACTGAAACAGATGCCAAAGATATTTTCCCCTATGGAAATCTGAAAAATGGTACTGTCATTGCTTTACTTTTTCCTGCAGATCAGTAATGCATATATCGATTATATCACCATGGGTTGTCAAATCACTGTGGTATATAAAGCCATAAAGGCTCTGTTGAAATTGATAACTATATGTTCCAGTAAAAATGTAGTTATACTGTTCTTCTTTCAAATTTAAGAACCAGATTTCATCCCCTCTAATGTTAGAATTCTGGTTTTGATTTAGAGAGAAATGGACAAGGAGCAGAGGATAAGAATCTGGATGTCTGTGTGTTTTCAGTAGAGCACCACCAAACACTGCCTGATTTAACGGTGTCTAAAGCTTGTAATGGAAGCCTTATAAAAAGAGGTAAACAGATTTCCCAGCTGTAGTGGCTGGTCCCATAAATACGGCTACTTTAACTCATGAGTCTTGCCTCACTTGCATTTTAGACACTGTGACTTTAACAACTCCCATGTCCTTGGAGTCTCAGGGACAAGAATTTGGCTGAACACTTCTAATTACAGCACTATGCACTACCTGAACCACTACCTGCACAGGCTTAAAACTTTCTCCTCCTTGTGAAAAGGAAAGAGATATGTTCAATGTTTGGGTTTTCCCTTTTCCCTAAACGAAAACATTGTATTAGAGGATTTTTCATGTATTTAGCTATAGAATAGAAACTGAAGAGACACAAGAACAATCCTGCACTAATTTTTAAGTAATCTAGTATTAATGCTTAAAAAAAAAATAGCAGTGTATGCCTGGAATGTTAGCAGTTTGAAATGAAGTTTAATCAGATTAATTTAGATTAATCAGCTATTATTACAGACATAGTTAGGATTCACATTATTTATTCTCAGGGCAGCACCACCCAGACTTTCTGGATCACAAAGAGCCCTAAAAGCATCAAACCACTACCAGTTTACAGAGTTGATACGCTGATGTTTTCTTTAACATCAAGTTTTTCTGACATTTTCAAGCCTTTATTCTGTAGCTATAATCAGCAGGCACCTCAGCACAGTCCAGAGAAAAGGTGAGAAGGAGACTTGGCTTCTGTTTTTACCTTCTGTGCAGTTAAGCCTACAGACACGCTGACAGCAAGGCAGAGCAAATCATCCAGCAAGATTAAAAATAGTTAGAAAGAGACTATTGTAGCTATTGCTAATCCTCTGATGGTGCACACTGATCACTCTTGTTTGCCAGGTCACTGCCTCAGACACAGTTTGGCCAGACAGAATTCAAAGGCAAAGGATGTAAGACAAGGCTCATGCACAGAACCATGTGGAATTGAGAAATTAACCTGTCATGTGACAGAGGGTCCCACTTCTCTGTTACTCTGAGAATTAGCTACAGTCTTGGCTCTCTGGTGGTCTTGGAAGAAGAATGAGTTCTGAATGTCAGATGGAGGAAGAAATACTTGTCATGCAACATGCTGTGTTCCATCCCTATGGCTTAGACTTTCTTTGGCAAGTAGTTCCATGAAAAAGCTAGTGGCATGCTCTCCTTGTTCGTGTGTATACAGTTTTCCTTTCCATACATGTCATTTGCACTTGGAAAATGAGTTGTTAGTGCAATTTGCAGACATAAGTATAGTGAATATTCTTCCTCCACCCCCTTCAGGACATCCACACAAAAGCAAGGTTCACAGGCTTGTCAAGTACTTTCACATCTTTTGTTAGGCCGCTATAGATTAAAAACCGTCTCTGAATGAACTTCATATGATATTTAATAATGATTGGGCTTTCCTTGATAAATTCTTTGTGTACCTGAGGAAAAAACAATTCAGAAATGTTAAATTAATGGATTATTAATTGTTAGCTTGGGAAAGCAGCAGAGATAAGTTTACCTAAATAAGATGTTCTGCTGAGAATTCTTGTGATTGTATAAATTTCTAACATTCCTGAAGCCACTTAAAAAGCTGAAGGTAGATCTCCTTGGTTGTTATTAATGCTTCATTAACTACAAAATGGCTTCAAGATTCACATTCCTACCTTTAGACCATAATTTAAATAAACCAGGCTAGGATAAGAAATCTTTATCTTTGACTCACAGTTCTGATTGCCAAGCATTTGTGTTCATCAGACTAGAAGGGAGACTAAATGAGAACTTATCCCATCCACCCTGCATGAAAGAAGTATGTGTAAATTTACATTTGCTTGCACAGGGAAAATTGAAATAGACCCTATATTTGCTATACTCCAACCTTAGTTATACTCTAAGTTTGATTTGTCAAATAAACTGAGTTTCTGAAAATTCCATACAGTTCATCTTAGAGGCGTACATCCACTAAGTTATGCATAGTATCACTTTTAGGATTTAGTGACAATGTTGATAGCGTGAAGGTATCACGCTACAAGAGAAATTTTTAGTGAACACAAAATTAATATATTTACAGTCCTATGCACAGTTCAAATGAATGAAGCCTGCAGGTGGGTTTATGCTGTGGACATTAATCTTAATTTCTTTACAGAAAAATATTTCTTAATCATAATTTCTTTACAGAAAATATTTAGGATGGCACATGAACAATTTCGAAGACTATTCTCCTTTACCAAGAGAAGAATAGTACAATTTGATTAACATTTTTTATAGAAGCTGAACACATTCATATGTCTTCACACATGACTGAAGGTAAAATTTTGGCTGAAGGTAAAATTTTACAGCAGTTTCATTCATATGTTTATCTGCTGTGGACTTACATAAACAGCACAAGATAAAGAATACAAACAAGAAAATTACAAAGTGACTCAACCTTCTTGAAAACAAAATCCTGTTATTAAGCTAAAACAGACTTTATTATATCTTATTGTTTAAAACATTTTGCATGCCATGTCCCTTACCAAGTTTTGCTTAGCAACATCACAGCATCTAGTCCCCGCTAAAATTTAAAATTGCACCTTGCACTTCTGTGTGTAAAACTCCTTGTAAATCCCACCAGCTGGCATCAGAGAACAAGAAGAGTTACAGCTGCATGAATTTGTTACATGTAGAATGTACACTTACACGCAAAGTTTGGAGTTTCCATGGTTATTTGTCTACTGGTGAGTCTACTATAGTTTCGGGTTAGGTATGCCCTTAGATATATATATATATATATACTCATATAAATAAAATGACAAATTCTTCAGAAAAATCAGGTGAATGGCCCTGCTTATTTTTGTTCTTATTTAAACATCACATTAAATGCCAGAAGTGCAATTTCTATGAACATTTAGAGAGGTGATATTTCTGTTTGTCACCAATTCTGCAGCAATTTGCCTAGGAAAATCATATAGAAATGTCTAGATAGAGAATTGGTGAGATCCATGTACTTTAAAAAATCCATTCACTCGATTAAAATTGATTAAATTTGGCATAAGGAATGTAACCAGAGGTCTCCTGTTGAATTGGGTTAACAGGCCTCCACACAGCAGTTCTGTCACTCCTCCCAGACAGCTTATGCTAATTCACATTTACTGTGTCATGTTTGGGAATGCCAGGAAAGGCTCTTCCCGGTCTTTTAGCACAACAGAGCATAACCTTTCTGGGGCTACATGTACTGTCCTAGCAAAGAGCCACACTAAAGTATGCGATGTGTAAAACCTCATTTTGAAAGATTTTTGCCACACAGAGAGGTGATTTGAATTATACTAGATAAATATTACAAATGTTTATCATTAAAATTATTAGAGATAACTTGGTGTCTACATATTGGTATTTGGCAGTGAAGAATGGGTTGTGCAGGGCTCTGTTTTAGGCCCTGTGCTCTTCAATATCTTAATAAATGACTTGGACAAAAGACTGGAAGGGATACTAAGCAAGTTGACAGATGACACAAAATTGGAAGGAGCTGTTGACTCCCATGAAGGCAAGGAGGCCCTGCAGAGAAATCCCAAAAAATCAGAGGACTGGGCAATCACCAACTGTATGAAGTTCAAAAATCCAGGAAAGTGCTAGGTTCTACACTGGAAATGGGACAACTCTGGATGCATGGACAGACTGGGGAAGGAGATGCTGGGAAGCAGTGCTGTGGAAAGGCACCTGGGGGTCCTGATCAAAGGCAAATTGATCATGAGTCAGCAGTGTCTTGGCAGCTGAGGGCCAAGCATGTCCTGGAGGGGATCAGACACAGCATTGCCAGCCAGGCAAGGGAGGGGATTGTCCCACTCTGCTCTGCACTGGGGCAGCCTCACACTGAATTCTCTGTGCAGTTTTGAGCAAAAAATATTAAAAAGATATTAAGCTTTTTGAGACCGTCCAAAGGATGGCAATGAAGATGGTGAAGTGCCTTGAAGGGAAGCCAAATGAGGAGCAGCTGAGGTCACTTGGTCTGTTTGGCCTGGAGGAGACTGAGGAGAGACTTCATCACGGTTACAAATTCCTCATGAGGGGAAGGATGGGTAGACTGATCTCTTCTCTGTGGTGTCCAGTGACAGGACACAAGGGAATGGCCTGAAGTTGTGTATTGGGAGATTGAGGTTGGATATTAGGAAAAAGTTCTTCACCCAGAGGTGGCTGGGCACTGGAACAGGCTCCCCAGGGAAGTGGTCACAGCACCAAGCCTGAGAGAGTTCAAGAAGCATTTGAACAACACTTTCAGATGCATGGTGTGATTCTTGGGGATGGTCCTGTGCAGGACTGAGTTGGACTTGATAATCCTTGTGGGTTCCTTCCAGCTCAGCCTATGTGGTGATTCTGTGATTCTGCACTTAATTTCAAAGGACTGATTTTCAGCACTATGGTGTATTTCTACACACACTACTTATTGTAATTCAAAGAAAAATATAAGAAGAAATGAATTATTATAAAGCTTCTTCTGATAAGAGGCTTAAGTAGGTGATTTGAGATTTTGACTTTTTCAGTAAACTTACAAACAATCTTTGCACATTTCACTGTTTGATGTGACATATTTTTATACGGTGTGGATTAAGTTTCAGCTGAACATTATCTTTCTTCATATGCATTTTCCTTGATTTCCGTGGGAACCAAAATCCACTGAATTCCACTATTAATGTAAGAAAACGGTAAAAAACAGGTGTCAGGGTCTCTAAGCTGCCTCCCTGTCTCAGAAAATATGTTTTCATAAATGTATGTGTTCTATGGGAGTATCTTCACTACTCATTGTAAAAGTTTTAACATATTTTAATCCATAGTTCCTTTGCCTCTCAGATACTGTTTCAGCCTGTAAACTCAAGTTCTTTCCGGCTATTCAATTGTCTACATTGAAAACAAACAAAAATGTAGACTATAATTTTTTTACATGCATCTTTTCTTTCTGGTACATGCACATGTCAGTTTTCCTCCATTGGATGAACAATCTCTTTTGACTAAAATCCCCCATTTATTTATGCTAGCAGCAGAAGTGCAGCATATGTCAGTTATATCCATGCATCTCAAGCCTTTTTGAGTCACTCATTCCAAATTACAGGCCTTTATTCTGTAGAAAGAAAATCTGCTTTTCACGTCTGGGTGCAGAACCTTTAAAACATAAATAAAACCAAGAAAATCTGTGCAGTGCTAAGTCAAATGCCTATCAAAAATCTCATATGTCAAGGGCTCTTTCTCCCAATTAAACTCAGAAAATGGTCTCAAGCAAACAAAATTTGTTTACCATGAGCTTGATTTACACATAGATTTACATTAAGAAATTTGCTATCTTTAATACTGTACTGATTGATTCTTTCAGATAGATATCAGAAGAGATGGCAAGCTCATGGGTATAAAGTTGCTTAAGCTTCACAGGAGAAAAGAATACTTTTGAACAAAGCCTGGGCATTGCAGATGACACACCTGGAGTCCCCCAACAAGCTACATAAATGGTAGAATGGTACTGTACATATTTTCCTCTTCAATAAGGTAGTTATTAGGTTCAGTTTTTATCTATCCAAGCCATCTGTGAGTTGAAGAACTTAGTTCCTAATGTGTGTAATCTGAAATCCATCATTTTTCACAATGTGAGCAATCAACTTGAATTATTTAGAAAATATCAATGCAAGCTGCCTCAATTCTTTGAAGGGTAAGAACATGAATGGAGAAGAAAGCATATCCAATCAGTGGACTAAGTAAGTGAAATCAAGGTACACGAGGTCATGGTGACAAAATGCTGATCTCATCTCAGTGCCCAGACCAAAATGCCCAGGTCACAGAGACAGTGCAAATTACCTCACAAAAAAGCCATTGTTACTTGCAATGTGGTTGTCAATCATTAACTTGTATCACTCTTCATAACCCTAAGTTTTCATAGGTATTTCCCAACTAACTGTGTGCTCTTCCCCCCACCTCATAAGGGGGAAAAAGAAAACAACAAGTTAAAAAGAAGGCCTATTGCAGACTCAGGTTTTTACCCTCTTAACAGCTACAAAAAGGGTGTAATGCAGTTCAGCAGCACAAGTAACAAGAATGCTCCTCTGCATCACTGTAAACTAGCAAACTCCATAAAGTCAAATAATTTATACATATACAGAACAGTAGGCACAAATTTCACAGTTAGGAAAAAAAGAAAAACCAACACCACCAAGGCTTTGCATATCTTGTCCTACTAAAAGTATACAGGTATAAATACAGTTATTTTAAAGGTTTAATTAAAATTAAGTAAAACCTGTATACGCTCTGCTAGCTTAAAGGACAAAATGTGGGGAACAAGGTCTGAGAGTTAAACCACTGGTTAGGAACTCAGAAAATTCATGAAAAATTCAGAAAATTCATGCATGAGGTTAATTTCCATAAACCTCATGCATCACAGTCTTAGCAACTTCAGGCAGTTATTTCAGAAGGGCTATTATTATGGCAAAAGCATTACTGCCTGTGAACCCTCCTTCCCCACAGATTTCATGAGAACAAACAATAGAAACATCAATACAAACTGAGCTTAAACATCCACTGTATGTGTCATGCTTTGCAAGGACATAGCACACTCTCAAATGACTTAGAGAGCAATTCTGAGTACTGACAAGGCCCTAGGTCTTGTTAACTGCACTTGTTTATAGACTTTACAGAATTTTAGAAGCATTTATTTCACAGCAAACCATGAAAAGCAGTATGGGCTACTTGTATAAGCATAAGATATTTGTTATAAAAAACATCAATCTGTAACCTTGGTCTTGAACAGCCCAAAGATGAAAGAGACACTCCTTTCATAACACTGATCGTGATAAAGTTTGGCTGTACATATTTTTTAAATTAAATCCAATATATTATTTTCCACTCAAGTATCTTACAATGATAAGAAGCATACCCTTATTAAGCTTCAAAATACCTCTCTAACTCAGTGAGATATTATCTTCACATTTTACACATAGGAAAAAAGGTTCCAACAAGCTGAAACAGAGCCCTAGCACCACATAAATTGGTCTATCAAGAAAAATTCTAATTCCTGCAAACTCCAAATCTATGATTAGCTCTCTAACTTCTAATGTGAGTAATTTTTTAATGTTGCTAATCAACAATCTCACAGAAGATTTGTAATACTTGGAATATAACAAAGTCTAGAAACTGCAAACTTTTAAGATATATTATCAATAACAATAATGATCAACTGAGTATCTTGTGCTACATTCAAGGGACAATGTAACATAAAAATCTCAAAAAGGTCTGAAACAACAGATTACTTCAAAGTTTGACCTAGCAAGCTATAGAATGCAAAGCAGCTTCAATACAGAAACCTCACTTAAGACTATAAGAGAGTGTTTTAATTATGTAGCACAATGGCTATACAGGTTTGGAGGATTTAATGTAACAGAATTAAATTTCAGTAACTCATTGAAGTGTACACTTGCTGAATTAAAATAGGTTATCCAGAGAAGCTGTGGATACCCCAGAGCCCTGGAAGTGTTCAAAGCCAAGCTGTATGGGGCTTGAATCACCTGTTCTACCAGAAGGTGTCCCTGCCCATGGCAGGGGGGTTGGAACTGGGTGAGATTTAAATGCCCTTCCAACCCAAACCATTCTAAGATTCTATGATTCTATATATCTATATTGAGTTTCTTTTGCACTGCTATGTTGAGTATATTATCTACAGTATCACATTTCTGGTTTCTCAACTTCACACATAAACCTGCATTTTGAATAGTCTGGCTGGTGGATCACCACCAATGCAGCGGGGCAACACTCTGCCGCTACCACATTTTACCACTAGAAGAACACCTCAGGCAGATGTATGTTAATGAGACTACAACCAACATATTCCCCTTCCTCTCCAGTACTTATTATTCACTGAAGTGCATTCCTGCTTTACAATGTTTTTAAGTATATTAAATGTACTAACAATGCAGCTGGCACATTAGTAGTTGTCCCAAGGATGAATTTAACTCTGAGTGAGAACAGCAAAGTATACACAAGGGAAGATTGTATTTACATGCACAAACACACCTAATGCTAATTAGGCAGAATACTGGAGAGACTATAATTCCTTGCAACATTTTCTATTCAACATTTTGCCAGTGTAGCAGGGGCTCCTTCACACTCACTTGTCTAAATACTTTCCTTTAATAAGTGGGGGGTTTTAGGTAAGAATTATATTCCCTCTTTAAATTTCCTTCCCAGACTTCTCAAAAAATAAAATCTTTTTAAATAGACCCAAACATAGGTAGAAAAATTATTCGCTATATATATCAATTTCTTTGCTTCTGATAAGTGGGCTGTCCTGAGCAAATGAAAGATTCAGCTGAAGCTTTCCCTATTTAATTAGCACTGGCTGAGGTGTAGCCCTAAGAACAATGCTAGGAATCCCAATACAGGTGAGGTTATCTTTCCTCTTTCCCATATCCACTGGCTTCATTTGTAGTGAGGAAGGTGTTTGTGAAAATAAGAAGTGAGCAGATAGACCTCTTGGTTTAATTTTTAACACTGAAGTCCATCTTGCACTGTTGAGAACTGGGGCAAAATTTTACCCTTTCATGGCTTGTACAGCTACGGGTAACTGCAAAATTATAGCCCTTTGCCTCATTTTATACCACCACTAATAAAAGTGGTCTAGCACATTCTCTTAAGGGAAGAACATTTTAAAATATCCCAAACTCTTGCCACAACTCTAATATGTGGGAAAGCTTTACAGCTACACGTTACTGCATATGAAAATAAGTGTCTGATAGTCTAACAAGTTTCTTTTTATAATATGCATTCAATAAATAGTTTTATTTGTCCAATTATTTTAATTGTTCCAAAAATCTGTAAGTTCAAAAGAAGCTAAGGAACAGGCCTTTCAACACATATATATGCTGCTGTCACCACTTGTTCTCCCCTAAAGTGGCTACAGCACAGGAAAAAAACCAATGAACAGGCTTCTCCAACTAATAGCTCTTCTCATTTTCCCTTATTCAGCAGAGGGATGCATGATACCACCATATATTCCCACCTCACTACTTAAACCATAGCTCTGCACCAAGAATTATATTGTGTCTTACTAAACTTATATTTCACAGCCTCTGCAAAAGAAAGCTCTAAGTAGCTGTGCAAAGAGGAACCAAACTCTAGTTCTTCCTTGTTACACCTGTTTTTTTGTGAGCAAAAGGCTAGACTCCCAGTTTTCCGAGAAAAGGTTTTTTAAGGCTGGACTCTAAAATGAATAATGCGGCAATTGTGTAACACACAATTTGAAGGACAGAGAGTGTGCTACATTTTGTCTCCTCACATGTACTATAGTTATTAAAATTAACCATAACATAGTTGTTTATACTTATAGGAAACTTACTGCCCTAGAGCTGGAAGGGAAAGAAATACAGTGACAAAGAACAGCCCTGTTTCTCCCCTCCTCCCCCATGAATCATAGAGGGACATGAGTAGTCCTAAATCTACCAACTTCTCACAGTTTCCATTGACTGCAATTAATTGTCTTTGATCCTTAACTAGCAGTTATAATGCTTGAGATGACTGTGTCCCACAGACTCGGCATTGAATAGTCTACGTTTTCTTGTTTTTCTCAGAAGTAGACTGTTTTACACAAGTCATTGCTCCCTCAGGTTACTGCAATATAGTACAGTGACTATTTTTGGCACTTTTAGAAGTACAACAGTAATAACAACTGTCAATATCAATCTTGGTTCAATCATTTCTACTTGTCATTGAAAAAACATCCTTTCTTATATTCTTTTTCTTCTTTTGCTCTAAAGTTCTGCATAACAAAGGTTACCAAAGTCTGGACCAGGCATTTAATAAAATGTCCGGGTTTTTTTCTATAAATAGAATTATAGCATCAGAAATGCATACAGTAAATAATACTTTTTGGATTCTGAGACTGGAGTCACTTCACCTAAGTTTAACATCAAAACATAAATTAATCATCCCTAATAAAGTATATTTATGCTACCTACCTTAGATACCAATCTCAACCTGAGATAGTTAAAATAAGGTAACTAAACTGACCAACTTTGGTACTGTACAGTACCAAAACTCAGGTCAGGACTGATACTGAAGTGCTGGAGCAAGTACAGAGAAGGGCAGTAAAGGGTCCAGAGGGTAAGTCCTATGAGGAGCTTATGAAAGGTAAGGAGAACAGAGGAAAAGGCTATTAGCATACATTGGTACTGGCAACATACCCTTATGCATCCCAAAATGAATAAAACCTGCACATATTTCAGTGCAAAAGTCAAATTGAATAGTCCACCTCTTACAGCATGTCCAAACTACATGCTTTGTAGAAATGCCTTCTGACAACTGAAGTTATCAAAAGGAATCAAGAGTCCATTTACAGCAGCACAGACTCTCTGGCTTTGTGCATGTGGAATAGACTATAAAACTAAAGCGAACATTTCTCATGAAGGATGTGGATCCCTCATAATTTATACACACAGACTTACGGCTATTATCAAATGATGAAAACAGTGCAACTGCTACCATCCAATCCTTTGTGCCCAAAAGCTGCATGGCATTTATTTTGTGTGATCAATTGGAGATGCTTACATGTAGATAATTAAATTCACAATCAGTGATAAAAGTCCAGATCGATTCTCACTGGATAAAAACCCAGACACCACATCAATTTATTTATCCACTATGAAAAACAGCTTTAGATATTACAGACATTTGTGGGATAAAATATTCTACCAGAACAGTGCACTGTGCTTGGCAGCAAACCAATTCCAGTGACTTAGACAGAAGAAAAATTGAAATTGATATTGCAATTGCTGCAAATGGGTAAAACTCCCTCACAGTATTATGAGTCTGTGCAATTAACTGTTCCAAATGCTGAACAGGAAAGGTTTGGGGAGAACGTGTTTTCTTGAACACACAAGTGTTTGTGGGTTTGTTTTCTATGTTTCACAAAGGATAGGACCAAACACCCTAGGAGAGACAAAAGGAATTCCCAGAACAGCTAAAACCCCGTTAAAAAATGAACCACAGTTGCTTATTATGCAAGACAGAGACCAGGGAGCTCATGCTAACTCCAGTATCACACAAACTAGCTGAAAGAGACAATGTGCCTCTTCTTTCTCCACTTAGTACTTCTTTCCCATATAACTAATAATAATTTGATAAAAGAGGTGTTTAGGGGCCAAGTCTCTTGACCAATGGTTAGTGGCATCCTCAGGGGAAAAAAATGTGAAGTTTCAAACTCATGGGCCAAATCAGGTAGAAAAGGCTGCTTAGGAAAACATACTCAGGGACTACATGCTAGACACACTTGCATAGGATGTACTTCATATTTTTCTACTTCATACATTCCCTTGCCTCTGATTATCCAACCATAATTCTCTGTTGTTGGTGTAGCTTCTCTGTCCTGTGGTTAGAAGCAAATCAGCACAATAAAAACTCACAGAGGATCATAAAGACAAACCCCAGTGGTAATTGCAGCCTTTTGGGGGGATAGGGAGAACTTTATGCCATGTCACAACCTCTAGTAGGATCTCTACCTCAAGGTCTTCCTGAGGATGTTGTCAAATTTAAGATCAGTACAATTGAGGGGAGAAGGTCTCAGAGATTGCTGGAACAGGAAAAAATAAATACAGAGTTTCTCAGCTGCAGTTGAAATATACTCACATAACTACATCCAGTGAGAAAAAAGTGAGCAGGATGCTGCTATAAGCCACCTCTCAGGAGTCAAGCCAGCCAGTCAAGCAAAATGCTCATTTGAGCCTAATAACAAGCTACAGTGCTCTTTACTACTAGTGTCAATCCAGAAGCATTCAAAAACGAAAAGGGAGATACCACAAGTCTCCTAATATTTACAGAGACCATGTCAGGTTTTCTTTTGGGAGCAGAAGTCACAGCTGTGGGCTTTAACACCCACAATCTCACAATTTCACAGTCAATACAAGCACCATTCCTCTTGTACACAAAAGACACAAGTTTTTCTGCAGATATAAGACACAGAGCCGGGTGCAAGACCCCAGAGTCCCATGGAGGCAAAAAAAGCTGAAATCTTAAATTCTGTTTTGGTGTTTGAGTTTGTCTTGTTATAAGTAGGTGAGCAGCTTATTAAATGCAAAGTACTTTTGAATGTCTGCTGCCATGACACAATTCTCATGTCCAAAGCACCCTTTACAAATTTTTTCAAGGCAGGTACCAGGTGAGAACCTGAAGGCTGCTGCTTCTCTAGCAGCTCTTCAGAAGCACCAAGGCTGATTTGGCAATCTATTTTACATAGACAATATCAGGATATAAGTGAGCTCATAGAGTTTTTTTTGTTATTGTTTTGTTTTTTTTTTTTTTAACTGGAAAATATGTTGTGAAGAGCCTGACAGTGAAGAAGGGCCAAGGATTTAAAACAGTCAGGTAAAACCAGTGCAGTCTATGAAATGAGAAAATAATACTTTGGATACCAAACAAGCAGGAAAAAGATTGAAGATCATAGAAAACAGTGATGAATGGCAGTATCTCTTTTCTCCTTAAAGTGTAACTCTTCTCTGGGCAATAATAGTATGTGATCAGTCTTATCCCATGCCATGAAGTAAGAGGACAGAAAAGAATGTCCAAAGTCCTAAAATGTGAAACTCATAACTAAGAAGATGTGAAAATGTCTGAAAACCTTCTCAATCAGAATTTCTTATAAAACTTGGGTTTAAAAGGTGTGCTAGCAAAATGGAGAAAAATATAACCAATAAAAATAAAATCATGACAGCTACATAGCACTATAGAAGCCCTCTGGGTTTTCAAAATTATTTTAGGGCCTCTCATCTCAGTCTGATCCTATTTCTGCTCTCAGAAAAAGAACTGCATATGTAAAGACCAAAGAGTTTTCTTTCTCAGTAGCCTACCACCCGCAGACTTGAATTTGCTGGGGTTTTTCCCCTTTACATTACCAGTCTTCTAGGAATACCATACACATTACACAGGTATAAAAGAGCACAAAACCAGGGTTCTGCATATAATGCTGCTCTGCCTTACAAAGCTCTTTCCTGTAGTCAAATCACCTGCCCACAGTAGCAGAAAGAAAACATAATAATCCCTTTGTATTGTTATGAAATCCGCAGACAAAGCCATAAGAATACATCTAGAGCAGAAAGCCTGAGGAAAAGGGAGGAAACACTTATTCAAGAAATGTAGAAAATATATGATTAAATTTGTTAGAACCCTAATTGTAGTCCATTAGTCAATTTGGCCCAGTACAAACTGCTGCTGGGATCCAGAAGAAAGTACAGAGAGTCACTGTTTAATTTTTGCATCTGACTAGCAGTTCTCCTCTCCTGACTTGCATCAATTTCTCTGTCTTAGTTTTGCTTCAGAGAATTCAGCTATATGCTTTTGTGGTCATTTTTATCAGGAGCCCTAGCTTACTGTATCCACTGCAGGTAGCTTATGCAATTTATGTTTTTAATTTTTCTGCAAAGAACCTAATACAATGGTGAGAGGCTCCATTTAAAATTACCTACATAAATAAGCAAATATAACACCATTAGCATAACAGATTGTACTCAACAATCTATAAACACTGTAAGTTCTGAAAGTTTAGTGGCAGTGGGATTACCAATGCATGGAGGAACATGTATTAATTTTCTAATAGCTCTGACAGACCTTAACTTGTTGCGCAACTCAATAATAACCTTCTGACAATTTTCTAGGAAGAATTTAGGATTCTCATTTTCTTCTTTACATTGTATCAGTAGCTTTTCCTGGGCAACACACTTGCTTGTGCTAGACCCGAATGCTTTGAAGTTACAAATAGCCAAAATCCATTTACCACAACTTCTCTGACACCATTAATAGTGGGAATAATGTATGGGACCAGTTGAGTACAAAATTTCCTTCTGCAAAGCCTTCAGAAAGCTGATCTCTACCAAGTGATACCCAGAATGCTGGATTTTCCAGCCCCAGATCCTCAAATCAGTGCAAGTCTCAAGCAATTTGAATGTCCCCTCAGAGCACTGACGGAAGGCCACATTGCAGGGCAGTACTTACCAGCTTACAGCTCCACTCTCAGAGACAGGAGCCCAGCCTAGCAGGGACCCGAGCCATGCCACATGCCACAGGCATTATCATGAGCTTCTGGGAGTCTGGTTTTCACCACATTCATTCTCCTGCCTTGCTGCCCGTCCAAAATTATCTGTCTTCACCACAGCTGGTACTGTGCACATGTGTGTGTCCCCACTGCTCCAGCTCCACATTTGGACTTCAAGTGACTGTCAGCAGCTCCAGTCTGCTGGCACCAGAGGTGTACCTCTGGAAAAGGCATGGAAAGAGCCCATGGGAGATAGTAACAGCACGTGACCAAAGCTGGTAGAGCATTATTTATGTGACAACTCATCCCATGGCTCCCTTAAAAGCTGTCTTCAAACACAGAATGCCCCATCAGGTAAGTCTGCTGACCTCTGCTCACCAAATAATGCTTTGCTGTTTTTTTCCTTTCCTTCTAAAAAGTGACAGTGATCTGTATCCTACACAGAATAAATCACGAGGGCAATTCTTTCACTGTAGTTGTAAAAACAAGTTTGACAACACTTATATTTTGCTGTGATTAAACCTTCACAGAGAGTTGCCATTCAAGAATTTTAATTTACTTACAATATGTTGTGAAGCTGAGTGATTATATTCTAAGCCATCAAGTTCACACACGCCCTCCTTCTGTAGCAACCCACGTGTGCTTGAGAGAAATTGCTTCTGAACATGCCTAATTTCAAAGTCTTCATTTTATACACTGTATGTAATCAAAATTTTTATTAAACATTGCCAAGCAATCTGTCTCATTTAAAATGAACATCCCAGAAAACGTAAAGGTCCATTAAGCTGCTAATTGTGCACTATAACTCTGAATTCTTGAAAAGTTACTTTGCATATTGTTTTCCCAAATGCTTAATTCCATATTTAGCTAGTTCTACTGCCATAGTTACTATATTGGTCAGGTATATGATGAGAAGTCAGTATAGCCATATGAGCAAAATTCTTGCATCGAGAAAGAGGGAACAAAAAGAGAGTGTCTAATTTCCAGTTCTCTTGTTTGAGTTTTATACAGGGAATTTCACTATATAGGTACAAAACACAAATCTGCTAATGTAGAAATATAAGTACACCCTAAAGGCAGAGTGATTCTGCTACAGTAATGATTTTAGTGATTTGATAGCTCAAATTCATTGCAAGTAAACGTCAATTAGACTTGAAAATAAAAGTCAGGCAAGTGACATATCAAATATATATATATGCCACTGGTTTTAAATTACTTATAATGGAGGTGAAAAATACTTTAGGCTGTGAAAACAAAGCTGAGATGACTCCAAAACACCTAAACCACATATAAACATATTCAAAAAGATGTCTACCTCTTATAAATGGCTCTGAAACAGTTTGAATGCAGGCCTTTGTGTGCAAAAACAACCCTCCAGTGAAACACTCGAATTTGACTGTTCCAAACTCAAGAAACAGCAACTCTTTTTTACATACTAGCTAATTAATTAGACCTTACTTCTTATCATGTACTCTTGCCAAATAAAATTGTATTTCTTATCCTTAAAGGACTCTATATCCATCTTTGTGTTTTGTTTGTAGCAATGTGAATCATATGATACTGAAAGTAAAGAAAGAGAAAAATGATGAAGCACATACTAATTTCTCTAAAAGACTTGTAACTCTAAGCACCGTATTACATGAATGTTGACAGTTATTTTTCCTATTTTCCCCTTCCTATTCAATTTGGTGTACACACCTTCTCACAACACTGAAAATGAAGTAATTACCACTGCTAAGTGTGAATCAATTACACCTTGTAGAAGACTTTGTCAGGGGAATCTCTCTCCTCCAAGCCTTATGACCATTCTATAGGAACATCTTCAGCCAACTGGCTTTCCAGCATTTTATCACAGCCATAAAGTTTAAAAATGGCAGGGCACCCAGAAAGAGTTTGTGGTCAATCCCTTTCCACTTGGCAAGGCCTGAATTGCCAGGCATGAATTCCTCATATACAGCAACACACTTCATTGCATTGTCCACAGGCTGCAGCCACAAGCAACACCTCCTCAGTACTCCAGATTCCAACACCAGATATCAGGTGCTTTAGCCCTGTTGTTGATACTCTAGTGTTTACAGCTCTGATTTTCATGGGCTGCAACCAGGGGGAAATTTACCTCAGCTCTTTTTCACACAATTGAAAAAGAAATACCTGAGGTATTATACAGGGAATTTCACTATAAAAAAAAAGGGCCTGAAATTTACCAAAGAAAACAAGTAGTTTTTTGTTGAACACAAACAGCTTTGAAATATATCAGCACTATCTTCCAAATTACAATAGTTGTTCAGGGCCTGAGACTTCAGATTAAGAGAATTAAATTTCCAAAATTCAGTGGAGTGTGTGCTTATTTAATTAAAAGCAGATAGAATTTCATTTGCACTTCATTGTTAAGAATGCCACCTATAATATCACATTTTGACAATGCAGCTTAACTCCAATTTATACTAAGAGCATACTTCATCAAACTCATTCTGAAGTTCATTAGAAAAGCTAAATGCCAGTACTATTTGCTATGGCAATCCCATCCCATTTAGATGTTTAAATAGGCAAACACGGTCAGAAAAACTCACAGTAGACTGTGAATGTTCTATGGTTTTTCAGATGAAGTCTTCTGTATCTGAATCTCTACTGCGACCTACATGATGTATCCTTGATTTTAAATTTTCACAGGTACGGCACAAGGCATTGAAAAACTATCTTGCTTGTATGTGTGCCTATGAAGTAAACTAGCTTATTTATTTTCCTCTCAGAAATGAAGCAGCATTAACTCTTCAGTGGGCTATGTCCCACACAGCAAGGACAGAAAGTTGCCCTTGTGCACTGCCTTCAGACAATGCATATGTAAGGTTAGCACAGAACTTTCCCCCACCCAAAGGAGAGAGAAGGAGACTTAAAACAAGCAAGAACATACCATTTACTATGACAGCCACTCAAGACAGCTGACAAGTGCTCCTGGAATGCTGGAGGCCTCCCTCCTTCATCTAAGCAACTTCGTCAGCCAAGTAGGAGGGAGGAGAGGCACTGCCCCTACCTATTTTGGTTCAGGCATGTCTGGTTAGCTGAATTATACCACGGTTGTTTAGGTTTCTTCCTTGGCTGAGGTAACCCGCTGCTGACAGATTTACAAACTCCTTTCAGTTGACTTCTGCAACACACTGAGGTCATCACAAACACAGGCAGCTTGTGCTGAAGTCATGGAAAATAATGCAGAAATTACCTGCTTGTAGCACACTCTTTACATAGGTGGAACATGAACAAGAAGAGTTAGAAGGTGTGTTTCAATCTAGGCTCTGCCTAGTCCCTGCTTTCATACACTGTCTCAGCCACAACATTTCAGCGGTCCATCAACTGGTCTCATTCCAGCTTCAAAGCATGGTAACACCTAAATTACTAACAAGGTGGGCTGTAGTAACAGTTCTTGTAAATGTCTTGTTACATGATTGCAGATAAAAATCAGATGATCAAAACTGTCCATAAATACCTTTTGCAGGGAAGGAACCATTCCTCAAATATGTTACTGAAACATTATACGGTGTATAAAACATTGATGGAGTTCACATTAAGTATTCTGGCCTAAAGTTTTACATATGTGGCGGGCTGTTTGGTCCTTGGAAGGCCAGTCAGGCACTTCCCAGCAAGCTTGTACATGGGGACTTTGGGGTTTGCAGGGTATTGGTGAGGGACTAAAGGCTTTACAGCCCTGCAAGATGAGCAAGGTAGCTAGTGTCTAACAGAACATTTTGGATTCTTGTTTTCACCTTTCACAAGAAGACAGATATGTGTGAAATAAAATAACTTTCAGCTTTTTTGAATTTACAGCAAGACTGTATGTATCTTGGGACAAGCTCCTACTGGCAGGCTGATCTCTTTCTCCTGTTACAAGTTAGCTGGACAGTCATTGAACTGGAAGTTTCACACCCAGCTTACCAGAGAGCCACGTTCTTCAAAGAAGACGGAATTCAGAACACACAAGATTTTGGCACCAGGATTTTGGAACCAACAGGTCGGCATAAATTTTTTTAGCAGGGAAAAGTAACTAGGATTGTGCCTCACACCTCTGCTGCAGAGTGCTTCCCTTGTTAGTACAGAAGCCTCAGCCTTACATTCTAGAGGTCAGTTTTAGTATTGTTCATATCTTTCATCTTTTTGTAGTTTTGTGTTCATTTTTTTCCTTCCTGTAAAGCAATACTGTTTTCATACATAGTTTACTCACAAGTCAGAAATATCTGGTCTGTGACCACTGACAGATTTTGCAAAAAAGTGTTTCATGTGTTTAAAATCTCATTTTTATGACATGACCGGTATTTGCAAAAAAAAAAAAAAAAAAAAAAGTATTGAAAATTCAAACCCTTTTATAAAGGTAAAAACAGACAAATGAAAAGAAATGGTGAGTGGATGGCTGAGAAAACCTGAGTGTTGAAAAGCTCATTTGAGAACCACTGCCTGTGATCACTGAATTCATTACATGACTAAGAAGTCTCTATAAAATCCAAAGTACATACATCAAACTCCTCTAAACAGTCTCACCATGCAAAAGCTTGAAATAAATTCTAAATTATTCACAACATGTTATTGAGCTGGCACTCAATAATATCAATGATGCAATTTTCTTCTGCCTTGACACAAACCAAATACACTAATAAAACCTAGCAAATTAAACCTGGATTCACTAAGTGTCATTAACCTTAATATAAAGGAGGCAGTTCTCTTAAAAGTCTACCTTTGTTTATCTTTCATATTCCTGTATTTTATCATGACTCATGCTGCTTCTTAAAGGCAGCCTTTAATTTCAAGGACACCATCTTTGCTTACAACCTCCAAACTAGAAATAAAGTTTAAAACAGGGAAGAAACTTGAATCAATGCAATCAGCAGAGAAACAATAGAAAGAATAATGAAATTCAGAAGGAACTGACTAATACTGCCAGCATACACTACAAAGTTCTATCTGCGCTTTAGATACTTATTTGCTATTATTTCAAATTACCAATTAAAGTTAGTGCATTTAGCTTCAAAGAACAGAATGCTTAAAGTGATCAAGTTTAATCAAGTTATTTTCTCTTCTTTAAGTCATTGTGGTACCTGTAAACAAAAACTCTCTGTACAAAATCTCACAATCTTTGATTTTTGCTCCATTCTTGTAATTATCAACCAGTATATGGACCACATTATCACTTCCAGCCTAGCATAAAGTTCAAGAAAAAATCATGTTCCAACAAATTTTTTACACTCTAGAAGAATTCCCAGAAAGATGTGCTTTCTTTCTGTTGTGACACCAGATTTCCTCTATTTGTTTGAAATGCTCGTGCCATTTCCTTAGCTTTACAACACTTTTTGTCTTCTCGCAGAACCCAGAACACTTGTTGAGGTCGCACCATCATTTCAAGAATCTTTTATTCTGTCTCAATTACCAAACGCTCAATTGCCAGGCTGCAGGATTTACTTCAACACCCCATTCTATTATGGTCACACACTTGAGAAAGATTAAGGTAATTTGGATCAAGCCCAAAGACACTTATTGAGATTGGTGTGGGGTATGAAAATTGCATTTTGGAAGTAGTATCTAGAGGATTATATCTTGTTCAGCGTATGAAAACGGGTCTCCTCTACTTATATACATCAGAAGGGCTTAGTAGTAGAACAGACCACGAAAGCCTATTAGCAACACAAAATTTTGGTGTAGGAACAAAAGGACACCGGTTTCTCAAGACCCAGTGTAAGAGGGAGTATTCTATTCCTTATAATGGGGAAAGACCATCAACAGTAGATGAAAAGTACTCTATAACAGTTGGAGATTAAACAAAATCCTGAAGGTTACATGCATTCTCTTTAACATACATACTCTTTTAACATACACACTCTTTAACCATGTCAGCTGGGATATGTTTCTGACCTGGCTGTCCTAAAACCTGGCACCCTAAAACCCCTACTGGGCACACACAGACTCATTTCATCTCTGTCCAGGTTAAGGTGGCTGGGTTATGCCACACCCTCATCCCTTGACAGTCACTGCCCATCTTTCCTCCTCCTCAATTTCTTCTGCTGCTGCAGTGCTCCGCTGGCTCTGCTCCCTGTGGTGTTTAACACATCCCCTGGGCAGCCTGGAAGCTGTGCAGCTGTCTGCCTTTTGCCACAGAAAAGTTTTCATCAGGGCAGCCATGACCTCAGCAACAGGCTGTTACACATTTAATGAACACAGCTAGCTGGCACCTGCCTGCGGCCAGGTGCAGTGTCAGTGTTGGGGGGAGGAAAATAACTGCTAAGAGACATGGGATATTAACTAAGAATTTCAGCAAGACAGGTTGGAGAGGGTAGCAAAATAAAAAATAAAAAAAACAAAACAAACAAAAAAAAAAACCAAAAAAAACCAACAAAAAAATTCCAACATTGTTAGGACTACAGCATCTAGCATGGCTGCTGTGAACAACCTGCTCATTAGGGAAAGGGACCTGAAGGCTTGTGCCATCATTTGACAAAGTAAATGTGTTTGCTCGGTCTATAAGAAGACCAGATGAGCTACAGATAGTCTGGAACAATGGAGAGAGGAAATTGGCATTATCACAGATAAGAAGGCAGCCACAGCTACACTTGATGTATCGGGGCAGAAGATAATTGTAAGGTTACATCAGAAATGAGAGTAAAATGAAATGTGATGAAATCATTCAAACTGCAGAGGCACCTACCCCAAAGTTACTACTACTTGCACATCATATCTTCTTCTGGAGAAAAAAAATAGCAGAAGATCCTGAATACATTGCTGTATTCAGGAGATGAAAAGTCCACAAGTAGTTAAAATTTATATATATTCAAAACTTAAATAGTAAGTCATGAATTAGTTAACCCCCATTCATAATAATAAAAACACAGGCAACACTAATAGCTATTGACTTAGGTGGACTTTAAAATAAAACTACTTCTGTGGATTCCAGTGTTTAAAGTATTAAAAATCCTGATCACTAAGGATCATGCAGTGGGGACCACAAAAATAGCACCAAAGTGCCAAGGGAACAGAACAGTAAGTAGAGCCAGAACTGGCAGACAGAATTTTGAATGGGAGCAAAAAGACTCATGGTGCAAATGATGACTTTTTAAGGACTCAAATCTGCTAGTTAAAAGTGCAGCAAGGTCGGGCTCAGATAGAAAATAAAGGATGAGTGCAAAAAGCTCTGTCTTGCAGCAGCCATGATACCAGGAATTTCAGATCGATTGAGACACACATGGCAGGCACCATGGAAGCCCTTGGGAATGCTTTAGTGTGTCCTCAACAGCTTAATTATAACAATAAATGAAATACTCATATTGCTTTGCAAATGGAATGAATAAGATTCAAAATGGTGCTCAATACTGGATTTGCTAACTTCACAGAAAGATTATTAGAGACTATTTTAAAAGGGCTAGAAATAAATTATCTCTGTGTTTCTAAAGAAGTAGATGAATTAGTACTTCCCAAAGTTATGACTTTAAATATGACAATAAGGTATGAACAGCACAAGTTAAAATTTTTCAGTCATGCACTTCTTGCTGCAGGATCATTAAGTCAGTTTCAGATGGAGCAAAACAGAAAGTGTCCATAGGCTTCAAAAAAATTAGACATGAAAAAAAATAAGCCAAATTTTGAAAAACATACATAATTGAAGATGGCTTTCCAAATTTCTTGACTGCAGTCAGATGGACCACCTCTCCAATGCTACATAACTTGTGCTGAGAAACAGCAATGCGCTGAAGCCAAAACAAAGTTGTCAAGAACAACAGGTGCTTGCACACAGGGGATGGCAGAAATTATATTTGTGCTAAATATCTGGTCTTCCAAAAGCCTTACCTGAAATACAGATAATCATGTAAGCCACTAATGAAGTTGGCAGGCTCCCCTGGACTTGGCAAAGGAACTGCTAGTGTTCCCAGCAGCCAGGAAGGACAATGTTACTGCTCCTTGAACATCCAAGGCAACACAAATGTCACTAGAAACGTCACCCACTGGTGTCTCACAATGCTGCTTCTTAGGAAAAGCAGCTGCAAACCCAGAAGAGGGAGGAACACTACATTTCTTCTATAAGTATTGATAACCTTGGGAGGGGAAAAAAGTTTCCATTTAAATCCTGAAAAAGACAAAGAGACTGAGAAGAAAAAAAAAAAAAAGGAATTTGCATTGGAGAAATTTCACTATATTTTTCAGTACTTTGTTCCAGTTGGACTATCTCATTCATCAGCTCATATGCCCTTTCAAAGACCTCCCCATGGGCACAGAGGCCATGCCAAAAAGCAGCTGAGGAGGCATCAAGGCTGTGTGCATTTAAAAAAATGTGAACTAAACCGGTGGCCTGAATCCAAGTAAGCCTGTACCACCCTCCCTACTCTGAATGTTATCTAGAGAGCAATGGCACAGAAAGATCTCCTTTAAACTTAGTCTCCATAGCTGCTTTGTCACAAACATACTAGAAAAGCAACGTCCTGAGGGGTTTTTTTCTGAATCAGAAAGGAAAAAAAAAAAAATAAAGGTTGTATCCAGTCTTTTTCAGACCTCTATGCAAAACATTCTAGTCACCCATACTAATAAAATTCAGTATTTCCCAGAAGCATTTCATCCTTTTTGTTCATAAACTAGCAATCTTGACCTCCAGCTTTTAATTTATTTTACTGAAGTATTTATTTCTTTCAATAAATGAAGCATTCCAGATTTGACTCTCTATGCAAAAAAGATTTGTCAGAGAGCATGACAGTGCATGCACCAATTTTATTTGCTTCTCTCCATATATATGAAGGTATAAAGCTGACTACCAGAAGAGTAACAGAAGGCATTAGCAAATTCCTTTCTAAAGCTTCAGCTCATCAAGTTAATGATTAATGAATTTATTAAAATAGAGCTGAAAGTCCAGGAGCAAAGTTCCAAAGTAAAACAAAGTGATTTTACTTGTTCTTAAAACAGTCTCCTAACTCATTAAAAATAGACCTGTTACCCTGACCAGAAGCTTTTTACTACCTTGCATAGGATTGCAAAGAGTAAACCCTCCAAAAGTAATAGATTGACTCATAAAAACAACTGTTTATAAAATGGAGTCCTTTGAACAAAAGGCTAGGTGTGGCTGAGGGAAAAACAAGAAGCATTTGCACCAAAGTCCCTGCTGTGCTGTCACTCAGCACATGACAGAGCCCACAGTGGGGTCATCAGCCACTCACTGGAGGGTACAGTTGGATTGTTTAATTGCACGCCTAAATAATTTCATGAACCACGAGGAAAAGATCAGCCCTCTTGCCTAAACTCTTCCAAAAACCTATCCATTATTCATAATTATCTTCTAATGCCTCTCTCATTTACATGTACAGAGTCACTGCAGTGAGCACGGTGACCTTTTGCTGGACTTCACCAACTGTGGTATTTCAGAGTTGTCCCACTGAGCAGTGGGATCAGGAAAAGCGGTGATTGCAAATGGTGCTCTAAAACAAGCATGCAAAAGGGCTGAACCACCCTAGACTGGAAATAATGTCTTCAAGCTGATGGGTGCCGTTAAGGAGGACAGGATGCAGTGCTCAGATGTCACTCATCCATACTGTCTCCCATCAATGACCTTTGCAAAGAACAAATCAATACTAAGAAGATACTGTACCTACTACTTCTTACTGTGCAGGAAAGGTCAAGCCATTTTCATGTATGTTTCAGTTCCATCATTACTGTTTTCAGACATGGAACTGCCTAAACCCAGGAATAAAAAAAAAAAAATCCCTATCTTGAACAAAACCATTTCAAAACGTGTTAACTTAATCAAAAGACTTGGAAGAGAAACTTATTTCATAAGCAAGGTACAATGCTTGCAGAAGGAATGTAAAGTTCTATCTTGCTATCATGAAATGCTCTCTAAAAATACAATGCAAATGAAATTATAAAGAGCACTTATGAGACTGCTTCCTTAGCATAATCTGGTACCACCTGTGTGTTTTACCACAGAATCAAATATATTTTTAAAACACTGAGCCATTTACAGTCGTTTAGTGCATGCCCACTGTACCTGTTTCTCATTGTATGTACTGATTAATCTCCTCTTACAGTTCATTTAGACAACATTTTGAGAGAAGACCTTACAGAAATACGTATTTTGGTTCTATATTTTAACTTGATCCTATTTAGTTCAATGCCCAATCCTTTTAGCTTCAGCAAGAAAATTCTGTAATATACATATTGCCGCAGTCTAGGAGATGCTTGGTACCAAAATCATAACTCAAATTTCTGGCCTTTTTAAAAAATATATATTTGAATTCCCAAAGTATGATTCAGCTTAACACTTCATAGGACCTGAAAGTTCAAGGATAAACATCAAAATTCTATTACAACACTGTGTATACATGAAAAAGTATCCTGTTGTATATCTTAAACAGACCACAGATTTCAAACTTCAGTATGGTTCTAGTCAGAAGACACTGCTGCACTATTTGATATTGCAAGTGCAAGATCCACAAGGACAACGTGTTAAAATAGTCAGAAATCTAGTATTTTAAAATGCTTGCATGTGGGAAAAGGGTTATTTAATATTCAGTGTAATGAATTTCTGAGTTACATTAACTGCAGCATCATAAGAAGATATTGTACTCCTGCTCTCTAGCAGTGTGGAAGTGGAGCAATGGCAGAGCCATACATCCATAAGCAAAGTAATAAAAAAGGATCTATAATCTTTTGACACTGACATTTAATACATTCCTGCAAGGTTTATTATATTTCTTGATCCCTCTTTTCAGCATCACTCATGGTTAATGTAGAGAGGTATGCACAATGCTTAAAATCACTCAGCTGTCCATATTAAGAAAAGAGAAGCAATGTTTTTAAGAATAAAATAGTTATTTCTGATCTTTTTGCACTTGATTTGGTTAAGAGGTAAAGCATCTTTTTAAAATTTTGTAAATCAGAGAAAACATCCACTGACTCAATCATTTATTTATGTTATTCTATTGCAAAGCCACATTCTAAGAATGGTTTCTCTCTGTCAAGCAGATATGAAGGTAAAACCAAATCCCTCAGCTTTGTAACACTGAACAGTGTACACTGACAGATAAGGAAAGTCTATTCTAATGCAGCTGTTACCCATCTCAGCAAATATAAATCTGAAATTAAGTTTGATATTAATTTTTAATTAGTTGATGGTGCAATCACTTTGGACAATTAAACTTAAAAAATACTTTAAAAAATAAAATAGCATTGTCTTGGAGTCAAACACTGATAAAAGGCTATACTTCTGACTGCAACAACTGCCAAAAGCCAAATTACAAGCTAGCAACTAATTTTAAGATTTCTAAAACTACCTGCTGAATTTCACTGAGGAAATCCAATCTATGCACTGTGATGCAAGACAGAGCTGCCTGTCTCCATCTTGTCATACTGCTTATTTTGATTAGGTGCAATGCCATAGAGGTATAGATTTTTAATATACTTTTATTGCATTTTGGATAGCTGACTTATTGACAGTAGGTTTGGGGCATTTTCTTCCTGAATTTTTATGATTATGCCATTTTGACGACTATGCTTTTAAAATTTTTATTGGGAGTTTAAAAATGTCTGCATTGCTTTAGGAACAGATTAAAAATTTTGTCAGTTGTAATATCAAAAAATGTTCATTCAGATGCAGAGGGCATTTAAAAAAAAAACAAAACACACAAAAAACCCCTCAATACTAACATTGGTATGTTCTTCTCATCTCCCATTCTGCCCTGAAAAAAGTCTCAAGCTCTTTTAAAGCAGCATCCAAAATAAAACACGCTGAAGATGGAAGTTCTTTTCCAGTGATCTAGGTTTTTACTCAGTGAAAGCCTATTTCCTTACTGCCTAACAATGAAGAACACACAGTACAATAGTAATTATTCTAAAAACAGTTACACTTCCTACTGTGCCTTCATAAGCAGAACTGTGAAACAGCAACATTGCAACAGCACTAAGTGAATGGAAATCAGAATGCTCACTCTACATGAGAGCAAACAGGTCTGATCAAAGGACTCTGCAGACTGTGGGTATTGCTGTAACTGGCTATAAGTGTCTGCTTCTGAGGACAGCTATTCCTCATGGGTAGTCTCTTTCATTTCATTTGGCCATACATTAATAGGTTGTCATCCTGCACAGCATTAAGATATGGTTGTGGCAGAAGCAAAAAGAAATGCTTTCTCCAGAAAGCTAGTGATGGGAAGGGGGAAACAGATTGTAGCCAGCAGCAGCATCCAACCAGAAATTCTTGAGGTTTTTACACTCCCATAAAACCAGTCAGAGAAAATGCAGCTGAAAGGTATAAAACAGATTTTCTTCATTACAACTATGAACACTACAATGCTATTGATCTGAATTCTGTGATGTGTTTTGGAGAAATATTGATTTTCAAGGAAGAAGATAAAATAGGAATCCATTACATTCTTTACTTCCCTTAAGTGTATCATTAAAATCAGGCAAATAAACTCAAAGCATCCATATTCTGTGATAAAAATGTATTTTATAAAATAGCAAGAGTTTTCTGAAACAAATCCCTAAAACCAATAACCAAGTGCCTAAGTGGTATATTTCATCATGATGGAAATCATGACAAATCAATTTTAAGATGAGTACCTTCAGCACACTCCATCCTGAGCTTTGAAAGGAATACTTTGTTTAGAGAATCTGTTCATTTTCTTGCCCATACCCAGAAGCCCCAACACTCAACTTCACCTTTTTTTCTTTCTACTTTTAAAAGTTATACTAAAACTGCTTTAAAAGGTATTTTATTACTCCAATGGAAGTACCTGCTGTAAAACAATGTACACATTCCCATAAGCTTTTTGTAAATTCTCACAAGCCATTACACTCTATTTAATTTTATCTGACTGTTAACCAAGTCTTTGCACCTAGTCCCACCTTACTGTCTTACCATACTATCTTACTAATAATCACTTCTGAAATCCCAAGTCCTACATCTTAATTAAAACTGTGGACTTGTATTACAGCACTAAATTAACTACAGGACTTTGAGGATTTGGGTATCTGGGAGAAAAAGAATTTATATGATCCAAGACTTGATTGGATCATATCCAAATACCTTGTGTTTTAAGAATGAGGTGTTTTCTTTAGGCATTACATATGACCCATAGAAAATCGTATCACATCAAAGTCATCAAAACATTGCAGACCTAACCAAAATTAAAACTATCAAGTGCATCATACAACATCTGAAATAAAGATTATTCTACCTGCATCGAACATTCTCGATTGTGTCATATGTCAGCTTGCTGCTGATATTCTGACTATGAGGGTTGCCTAGGAGACAATAGAGATACAGAAATTAATCAGTAAACAAAATTTTGCTATTAAATTTCTCCTTTATCAAACTATTACACCAAGAGAGCCTAAAAGATGATAAAGATTCAATGCGTACTTCACAGCAATTCCCTGTAGCCCCTTAGGCAAGAGAAGGGACATACAACAGGGTAAAGCAATTATGACAGACCTAGAAACTTCAGCTGGATCTCTTACTAATACTTAGGCAGTTCCCCTAAAAAGAAAATCAAATTGCATATGCACAACCATACTAGAAAAACTACAGACAGAATGCACATTCATAAATGTGCATTTCTATTTGTGCAGTAGCTAAGAAGCAAAAGACAGGATGTGGAGATAACAGACAATCATGATTGGATAGAAGAATTAATCCTTGGCTTTTTAGTGTCTGAAATTCAAATAATTCATTGAAATATAAATTTTATTACAAAATTAGTAGCCACCTTAGCCCAGCTCAGCACAAGCATAATAACAATTAAGACAGCACGATTTTATCTTGAGCAAAAAAGATTACAGCAATATTCAGCCGGATACAGCACACTTTCCTATTAGCAAATACTTAGAGAACATGCAAAAACAGTTTGGAAAGGAAATAAGGAAAAATTGCTATACTAACACAATTTTTGCAGTAGAGTCCAATATTAGCTACTCTTTTCAAAATTTAAAGGTAACTCTGCTGAAAATTGTTGAGTGAAGGTGTTGAAAATAATAACTTTAGAGCTCAAATCCAAAACTTAGACTTTTCACATCTGATGTTGCATTTCTGTAATTTCCAATTCAAATATTTTCAGTTTAGAAGTGAGACTATCTCACTTATATTACTTTCCCTCATTTACACATGCAACAGCTAAACTGCAGTTCTTTGGGCCTGTGGATTGTCACCAAAAAAATAAAAAAGCTGCAAGTCAAAACTCCCCCTTCATTCACATCTGTGTTTGTTAAACTGACTCTTCCTATACTGTCCTTAGACAGCATTTACTGTCCTTAGAGCATGAGATGTAACTGGAAAAAAAAAATTATTGACCATGCTGGAGCTCTTGTTATCATTTTCGACAAAATTACCAATAAAAATATACAATTTGTTCTCCTATAGCATTATAGGTACTATGCAAATCTGCTCCAAACTGGCAGTACTACCATTTCTATTCACAAGCACTGAATTGATTCACAAATTATTTTCTTTTTCTTCCACAGATAGTACTCATTAAAAGGGTTGAGCCCAATGTTTGAAATAACTAAGATCAGAGCGCAGACATTTCACTTTACAATGTCTGTGGTGACAGAACATTAATTTTTCTATCACTGGCGTGCACTTGAATAGGAGATCTTGACTGTAATCAAATCGATGTATTTTGCTATAACAGAAAAAAAAACCCTATCTCTACAAAGAATAACACTTATTTTGTAGTGGAACTCAAATTTGTGCTCTGGATCCCAGCCTTGCCAGCATTCAGGAAAAAGAATAGGGGGAAATGACATAATGGCACATGAAAAATGAAAACTACCCAAAACTCTCAAATGGCTTGCCCAGGTGACAAGCACATGTGTGCCAGTGCTGAAGTGAACAAGCATTTTCTTCTAAAGCACCAGTACCTAGCTCCCAAGTGAGGAATCCCTTTGTTCCACGTATCAGGGAGCACAAAACTATCAGAAAGGACACATGACCCTCAGATAGTAACACACCATAGAAAATTTGACTACTTTAGTGGGGACTTCTCACAGCATAATACTGTGCAGTATATTTTTTTTCTGGTTGAGCACGGCTCACTTTAATGCAAATTGTCTCACACAGTATCAATATTTCTTATACAATGCATGCTGCTGACTTTGTGTAAAATCACACTCACTGTGTGATTCTAGGCTAGATAATAACATCAGAAAGAAATGAAAGGTTTAGGCAGAGGATCTGGGGATGAAGTGCTTACAGGTGGGGCTGTAATAGTCAAATCTCCACCCGATATTACGCAATTCTGTAGATACTTTTACTCACATTCCTCTGCACAGGATTGCTTTGGCAATACCCATCTTTTTTCTGAGTAGGCACCAAAGCCTAATAGTCAGAGCAGAGCAAAGTCTAATAGCACCTATTCTGTGCCTAAATTCACTTGGGATCTTCGAGCTACACTTTCTTCTGAATAAAATTCTTATACTGAGTCACAATATAAGCTCTTTGTGATGACTTTGTCTGAGAAGGAGGGTGGTTCAGGATTCTGGTCCTTGCATAAGAAACTAGGTTTGCATTTTTGTGTGGAAATAAACCACAAAGAATGAAGAGGGCTTATAGCTAAAATGTATTTCTACGGCCCATGCCTGGTGCCCTAACAGAGTCATGCACAGGAGCCATGTTTGTTTTGATCTTTCTTCTTTACCAACATAGACAGGTCCTTGGCCACCAGAGAATGAAGACAGGGGTGACACAAAGGGCCTATGCCTCCTTTGTAAAAGCACTGGTCTTCCAACTACTCTATAGCATCATAAAAAAGCCTGCAGAAGGTCTCTTCCAAGAAGTTCAGTTTTGAATGATTTAGATGGAAAGCTGAGAAGACTCATGGGAATGTTGCTTTGTACTTACCATAAATGTTGTTTCTGAGGTCATCAGTAAAAGCTTTAAGTAGACTCTCCGGGAAAAGCGCTGAACCAGCATGGTCAAGGTAAGTAATCCCTAAAATAGAAATACAATTACTAGTTTCAATTTTTTAAAGATTCAATGCCACTTTCTCATACAGATTACGTTGTGAAGTGCACCATTCAAATACCTCTTTTCATCCACTAGCAGAAAATAAAAATTAGGATAAAACAACAGAAGGCAAACATTCTGAGTACCTGTGTATAATTTTTAATTAAAACCAAAGAGATCCTTCCTTTCATGCTTAGATTACACAATCCTTGGAAGAGAAAAATCTTTTGTTTGGCCTGTACGAAACTGAGCAAGTTGGTGTCTTCAGCCATAGTACCTTGCTACTTCTAGGCACTACTTATTATGAAAACTACTATTACCACAATGCTAATAATTATTAACAGCAACACCAACAGTGATGTCTCCTTGCTGAGAGGTGACGCAACTCTCTCAAGAACTGACAAGACCTAAATCGTTTCTGAAGACCAAAGACAGGACTAGTAGAAGTTTTAATGTATTTAATCATGTCTCTCCACTCTGCTGCACTTAACATTCAATTAATTTTTAAAATCTCCTTTTATATTACTAAGCTATTGCAAAACTTTAAAATAGATGCTTATTGGAAATGAAGGCTTTTTCATGTTTGGCCTTTTTAGATTTCTTAATGTTTAGCAATTATTCTTCCATTTCTCCAATGTGTTTCCTGCTCTTTATTAGTTTTCTCATTTCACTTACCTTAAGTATTTCAACCTATTTCAAATTTTAATAATGATGAATATGATTAAGATTAGAATTTATTAAGTATTTTAAAGGTCTTCCCTTTCCACACAGATTTAAAATTGAGTTAAGCTTTAAATGAAATGTCTTGACACTTGGAAATATATAATATTATATATTATGTCACTGTAGCAGTGATCCAGTGGGTAAAGCTGTGAGGCAGGGCTAATAATAAAACTAATCCAGACATCCACCCCTTATTTTCAAAAGAGAAGAGTCCTCTCCTGCCTTAAGATTTCCTCACTTAGAGTACCTAGCAGAAGCAGAATTCTTAATGATGGCTTGAAGTCAGTCAAGTGTTTTAAGGTGCACAGACAAAACCAAGGGCCAAAAAACGTAAGGGTCAAGTTATTAGCTATACAGGTTTTTCAGGTTTTTACTTATTTAAAAAAGATGAATCCTAGGAAGTTTCTCCCAAGCAGTATGAAGCAGCACACACAAGCACTCAGGGGTCAAAACACATATGGAGGTCTGTCCTGCTCAGCTCTCCGCAGGAATGCAGCGCTTTGGAGGGAGAGAGCACACTGCCCAAAGCATGACACAGCCAGGCTCCTGCCCAGCACTGTGGCACAGCTTCTGCCAGCAAGGGGACAGCAGCTTTCCCTCCAGCAGGCTGTATGCTCACCATGGCCACCCCAGGACCTGCAGCTTGGCCCCAAAAGCTCAGGCAGGGCCCAAGATGGAGCTAAAGCGTGGAGCAACAGCCCCGACCTCCACCAGCTCTGACAGCAGCAGTCAGGGCAATAGGCAGCCCACAGTCACTGGCTACAGCTTGGAGAGGTGGGAAAGGCAGGATAGGGGCTGAGAACAGGAAGAGGCAGCCCTGAGCCAGACACAGGTGGAAGAACAGCTATCCTGAAGGGAACCACCCTGGCTAACACTCTTCCAACAAAGCCTCCACAGAGGTGCCACTTAGCTCTCATGGGCACCAGGAGCACAGCCAGGTGATGCTCCTCTGGGAGCAGCTTCTTGTTTGGACCTTTCTAGCCCCAAGGATGGAGACAGCACTGAAGTCATTACACAGCCCTACAGCATGAGCAAAAAACAGGCAACCAGCCGAGGCTCCTCAAACACAAACCATCCACTGACAAAGGACAGGCACTTCCCATCCTGACCAACACTCCTGTGAGACAATGTGGACAAAAAGACCTCTAGGTAAAGGCCCCTTACATGGTTTCTCAAGTTTGTTTCCTTATGCAGCTCATGTTGAAGGACAATATTGCAGTTCTGTGAAATGGAAGTATAAAAACCAGCTAGTCATTTTTTTAACTCCTCCTCTGGGTATAATACTTTTAACATCTGTGAGGAAATTTGGCTGAGGAAGGAAATATTATTAATTCTTAAACTTTTATTTTATATTTAATGCTGCTGTTTAATTGAAAACAGAGAACAGCATTTAATACTCTCTCCCACTGCCCAAAAAAAGAAATGGGCTCTCTCATCTTTTGATGCTGCACTGAAACAAATACCTTCATTGCTATTGCACTTTTATGATGTAGTTTTTCCTTTCTGTCTTATTTCAACAAAATTGTATTCTTAAAGAAAAGGAAAAAAAAAGTGGCACATGTATAACACAACAGAAAAAAACATATTAATAACTCATTGTGTTTTTCCCCTGCTTTAATAACATTTGCTATTTTATCTTTATTGAATGCACATTAAGCAAAGAGATTTGTCGGTATATAGAGAACAATACAATTCCCGTTGTTTCACTGTGGTATTTAGTATATAGGCTCTCAGCACTATGAAATGATACTGTTTATGGGAAATAACAGGACAAAGAAAATATAATATGATCAACCAAAAGAACATTAAAATGCAGTATCCATCAGGACATCATTTCATTGCTCAGGGAAAATGCAAAATTAACTTTTAGTTTCATTTACATGCTATTATGTTTGGAGTCTGTAACTGACTTCACCAGTCTAACAATATACCAACTATTTGATAAAATCATATTTCAGAAGTAGGTTTTTTTAATACAAGTATCAAAAACCATGCAATGTGTTGGCATTAGTCATGGAGAGTTATTCAGCCAGAGTATCGGTTCATAAGCTACAATATTCATATGCTAATATCCTTGCAGATTAATTTTACATGGGGAACTCTTTGGGAACCAATACAAGCCGGTCTGTCCTGCTGGAAAAGTCCCAGCCCAGCTCTCTGATCTCCTTATGTGCTACAATTCACCTCTTAACACAGCATTTACCATATCTGTGTGCTATTGGCCCCTTGTAAAAAACCTTCTTGAATGCACACCTACATACAGCCTCATAAAAGCCACTTTAACTGAACACTTCTATCTCTTAAAAGAAAAAAAGATAATTTAATTTGGAGCATTTCAATATTAGAGTTTAAGGCCAAGCAAGAACACTCAACTGCACAAAAGTCTGAGAACCTGAAAAACCTACAAGGCAAAGAGAAACTACCAGATTAATCTTTGTGAGCCAAATATCTGCTTCTGACAAAAGCACACTTGCCTAAAATGTGACTCCACCTGACTTAGAAGAAATTGAAAGACATCATTTGATGAACGGAAAGTTGAACTAAATCTTTTAGTAACTACTAAGCTGTGTAAATGTCTACCACCCAGAGGACAGTCTAGAGGGGAAGCACGGAGAGCCACCCTGGAGGCACTTCCTACATAGGCCTGGTGCCACATGGCACAAAGTGACTAAGCTGACAACCCACCCATAAACCCATGTCTAGTCACCCAGCTCCTCTCTGGCTAAATGATTACTAACTACTTTGGTATTATGAAACATGTTCTTGTCATCCTTGAAACTGTTCTTGGTGCTACACATTTCTGAACTTTGTCTAAGTATCACTTCCAAAAACAACCAATTTACCTACGCACCATCTGGACACTCTGTGTTCACCTCCTTAACCTTTCATTATTCTGTGATTCTACTACAGTCACCAAAACAAGTCAACCTGAGCTCCACAGGTTATTTCTCACAGTCCTGACACTTCAAAATTCCTGCACTCCAGCTGATTATAGGCTGCCAGTTATACTGCCCAAAGTCTCATAACAAAGAATGAAATGTGTAGTTACAAGGCAGCAACTCTACAGGGTCATAAATTTTGATTGGTGGATATAATTGCTATTCAGTAAGATTATATACACAATATTACTTGGAAAGCAAATACAGAAAATGCTCTAGGGAGAGAATATGTATCTTAAAGTATGGCGATACTAACAAAACCAGTATGAAATAAACACAAGCTGAAGGCAAAATTAAACATTATCTATCAAAAGATAAGTATCACATTTCCATATACCAAGCCATAAGCAGGAGAAAAAACGAATGACAAAATAGGGAGAAGTGGGCTCTACAGAGGTTGTAGACAAGTGTGATTTCATTTGGACACAGAGAGGTTTTAACAGGTTTTAACTATCACATCAGGCACCTCAGACTCCTAGAATCATAGAATGGTTTGGGTTGGAAGGGACCTTAAAAATCATCTCGTTCCAACCACCCTGCCATTAGCCCTTCAGGTTGCCTGAAGTCCTATCCACCTCCATTAGCCCTTCAGGTTGCCTGAAGTCCTATCCAACCTGATTTTGAACACTTCAAGGGATGGGGCATCCACGACATCCCTAGGCAATCTGTTCCAGTGCCTCACCACCCTCACATTAAAGAATTTCTTCCTAACATATAATTTAAACCTAACTCTTTTCCAGTTTGAAGCTATTCCCCCTTGTCCTGTCTGTCTTAGGCTGGAAATGGAGGTCTGTATTCTATTCCTATCTGTTAGAGGTGGAGCAGTTATCTTCTGTTAATTGGGCAGTTTTTCTTTATCTCTTCCACAACCAATCCTCCCTCAGGGGAGATATCTTCTGTTAATGGGCCATTGAGTCTCACTGCAAGACTGACAAAATAACATCATCCCATTGCGAGAAGCTCCACCCAGAAGGAGGAGCCAAGCATTCCTAACTGGATATAATCTGAGATTTTGGGACACCAGAACAGCCTTTCCACTGGATTCCCAGAGGAGCAGCTGCCTTTTCTACTGGATCTTCAGAGGAAGACTACACCCTTCTACAGGATCACTGCTCCAACAGAACCACACGTGCCACTCCAAGAGGACTGCCGCCACCATTCCAATTGGACTGCTAACAACACCCTGACAAACACCAGGGTGTCAGGTTGTATTCTGACTCTGTCAGTGTTGTTTTGTATTACTGCACCGTTTATTTTATTTTTTTATTTTCTTCCCTAATAAAGAACTGTTATTCCTGCTCCCATCTCTTTGCCTGAGAGGCCCCTTAATTTCAAATTTATAACAATTCAGAAGGGGGGGTTTACCGTTTCCAGTTCAGGGGAGGATCCTGCCTTCCTTAGCAGACACCTGTCTTTTCAAACCAAGACAATTTTGTAGGCACCACTTACTGCAGTATCCTCCAGCACTTGCTCTCCTATCTGTACCAACATATTTGTGACTAAATATTTGCATTTCCCCTCACTGGTCTGATTTCTTCCCACTTTCTCAACCTGCTCCTCACACTGACCCTCATATGCCTACACTCCCACCAGTCCTTTTCTCCTTTTACTGTCTCCAGCAGAGTAAAGAAATACAGCTAGAAAAGAGATCAGTGAACATCCATAACCCAGTAAGAAGTCATTCTGTGTATTAGGTTTTCAAATGATATTTCAATATAAATTTATCACCTCCCTTCCAATGGCTAGTAAAGCACTCAAGCAAATAGCACACTCTCTAGCCTACTGCTTTAATGATGCTTGAAATTATTAAATAAAACAGAATCAGTTCTCAATCATTCCAAGTATAGAAAGCAGTTTTACACTACTTTTTTTTTCCAGCTACCATCAACTATAAATACACAGAAATTATCCAATTAATTTTGCTTATGACTCAGTAAATACATACAATAATACACTTCTTGGTAAATAGTTTTTATTAGAGAAAACATAATGACAATAGAATTATCCAAGTACTTAATTAATTTTAGACTTGTCACATGACTTGGACCCTAAAAGCACCTCCTTCACTATCTTGGACACATAACAAGGAACAAGAGAAAACCCTCCTGCCTGCTTAAGCAAGCACTTGCTCTACAGCAAAATAGCTTCTCACATTAATGAGGGAACGCTTCCCAGCAGTCCTGCAGAAGTAGCAAGGTGTTTGGTTTTCACTTCCATTTTACTCTAGATGTGACTTCTTTCACTTGTACAGACATAACCTTAGCATCAGTCACAATGTTGACTATTTCATGCTGTTTACCCCAGACAATAAAAACTCAGAGTGTGGCTGGACGGCCCATAAGCCTGAGGCCTATGTAAGAACTGCATTTAGTGCAAAATCTCAGGCAGACTCCAGTAGTCTGATATTGTGTAAGTGAAAAAACAGCTGACCTTAGAATGTGCAGTCCCACAACAGGATTGCACTCAGATGTGAAGCTGAGCTGTACATTTTACATTCTAACAGCTTTTTTCACATTTGGATGCTTTGCAGACCAAGGGGCCAGATATGAATTCAAGTCAAACCAGGCACTCGGCTACTTTAGAGCACGTCCCAAGACAGAAAGGATAGTTAAAACTTTGCATCTGCTCTTTTGAAGACCTGGTCAACAAATACAAATGAGCAAATACAGACCAACCATGTGAGTAAGGACAGGTGTGTCAGACACGAGGAAAGGTATTGTGCTTTGAATGTCTTTGCTCTATGACCTCTGGTGACAAAATGTTGCCAGCAATTGGGATTCTATTGATGCAGTCCTCAACCCCTGGCAAAATAAGAACAAGTTTCCCCAATAATGAGTTTAATTTTAAAACTTGTTCAGAGAGAGTTTTTT
This sequence comes from Euphonia xanthogaster, assembly GCA_034509185.1. Classification (NCBI taxonomy): domain Eukaryota; kingdom Metazoa; phylum Chordata; class Aves; order Passeriformes; family Fringillidae; genus Euphonia; species Euphonia xanthogaster. The sequence continues at coordinate 87,037,909 of JAYDZK010000113.1, forward strand.
TCATGTTCTCACTGAATGTCGTGCTTGGCTTTATGGCTTGTCACAGCTGACATGATTCTTAATCAGAGCTCCTTTAAAAACACAGTGAATAGATAATAATATCTGAAAAACTAGGACATTAAAACTTTGATTCACATTGCACTTCTCTCTCGTCTTATCATGCATTATGCATAGCTGTACTATATTTTGAAGGAAACTGCTGTGACGTGTTTTCAGTGTGAGATATATGCATGACTACAGTCCACAGCATATCAAGAAAACAGGATTCTGATCTGTGGAAGATGTTCACATAATTAGGCAAAACTGCAATACAGGAACATTTTGCCCCAAACCAGAAATATTTTGGGTTGATAATGAACCAGTTGGATTCCATATTAAGACAAGCATATTTTGTGGGAGTGATAGTTTAGGTGCCTCAGCAGCCCAGTGTCAAGGAAAATTAGTTTCCCTAAAACTCCGGTTTGCCATGTGAAGTCTGTCATTGGAATTAATCAAACTCCAATTAGTATGCAATAAAGATCCATAGCTGCCTCCTTTTATCGTGTTAGTTTTGCTTTTTAAAGCAATGGTAATTATTGACAAATTGGTATTGACTCTGATCTCTTTAGCTGTTATGTAGATAAATTTTCATCATTTTAATTTACTTGGCAGTGCTAATATCATATCCCCACTTTAATGATGTGACTGAATTTAAAGATTCATAAATTCATTACTACAGTACATATCAAGGTTAAAAGAGGGAGAATTCCCTTATCAGTATGAAGGACCCGTACAGTTTACAGCAATACTAGATGAAATTGCCCTTTTGTCTTTCAATAAGCAGAAATCTCCTGCAGTGGCAAATGTTCATAATGGACTGTTTAATCTTGACAATCATCTGAAAAGCATCTAATTCAATTAAAGCTTTAGGCCAAAGTGATCTCTCTTTAAACAATTAAATATTTATGTTAACACACATATCACTTAATTGGCATAACATATCAAAGCATATTAAATGATTCTACAGTGTGCAAGGACTAAAAAAAAAGGGTCTAGCACAGGTTTGAAAGCCTTTTCTCTATTAAACACTAAATAAAAGACTGCAAGAGTGAGAAAGGGCATCAAAGATGCAACAATAAGCAAGAATTAAGAAAACTGAGAATTTAATGATCATTAGTTCTATGCTACCACTACGCTAACTGCTGGCAGTACAAGCTGTATGACGAGACACCAGAACTGCTGTGCTCACAGAAACCACATTAGCTAATGCTGGAATTGAGGGAAGGAACAGGAGCAGAGATTAGAGAGCTCATAGACTCAACAGTAAGTCTGTGTATCCTTGGTCATTAATCATTGCTGAACACTTGATTCCAGAGCTGTGCCAAAGAAGCTATAAGTGGCACAATGCAATCTATGTCAACATGAACGGTATAACGAAACAATATTTAACAGCCTACATCATCTCAACAAAGATCAAAAGAATGTATCACATTTTATTCAATTATCTGGCAGAGCCACACAGAATTTAAATATGAGAAAGCCACACTAATTGGAAACATCATTTTCAGGCTTTTTTATGCCTTTTTCCTAGGGAATTATAACATATCTGTGAAGGGGAGGAGGTGAGAATTTGTCTGAATAGTTGCTAAAATTAACTAAAATGTGCAGTTACAGGCCATCTCTTCAGTTAACAAGGATTACTGACACCATTTTATTTAGTGAGAAGTTGACTTCTACACTACCAAGTAGCTCAATGAGGAACATTCAAGCAATTTAATGGTCAAAAATAATAAATTAACCTATTACCTGCTACTTTTTTGGGGCTTACATGGTCTACTGTTAAAACCACTTTTTTTTTTTCTTAATTTCTCTATCAAAAGAAAAAAAAAAAAAAAACAAAAAACAAAAACTTTTGTAGTCAGTCCCTTCAAGGGATTAGCTGTGATGTAGATATGTGTGATTACCCATTTATACAGCCATTTGGAAGTGTAAGAGCTGTTCATTGATGTTGCAAATATTAGCAAATAAAGCCTGTTTAAGCTAAAGTGTCAACACTTTAAGCTGGCATGAACAGATGCTGCTACCAAATGTAGCCCTGGATCTCTCAGCTAACATTGCTGCCTTTGTGGGTGTAACCCAGGCTGGCTCCTTCCAGAAACACTTGTGGTAACAACACCAGAGAAAATACCGGCTAAGAAATAAAGCTGCTGGGTGGAAGGAGGCCAGGATCTCATCCTTCAGTGGCAGGAGAAGTTTAAAGTTCTTGATCTCATGTCCACCCTCTCCCCTAGAAGCAGAAAAGCAAGAAAACCCAAAACCAGAGGAACTCTTCATTGTACATTCCAGAATTATTTGCCACAACCAACCAAGAGTGTACTTCCAATTATTTGCTAGTGAAAGAAGAAAATATGACACCTTGTCAGAAATTAGAGCAACAAACATTTTAGAATTGAAGCCCTTCTTAGAGGAAAGCATGCCAAAGGATAAGTAACAAATATCTGGCAAACAAGGAGAACTGTGTCTGTGAGAAGATAAGGGAATTTTAAAAATGGAGTTGTGCTGTGCAGAAACAAAAAATGGAGATGTGAGGTGCAAATCTCCTAGGTGTAACATCCCAAAAATGAAACATAAAGTCATGTCATCACTAGTCATTGCTAGTCATTACTAGTTATTTTACCATATACTTCTCAGAAATGCAGTCTGTGTACTCTACCAAGGGTTTATCTTTAAAATTATGTCAATATCTAGTATTCATCTCAAACTTCAGTGAGTTTGGAAAAGCTTGCTCCTTATACACAACCTGATCACTACTACACTTACAGGCACTTTTACAGGAGCAGCTATTTATGAATCTTTCCAACGCATTTCTTAGCACATTCCTTTGACTGTTTGCAATGAATTTCTCACAATGAATTCCTCTAAAACATTATATTGTATTCATCAGCATTCTAGAGCTATGTTTTACAGTTAAGAAAAACACTTTTTTCCTCTGGCCCCCTTCAGAAACAGAAGGAAGTATACACAAAAGATTTATTCAGGAGACTTCAGTCTAAGATGGACTGAGCAGTGGATGAAGGTTTTCCTCAGAAGTATAATGTGAAATGGCTGTACTTGGTCACAACATATAGTTCAGTATTCTGTCTTTGATAGTAGGTAACAACAGACATTCGTGGTGATAAAACAATTATGAATCAGTCAAATAAAGAAATTTTGTAACCATTGTGTCTAGGACTTTCTGAGCCTGGACTGTTTATCTCAGTCTTGAGACATCACTTTAAAACATATTTTTGAAGTAAACATTGAAACCATACATACTTTCAGCAGCTAAAATAGAAATTAGAGTATTTCTGTATGTTCTAAAAATTTTTCAACTTCTTTTGATGACTTCTGTTTCTTTTCTTACCAGAAACACCAAACACTTGGTTTTCTTTAACAGTACCATTTCATATTCAACCATATCATATTTCAGTTTTCTTTTTTTGAAGCAAGATGAAAAACTAGGCAATAAAATAATAGGTGATATTCAGTGTCAATAAATTCAAATTAATGTGTACAGAGAAGAAAATGCCCTTTTTACTCTTCAAATACCCTGCTAAGTTTGAACTAGCTATCGCTGTTGATGAAACAGATCTCAAAATCAGCATGGACATTTTAGTGAAAATATCTAATCACTTTCAATGTTGGTTAAAAAAGCAAATATATCAGTATTGATAACCTGTAAAAGAACAGAAAACAAAACAGAAAACGGATGTTATCAACTAAGAATAAAAAACTAATAATAATATTAATAATAAGGATCATATAAAATAATATCAAAATAATTTTGTAATATTATTATTATTGATACTAATATTATTTGTTGTTATGATTATTTTTTGTTACTATGCTAATGTAAACAAATAGCATGGCTCCATGCCTCCACTGATTCACAGAGTTCTGCTCCACATTCAGAGTAAGACACAACAAGGTATACATTATACACTACAACAAACAGGGATCTCTACAAATTGTAGGACTGGGCCAACAGGAATTGAATCATATTTAACAAAGATCTTTATAGGATCCTGCATCCATGATGGAATAATCCTGAGTAGCAGTCCAAGGGCTGACTGGGTGAGCTGTGCATCCTTGCAGCAATGAAACCAACCTGGGGCCTTGGCTGCAGCAGCCAAAGTAAACCCAGCAGAGGGAAGTTTGTCACCGCTTTGTTTGGTATTTTTTAGGCCACACTTGGAGTATTGTGTCCAGTTCTGGACTCCCACTTCAAAAGAGACATTGAAGAACTGGAGATGGTTCAGTGAAGGGCCACCAGGCCGATGCCAGTTGAAAGGAATTCAGCTTACTCAACTGGAAGGGAAGGGGAAGTCTAATTACATTCTTTCAATATCGACAGAGGGGTTAGGGAGAAGATGGAGATAACTCTTTTCACAAGGATACAGCAAGAGGAAAAGAAGCAATGAGCATCAGTTGCTTCAAAAGACAATTTCATCAGACTACAGGAAAAAGTTCTTCACTGTGAGAACAACCATGCACTGGAACAGGTTGTCTAGAGAAGTTGTAGAATCTCCCTTACTGGAAGTAATTCAAGACTTGTCTTCTTGGGCCAATGGATAACTTCATCCAAACCCCTGCTGTCAGCTATAGGTGGGCTCAGATGATCTCCAGAGGCTCCTTCCAATCTGAATTTTCCCTGCTTCTAGATGGGAGGGCGCAGGCACAATAAAATTTCTGAAGCTGCTTCCACAGTGGGCACTAAGCAGCAGACCAGCACTTTTTAACAATGAAAAGACAGAGGACAGAAAGAGGGGAGTCTGACATTTACAGGATCATGAAAGATCCGGAGAAGATAAGCAGGGAACAGAAACTCAGCCTTTTTCACAGTACAGGAAGGAGGGGATATAAAATGAAATTTTCAAAGGGAAGGCTTGAAAGACACCAAAGTACTTTTACCCACAAAACATAACTGACCTGTGAAACACACTGATTTATACTTTCTGAGTATCAAAAGAATAAAGGGAATCAAAAAGACATGCTAAAACTAGTCCATCAAGGGCTGTTAATAGGAAAGCTGCAGAATCAAACACTGGACAGGATGTTACCAAGCGCAGAAGTGACAAAACACAGAGGTTATACCACAAGGCTCATGGGATGGACTTAGCCCTTTTCTGAAAGGATTTTATGTATTTGGATAACAGAAGTAAATGGGAAAAATTATTCTCATTTTATATATAAAAAAAAATTCTGATGTCTTCACTGCCATGTCTGAATCAGGACATGTTTTGGTGTTGTTGTTTATGTTGTTTGCTTTTTTTTTTCTGTGGTTTTTTTTTGTTTGTTTGTTTTTGTTTTTTTTTTCTCTTTCCTTTCTTTTAGTTGTATTTTTTTTTTTTTAAGATTTCCACTAAAAAGCTTAATTCTTTTCCTGAGGACGAAATTAAATCCCACAAAATAAATGAAGTTTCTAAGCTCTTGGATAGCTGACTACATGACAACCACCATTTGCCCTATTTTTCTTTTTTAGCTGATGCTCGAAGCACTGAGATGGAAGAAGGATCATGCATATGATTACAGCAACAGTGGGAATTCTCCTGGCTTTACAAATGAGAATCATGGCTTACCACAGGGAAGCCATAGAATGCCTTAAGGCCCCGACAGTAGCAGCCTGTCTAAACCTGCTGTGCAGCAGGATTTGTTTCTTAAAATCCACAATTTACATCTTTTTGCTAGAAGGGAGCTTGCACATTTTTCCTATTAAAAATAACAATAATAAAAAAAGTAGTAAAAGTGTAGATTTTATCAGTAGCCTTTGCTAAGTGTTTATTTCTTTCTTCTAACTGAAAGGCTCCAAGGGAAACCTGACTCATTTAAAAGTGAAAGATGAGCTCTCATGCATTTTGTTGGTAGCAAACAGATCAGAACATGAGGCTGCAATGCTGCCCCATCACAGCAGAGCTCTGGTTGGTTCATTTTCCCTATAGCACAAACTCACAGGTACCTAAGGGTAGCTAAGTTGCTCAGCCACAGCAAGAAGGATGCAGGACAGGACAGCCATAACACATATCTCCATTGGAATCAAAGTAAGAATGTCAACTAGTTTAATTTAGTTTCCTATTCTAAATGTTTCTTTGAACTAATGCAGGGCAGAAGTACTGATATCAAAATTTCCTTAGGTTTAACATTAAAGACTGGCCACTACAATTGCTACTTAAAATAAAATCTTTTTCTGAGAGGTCCAGATTTCACTGGTTTTTTTTTTTTTTTCTTTTTTTTTTTTTCTGCAGTGAAGTACCAAAATCAAATGGCAGTATTTTAGGATGATACACGACTTTCTATGTTCACAGACATCCTGGCCCAACATTTTAACTGATTTTAAGGCTGTGCATTACAATCATTCTGTCAAAATATTGATAAGAAATTCAAATATCCAGATTTGAGTCACTTACAGCACATGGCTCAACCACTTGCTTCCCAAAATAAATAGCAAAGAATTAAACTTCTTTCTGGTTTGCTTTTTGAAAGTCCTTAAAAAATCAGAGGTCAATCAATGTGCCTGTTCATATATAAATGTCACATTTATCAGATCCATTGTGAAGTATCATTTCATTCTCTTGTGATCAAGTGCTGACTCTTTAAAGGATTCAATTCTGTTAATATAAAAATCTCTGTATATTCAATAAAAAATAAACAGATTTTTTTTTTGCATATGGTTGTAAGCAATTGTCTAAAAGTGCTGAAATTTGCTTTATTTCAAACTACTTAATTAATTTCCTATTGTAGGCATTTGCAAACTGTAATTTATCAATTTGTTTTCATTTGTGACAGTCAGTTGTGAACTTCAGCAAAGGTATTCTTTGGGTTGCCTTGGTTTTGTCATAGAAGGGATACGGTTCTGTTTTCTGGTATGTTTGAATAGGCCAAGGACCTGGAAAAAGACTATCTAGCAGATTATCTGGATTTTAAATACAAAGAAAAAAAAAAAAAAAAAAGAAAGCCATCCAACTCCACACACTTGAATAACAATGCTAATCTTGAGAGATTTAATGTAGAAGTAGCAAATGTCAAGTTATGCAGATGACCATGAAAGATTGGTGTGTGGGGTAATGGATTTTACAAGATTTTTTAAAAATCTAGGACAAAGAACCTTAGAATCAATAGATTAAATAATGTTAATTGAATGCATTCACTGTTTTAAAATGCTCTTCTCACTTATAAAAAATTATGAATCAGTGATAGGATAAATAAATATATCCTATATCCTATATTCTATATAAATATAGAATAGATAAATATACTCTTTAGACAAATGAAGAGAACAATTCACTAATCTGAAATTAAGATCCATTTAAACTGACCACAAATTATTCTCTAAAGAATGCTTTATTGCAGAATAAATAAACCAGATTAGCATTATAGTAATTCAGTTTCAAATATATTTGCCCCCATTTTGTTTTTATTTGGAATACATTTGACAAAGTGGAAAAGGTTTGTTGATCTATTTCATTGAGGTGATGAGCTATTTTAAGCAGATAATCAATGAGTTTCAGATATGGTTGTCAGCTTCTTAAACACTAACAGAACACTAAACTTTGGAGAAGAACAGAACAGAACTGATATTATCCTGTGATCGGAACTCAAGTTGCTTTTTCAGTCACTATGAATATAAAAAACACAAAATAAAATTACTGAGTGCTCTACAGCTGCTGCACTTAAAATACTCCAAGGTGCATTTTTTTTGTCAAATGCCTTTTAAAATCCATCTATGCTGCAGTAATGGAAGCACGTGGCAATTAATCACAAGCTAATTTTTTTAATGTAAGGCCTAGAGGATAAAATACTGCATTTTTCACTAACATCAACCCTGTGTACATATTAGCAACTGGCATCCACAAAATTCAAAAACTACAAAATGCTACATTCTCTCATCATTTTTTCTCAAGCTGGCAATCTGTGCCTAACACAAGGACTTATGAATCAGCAGTTCATTTGCATGTTGCCCCAGAAGACAAAAAAAATGTTATTTTTGTTTGGTTTTAGGGTTTTTTGTAAGGAGACTAAAAAGGGAAAATTATAATCAGGCTTGATTACTCTAAAACAACGGGTGCATTCAGATCATACACAATCAGTTTATCAGACCTGAAATGCTAGCATATGAAAATGTATGCATGGTGAATGTGCAGTATTTCTAGCTATTTTCCTTTCATATTTCAACTAGGACACTATATTGTGAATGTTGAAAGATTTCTATATTCAAAATTGCATTATTAAAGTGATAAAATCCTGATCAGTGTAAGTTAAATGCCTTAGTACATAGATTAGGTTGGTTCCTTTATCTAGCATAACTGCAGGACAGACCCTACCTGCATGCATACAGAAATTTACAGCATCTAAAATTCTACCTCATCCTGGCATGTTTGCAACTCAGTATCCTGACATTTCTTATGGGATTTCATGTTTTCAAATATGATAAGGTCAATCTCCTCACTCCATCCATAAATCAAGGAACATATGAAGTAAAGAGTCTGAGTGGGAGCACTCTTACTTCCCTGGCTCCTGAGCTGGTTCTTTGCAGTTTCTAGAACAATTCAATCCAGTCTTGCTGCACAGCAAGAAATGACCATATGAAATAATGTGGTGGCACACTGTCTGAGGGTGCAACATTTGGAAGAGAAATTAGTGCAGTTCTCCAGACCTCCCAGCTATTTGTTGTTTGGCTGTGCCTTTTCTTCAGCACTTCTCTTCTCTGGCAACCTGAGGCTGGAGAAAGACAACAGGCTAACCTGGCCATGGCTATGAGAAATCATGCCTGGACTCAGACCACTGTCTGATATATAAGTAAATTGTTCTGGTCAGGTTTTCCTGCCTGACTGACCTTGCTTTGTTTTCAGATCACCAAGTTTTGCTCTATTCCAGTTACAAATACCTTTTTGGTTACCAATACTTACAGCAGATTACTCAATGCTCTGGAATGTAAACTCTTGCTTTTTCTCACCTCAAACTCTTGCTTTTTCTCACCTCACCATCATATCATGCCATGCTCTCTTAGCCAACAAATTTGCTTCAAATTCAGTTCTACCCTTCTTCCATGGGCTGAGCTTATTTTCTCCTCCTACAACAGAGGGAAACACCAGGGCATTGTTAATTTCCTTCCTTTTTGTATTAAGGGACAGAAAGGAGAGCAGGATACAGGGTAGCCTTTGGTCCCATGATGTGGGTTATCAGAGCAGGATAGTGTTAGGTTAAATGCAACTTCTCTTTCATTCTCTCTAAATATATTTTGCTGCACAAGGAAAGAAGAATACCTATAATGTGATTTAGATAGATTATTCTAAATACTGCACTGTAACTCAATTTTGCAGTCATTCTGAGCCCTTCTTCCCAGACAAGAGGTGATCCTCAGAAGAGTTTGTGATTTACATGATAAAGTCAGTGACCTCCTGCTTGTCAGAAAAGAGACCAGGTCCCACTTCTTCACTTTCAGATTCTTTTCACAAGATGGCAAACAAGCTCTCTTCTATGTCTATTGATAATATGCCAGCAATATCTAAAACTATTTTAATTCTAGATTAGGGAGCCACTGCACTTGCGTTTTAGGAAGAAAAATATATTTTTATGCAACCCAACCTGCAGAAAGTTGTTTGCTTGGTTAATTTTAATAAAAACATCATTTATCTTGTTCCAAGCACCTTACACTCTACTAAGAGGTTCTCTTCTATATTAATGAGGAAGAGGAAAAGAGGAATTTTTCTTCCTTTGAAGTAGATTTAAGTAGATCTACTTTTCCACAGAGAAACAAGCAACATATCAAGCAAGCAGACCTGCTTCTAAAAAGGTTAAAAGGTTCTAAAGGTTCTAAAAATTGCCTGAATCACCTTCCTTTGCCATAAAATTAGTGAAAGCAAGAGCAAGTGTGAGAGATAAAGAGCAAGCCCTGAGAGATAAATTTGTCTTTCAAGAAAAGAAAAAAATGGACCACATGATGCTACAAGCAATGGTGAACCACGAAAGTTGAGTGCAAAAAGCTGACTGCCCAGCAGACACGGAAGCAAAAATGTGATCTATGATAAAGGTGGAATTGTCCACTTTTCAACATTATGTGGCCGCTGGTTAAGCCCTTTCTGTTACTTCCCATTAAAGTTGATTATATGGATCAAATAAGAGGGAGAAGTTGAGTTAGGTCATAAATATTCCATTCCAAAACAGAAGAAAAGCAACAACATTTATTACCCCTATTTCAAAAGTCAATAACCATAATTTGACCTATGAGAATGTTCAGGATTATGCTTCTAAGATTTGATATAAATGTCCCGAAACTGCCTCAAATTGCAAGTGAATTGTTACAGAGATAACATCTCACTGAGATTTCAAGATGGAAGTAAGGCAAGAAAAGGTGTCAGAATTTAACTCCTCACAATCATATTTAATAGGATATGGTGAAGTCAGTGTTTCTATCAATAACTGCAACCAACTTATAACAAAGACAATATAGAGGATAATACTTATTCACTTTCCAATAGCAGTAACACAGAAAAAAGTTTTGCTTGCGTAAATAATATCCCTGATTTTGCCTTCAATGTACAGCTTTAAGGCTTCCTATTTAACAGGATGTGGGGCTTTTTAGTGGTGGCATAAAAAACATTGGAATTTTGTGCCATTTAAAAATCTAATTTCAATTTGGATTTTATTTCCTGCTAGTAAATCCAGAATAACACTTTTATGTTGTTTGACAAAGCTATAAAACTGCCCACATATATATCAACTGCTCCTCATTAAGAGGTGCTTTCTCATCAGCATTTCTCTCCCCCCACAGAACAGACGTCATGTCATTTGACAATATCTAATTCTAAGTTAGCAACATCAGCAAGGCTGAGTTACAAAAACCAAGCAGTTGTTTGCAGACAATATAAACAATATGTCTAAACTGTTTTCCCACTGATACACTTCTAATTCCTTTCTCCAAAACCCCTCACACTTAATCTGCGATTTATTCTCCAGACTATGGCTTTGAAATCAATGTATTATTCCATTCTGGGAACAGGAGGAGGTGAAGCATTTTTATGGAGTTTCATTTAAATTTAACATTTTAGGGAATTTAGGTCTCAGTGCTTCTTCCACTGAAGTCATTGGGAGTTTCAATACAGATACTAGTAGGACAAAAAAACTGCAGGATTGAGATGGGACAGGTTTAGATTTCCAGAATTATATCCTTTACTCCTGATGAATACAGGTAGAAAGTGGTAATCTCATCAGAGCACTTCCATTGCACAGAAACATGCAGGGATATGTACAGACTAAAGCCAGACATGGTCATGAACAGAAAAAGATTATTTATTTATATAAATATTTCTGTGCACTCTTTCACCAGATTTGTTTTAGGGACAGAATGACAAAATGTTGCTTGGTATTGTACTCTCTTTTGGAAATTGATATACTCAAATATACCGGAATTGCTGTGAAATGGAAATTACAATTTCCAAAGCGTTCTGGAGAGGAGTAAGTGCCATGAAAGCTTTGCCTTGAACTGTTACTGCCTGCCAGGTATGTTAGAGAAAGAAACTGTAATCTTTATTAGAGAGGCAGAAATTCATATAGGAACTCCACCAAGACCTCATCTGAGAACAAACTGACATTTTTACTCAAAAGTAGTTGCCCACTCAACATCAAGTTTAAAATCAAGATTCCTCTTTTGGCTTTTCCAGGCTTTGGATGACTTTCATATTTAGTACAAAACCAGTCAAAAGTCACTGCACAATCTGATAGAGTTTGGTATCTGTGTCCCCAGGCCCTTTTCTTAAATTAATTCTCATCTGTATATGCATTAAAAGGGATTTTTCATATTGTTCCCAGATTCAGGATAACTATGCAAATACGCAACATTATTGCGATGTTTTTGTTTTGGCTTCTGATTGCAATCAATTGTTTATCTTTTTCATTGTCTGTTGAAGCAGCATGTACTCGACCTAGCAAATGTTTCTATCCAGTAACAGGCAACAATCCACTACAGGCAGATTTAATTTTGGCTGTCAGAAGCAATACTGCACCAAATGAAAGTAGTCTCCATGCAATTTTTAAGGATGATAAAAAATGCTATGCACTGGGTTTTTTCTTTTCACATGTAGATAATTTTTAAGTTCCAAACTTAGCAGGGGTGCAGATTGTGACCAAGGATGTGCACACATTAATTTGGAAGTAGTTGTAGATCTCAGCTCCATAAAACAGAAGAAAAAAAATCTGGCCTTCTTCCTCAATAAAAGAGGAAGACTCTTTCAGTATTTCCAGAAAGGAGCAGTGACTGGCACCATAAGCACCTCCATCTAGGTAACACACAGACAGGTTTTCATATCCTTGTGCCAGGCTTCTTCTTTGGCCCATCAGTCAAATTTGACCTATGGGAAAATGCTGCTGATTAAGATCACTGCTTATACAATGATGAACTTGGAAGAACCTACGGAGATCTTCATCACAGAATAGTTTGGGTTGGAAGGAACCTTAAAGATCATCTTGTTCCAACCCCACTGTCGTGAGAAGGGACACTTTCCACTAGACCAGGTTACTTAAAGTCCCATTCGACCTCGAACACACAAACATTTCAAGGATTGGTTCCTGGCCTACATAGAGCATATATTCTTTCCCATTTGCCTGTCCTCCAGAAACAGTCCTGCACTCTGTATTTCTCTTCTCACAAGTCAGCCTGCCTGTTTCAGCTCTGTTCTCCAATTGCTTTGCTACTCAAGCGATGCCACTGTGAACTCTAGCACGAACACCAGGAGTGTTGCTTACTCCCTCTGTCTGCTCCTATTTATGTCATCTCTGAATTGGACCAGTTGTATCTCTTAAGCTCTAAATGCTATTTTGGGGACATCCCCTACTTTGCTGAGTTCAAGAAGCCAACTGTAAAGTATCCACTGTAGAGAATGCTTCATTCACCTTTCAAGCAGACTTTTCCCACCACCCCTTCACTAACACATTTTGCAGTTCCTTACAATACATGATTTCTGACAGAATCAGTTCTTACCTTTAAAGGCAACTAAGTGAAGAAAGGTCTAAGAGGCACAGAAAAAAGCAGTTTTACTATATCATCCATGAGGATTACAGTGTGTAATAAAATATTAAGGATCTCTGCAGGTGTCTGACCTAACCACCACGGGAAAGGTATGGACAAATCCAGCTAATCTAGTCCAGCTTCACATGGCTCTCTTCTGTATGACTCTGAGTCTATAGTGTTGTAGACCTATAGGAGTAATTAATGAATTATCTACTGTAAGACTTAGTGCACCATTCCTTTGTCCTCTGGTGTTATTACCTCCTATGATGAGAAGCATGGGGAATATTTTCTTTCTGGAGCATTATTTTTAATGAGTGTCATGTTTGTGGCTTAACATCATGTTTTGGCTAGTTGATTCAAGAGGAAAAGAAAATAATTCTATTGTACTTGGTTACTCTTCAACGATGGCACACCACATCTGTGATTTTTTTTTTTTTCCCTAACTCCCAAGGTCTAATCCTCAATTGATAATTGATTATCATTATTATAACTGATTGCTCTATTTTGTTTTCATTTAGACAGCTGTTGTGTTTATACAAGTATGTGTTTGTCTGTATGTGTGTGTGCATATGTGTACGCATTCATACATAACAATAAATGCTGTTCTTAACACTTATGTTGTCAGCCTAGATTATCAAGATGTTTTTTTAGTAAGGCAATTTTCCTGAGTTTAAAATAATGAAAATTCTTAAAATAGAAGTCACAGTGGAGGCATTTTCCTAGTTCTGTCAGTCTTGTCACTCATATAAAGGGGCAATATCATGTTTAGTATGTCACTCGGAGGAAGGAGTTACTATTCATTTGTAGGTATTTGATTTCAAAAGTCAGAATTTTTCTTAAATCATAATTTTACATATTTTAAGTCTCCTGAAGCCAAAAATATATTCATTAGAACACCATGAAGGTATTCCATGTGAACAATTACATGTAAGGAGCATTTCATATGGCCACACCTAAGGAGAAATGGTTGATGCTGCTGTCAACAAACGTTTTTGGGGCTACTGTTTATCCAGTGGAGGAACTTTCTTTCACCAGAAACTGCTAGATAATTTTTACTAATTTATGACTACCAAAATCATAGAAATTAAGGCACCTAGTCACTGGCCTTACTTCTCCTGAAGGGACAGAATAACAATTGGGTTCATTGTACATGATTTTGAGCACTTTGATGTGCAGAGGTAAAGCTTATATTCTTTGTTAACCAGTTCTTGGAAAAAATGGCATCCAGCATTTAATGGTCAGAACCGACGTAAAATGCAGCTATTTCTTTCACAAAATGGTGAGATAGCACATATCAGGTTCTTTGATCCTGTGGCTCCCTGAGGTCACCTACCCAATCATTAAAAACCCTTTTTTAGATACCTGAGATTCCCCTTGAAGATCTCTTGTGTAAGCTGTAGTGAAATCTGATCTTGTCTAGTTAGTAGATGGATCACAGCCCAAGGTCACGTTTAATGCTTGAAGGCCAAGATACAGATGGATAATAAGACATAACATTTAATGAGATGGACCCAGTAGGGCAATTAGGAGTTGACTGTAGAGCACACACCTCCTCCAGGTTCCCAGGAGTGCTTCTATAGAGGCTTGAAAAGCAGTAGAGACAGGGAAATGGATGCACAAAAAAATGGAAAGAATCACGTGGAAGGTTTTCAAAGACCTAGAGGAAACTCAGGAGCCTATTCATTGGATACATCATCTCAGTGAAAATCAGAGAGGTCTAATTCATCCTTCTGTCTTTGAAAACCTCCCATGGTAAAGCAAAAAAACCCCAACCTGAAAGTCCATAAGACATACTGCTTACTTGAATGAAAATAATTCTTCTTGGGAGAAGGAAAATAATTCTCTGGACTTTGTCAGTACATAATTTTCTATGGGAAATATCTTGGATTCACAACAATGAGAATAATGTTTAGCCTTCTGGTCTTGTGGAAAATAAGGTTGCCTATGACCAAGACCTGAAAACTGTGAGGATACATGCCTGTAGTCACAGTAGCTAGAGAACAGACTGCAGCTGGGCTACTTCAAAAGGCAGGCTTAAGTGGCATCTAAAGATTTATGGAAAAGCACTGCATTATTCTGGTTTAGCAATGAACTTGTCTTTCAAAGATTTTAGTGTTTCTCTTCTGGTGCATAACTAAACTGCTCCCTTCAAGAAGTGATATACTGACTTTAGACAGAAATACAATCTTAGAAAATAACGACTTATAAGAAATGCCATGTATCAAGCCTATATTGATGGCATCAATAGCTGAGTCACATTGGTAAAGAAGTCTGCTGTAGAGGAGTTCAACACAGAATTGCTACTTGCACATAAATTTCTTAGTCTGATGCATCACTTTCAAACCAGTGAAGATTTTGGTTTGAAAGACACCATGAAGAGCAATGATAAAATGAATGCTCTGCATGGGTAACTCTACCCCTCAAAATCCTGGAAATTCTGAAATTTCAAAGGCAGTTTTCATTATATTATCTTCCTCTTCCATCCCAAGAGAGTCATTTATTTGAGAAGCACAGTAGTATACAGGTAAGATTCTCTGAACAAAAGCATCCCATTTCAGAAAATTTGACTTTGAAAGAAGATGAACTGGATCAAGACTTTTGCTTAGACTTTAAGTGTTTGTAATTGTTAGCAGGAGATCAGCTCCAAAGTTCATAATGAATTTTACAGAAGCCAAAGAAAGGAAGAAAAAAAAAGAAAAAGATGGGAAAATTACACTTATGAGGTACTCCTCTGCTCTCTGGAGTCAATTTGTTAATTTAAAAACATAGGTGGTGCATTAGATGCTAGAAGAATGTATAATAAGTGGAAGAGATTCTGCACATATTTAACCACAGTATCCTTTCAGTCAAGTAAATACTAATACAAACACCATAAACATATGTTACAGATGGAAATATATAGAGAAGCCCTTTGAGAATCTCTTTTTTTTCAGAGAGATTCAACAAGGTGCAGGAACTCAACGTTATCTTTTCTTTGACATGTGACAGAAAAAAAACCCTGGCCATTTACTAAAGGGAACTGAAAATTTAGATACTTCAGAATTTGATACCTCCAAAAGATTCTCCTGAAAACTATGCTAAGGCACATGGAAAGTAAGGTGATTTGTGACAGCCTGCATGGTTCTCTAAGGGCAAGTCAAGTCTGACAAAGTTGGTGACCTTCCCTGATGGGAACAAAGTATTGGTGGATGAGGGAAGAGCTACTGACATCATCTACCTGGAATTCTGCAAAGCATATCACTATTCTACACGACATCCTACTGGAAAGATAGGGGTTTGACAGGCCATTCAGTGATAAGGAATTGGCTGTATGGTTACACTCAAGGACTTGTTGTTAATATCTCGAAGTCCAAGTGGAATCCAGTGATGAATGTTATCCTCAGGGATAGGCATCAGGACCATAATTTTTCAACATCTTTTGATGATGAACAACTTGACTGTTGGCAACAGGGACAGTGGTATTGAGTTCATCCTCAGCAAGTTTGCCAGTGTCACCAAGCAGATGAGACACTGGTGGGAAGGGGTGGCAGCCAGAGGGGCCTTGACAGACTTGGGAGGCGATGCCTTGCAAACCTCATGAAGTTCAAAGAGGCCAAGTGCCAAAAGTCTCATTAACATATCACATGATTCTGGGAGAAAGGGAGAGAGCTGTTTGCACTGTGTGCAATGCTTCAAATAAGACAATAGGAGAAGTTCCTAGCTCTGTGTGAATTGTGAAGGAATTTGTTAGCTGACAGGCACTTGTTTCACAACAGCTTTTCCTCACTAAACCCTGGGGGCTTTGTAAAGCTTAAATTGCTCCTAACTTTTGAATGGAGCAAGTGAATCCACTTTGTGCCACTTGACACTTCAGTAGCTAGAGATAAGCTTTCACAACTCTCTGAGATTTTAAACCATTATTTAGGTGTTCTTGCTTTCTACCCAAAGTGACTATAGACAGTGGTATATCATTGTTGAGGGCCAAAGACTGTGCAAGAATAGACAAGAATATAGGAGACAGATTCGGTGTATTGTACTAAAAGAGAAAGGATGGTCCCTCTCATTTGCATTCCAAGACAAAAAATTCTAATAACTTGCTAATGGTAAATTGGCTATCACTCCTCTGTGCAATTTGACATGGTTATTTTATAAAATGAAACTTTAGATCTCACTCTGAAGAAAAATCATCCTTTAGTTGACAGTTGCATGTGGATCAAATAAAGTGTTTTTCTAAGTAATGAACTTCTCAGGTGATAAACACTGCCCAATGAAGTCTGTAACAGATGCTATGTAACAGAACAAAGGCACAAATCACTTAGCCATACAAAGAGACAAAAAGAGGAAGTGAATATTGATCAAGCATTCCTAGCACTGCTCTTGAAGCCAAATTGATTTGGCTTCCTTTTACAATGGTCTGACAGGAAAGAAGTGACTGAATTTGAGTTGTCATCTACCCTGGAGGAACACAACAAAAGTCATCCTGGCTCATAAGCACTGTTCTTGAACTATTCATTTTCTGTATTTGCTTTTCCAGGCATCCAGTTCTACTCAATAGAAATGCACACTGTCTTTTCAGACTGTCCTCAGCCCAGCCCCACTGGATTAGTGCATCTGTGGATGGACATTTCTCTGCTTTGGCTCATGTTTCTGAATAAAATGTCATCTGCTGGTGTTCTCCCAAGTAGACTCAATGCCCAAAGAGAACAGTTACAAATGGTTACCCTGGTAGGATTTGAGAGAGGTCTTTTGCCACCTTACCTTATCATAACACTTCACAACAAGGTCCAAAGGATGCAAAAAGTCTCTCTGACCAATCTGGAGGGGTGTGAGCTGCTAGTGAACAACCACAGAGCTCTGGATCTTCCTTCAGATGAATTTTGTTAATATCTGAGTATTCCTTTCAAAGTGCAGCACAATGCTTAGCACAGAATCTATACTCTAATTATTCAGGAAGAATAAAGAATATATTTAAGGCACTTAGAGTTATAAACAAGTAAATAATGGCTCCTCACAGTTTCCATCTTGGCCCAAAGGCCAGCTAAATTTTAATCACTGAGCAGCATCTAAAGCGAGTGATATTATTTATAAGAGAATGTTTTTCAGCCAAAGCTTTTCAAATGCAGCCCTTGGGGTTTAGCTATTGTATAGACATTGCTCACCTCAGAGGCTTACTCCTAGAAGGAAGAACTGGTTTAATTTTCTTCAGTAAAACTCTAATGTCATTCAATACAGGCTATTCAGATCTGATCATTAAACATCTGAACAGATGTTCACAGATGTGTAGTGGACACAAAAATAGTACATTACCCAAAACTGGGGCTTTATAATGCTTTATCTGTTAAAGTAAGCATTTTGGTGTGAGTGTAATGCTGCTTACATATGCACAAATGGGAAAAAAATAAAAGATCAACAAGTCCTGTTTCTCTGAATGCAGCAGAAAGACATGAATAAAAACAACAGTTGTCTTTGGTTTGATCAGGTTTTCTGTTACAACAAGCTCTGTGTCCAAGAAGTCTTCCCTCTTCCTGTTTCTGAGAGTCAGTCACAGGTTCTCAGACCATTTTTATCCATAACCTGCAACAGGCATTTCTGCTACCAAGCATGGGCCACAGTCTGGGTAGTTTCTCTCTAATTACCCATTCATTCTGCCCAGAATGTCAGGTCAAGCCTTCCACTAGCATTGCTTAGCTGCATGAGGGTCTGTTTATTCTTGCTTCCACTGAGAAATATTGCCTGGGACACCCACAGGCTAGTGCATAGCTGCACAATTGCACTGGAATCCCAGAATGCCTGCCTAATTGCTGGCAATGAATTCCCTAGGAGTTTAATCTCTCTCTGTCTACATCTTCTTGGACCACCCAAAAGCTAGATTTTTCATGTCACACACATGACACCTGGCACCCTGCAAAATTCGAGGTATGTTTTTGTTACCAATTTCCATTTTGACATGTTCATATATGGACACAAAGAATAACATAAAATTATTGAACAAACTACTTTAAATTAAATTACATTTTCTTATTTGCTGCAAGAACAATATAGCCTATATATCTATCACAGAAAAATATTTGTGGATACTGTTAATGAACTCACAAACTCCAGAAAACATCACAAACCCATGTAAAATTGATCCCAATGTCTATAGGAATTGTGGGATATGGAAAACTGCTTGCTATCAAAGAATTCCTTATAGTGCACATATCATGCAAATTGTTTATTCACATAGTGAAAGAGATATGATATGTGAAAACCCAATGTAAATACTAGGGGGAGGAACCCAAACCTTCATGCAGATAAAAAAAAAAACAAAACTCTCTTATTCTAAATCCCACATTTTATTTTCAAAGAAATATTTAGAGCTATCATGTGTACCAGCCAAGAGCAAAATCCCAGCTTCAAAACAATAGGAAATGTAGAAAATGTGAATTAAAACAATGATCTTCTATTAGACTTTATAATATGCTTTTTAAGATCAAGTTGATGTTCAGATCTGCAAGTTTTTATGTCTCATTTCTATCAAGTGATCTTGCATGCATTTGAACACATTATTTCTTAAGTTTGAAAAAAAGGCCTTAAAACTTATCTTCACTCTTAAGCCGTAAGTTGTGCTACATTATTCAACAATTCCTAGCAATGGGAATTGCTAAAAACACTGGGATTGGTTGTCTAGAGAGGTTGCAGGGTCTCGTTCTAGGGAGATGTTCAAAACCCAACCAGACAGGGTTCTTGTCAGCTTGCTCTAGTTGAGCCTGCTTGAGATGGAGTGGTATACAGTATGATCTCAAGATGCTCCCTTCAACCTCAATTCAATGATGCTGTCATTCTGTGAAATAAAAGTCTGTATATGTACTACCATAAGCCAGGTACGTCCTTCAATATTCTTTATTTTTTAAAAGTTTTTAATGACATAAGCAAAACACAAGACTGCTTTTTACACTTTAGGCAAGAGATTAAATAATTTGATATATCCACTTATTTCAGTGGGGTGATTGAATCTCCTTCACTTTGCTGATGCATGGAAAATCCCAAGCTATAATATCCCCCTCAAAACCAAACCTCATTAGCTGCCATTAAACATGGTAAATAATTAAATACAGAAAAATTATTCTTAAATTTACCAATACTCTCTGAATGACTACACATAGATATAGGCTTGGATAAACACCTACTTGTAAACATGTATATATTCTGTCATAATGCAATGTGTGCCTGCAACCAGTAAAAAGCAAAAAAATTTCAATTGGTGAGAACTTAAGCAGCTTTGACTGAACACTGTGAAATAAAACAAAATTAACATACTGCAGTCAAGTAGTCCTTCTAAATATTTACAGAACAGGCTGTATTCTGTAACTCATGTAACTGAGGTCTGGTTGTGCAACAAGACAGTTACACTCAAGAAGCTGTCTGTAAAAATTGGGCTGCATTATTTGGACCCCAGCACCCTGCCTTCTTCACAGAGGTGCCCAAAGGTGAAAAAAATGTGCACCATAGAGCTCAATGGAAAATGCCTTCTTGCTCATGTGGATTAGCACAGGAATCAAATAATTTGCCCATCTAGCAGCACAGAAGTGGAGAGACACAGTAATATAAATTATCTTTGGATTATTGTTTGTACTTGGATTATTGTTTTTACTGTAATTACTAAGGCTCTTGTTTGCTTATTTTATTAGCAGAAAGCAGCATTGTTGTTAGAGTGTTTAAAAGAAAGTCCTCCCTAAATGGAAAAGCTTTCAAGCAGTAATCCCAGTATCATCATCAGTGCCAGTGATATAAATAATAGAAAGAGTGACAGCTAGTCCACAAACACTCAGAAACAAAAATTAAAAGGCCAGTTACATGCACTTGTCAGTGCTAGTCTCATCCACACCTACTAACTTGCAAGACCTTCAGATAATCAGTCAGTAATGAAATACGTAGGAGGGGGAGAAGGAGAGAGGAACAGGACAGCTAAGAGATGGAACATCAGCCAAACATCATTCTCAATCAACATAAATGGGAACAGGACATTTTAAATTGAGTTTTACAAGATGTCTTAAATAATTTCAGGATTAAATATATTTTTTTACTATATAAACATCTCAGAATTACTGTTTGTTGAGGTTTTTTTGCAATCTTCTATCTACTTTCCACCTACCCTTTCCTACTCCCCCATAATTGTCATAATTTCTGTCTTGGCAACATCAGAGAAAACAGAGAGGGGACTGAAACAAGAGAATCACATAGAAGAGGTTTTTTTGACAGGGCTATGCAGGGCTGCCTCACTAATCCAGCACACAAGGTATTAGTGATTGTATTCTATGAAAAAAAAATATTAGCAGAGTGAAAAGCATCCAATGCCAAATCCAAGGGCTGCTGAACTCCAAGTGAAATTATCTCTTACATCCTTCACCTTTCACTCTCACCCTGCAAATGCAATAAAAAAGGAGAGGATATAGTTCTTTTTTCGTAATAGTAAGTTTCAAAAGGGAAAATGCATGAAGAGCCAATGTGCTCAGTAATTTGATCAGCCATGCCTGCCTGACATATGCGTTCCAACAAACTGTGATTTAAGTTACAGGGAATTTATGCATTAAAGAGGAGCTTTGCTCTCTTCTCTAACAGCTATGGGGATGAAAATACTGGTTGACAATATAATTTTATACAGATAAATCAACAAGGCACTTCATTCCTTTAGACTCCTTGAAAAATCTCATCTGAACAAATTCTTTAGAGGAACCTTTCCATAATTACAATGGATCTACTAATTTTTCCGTTGAAGATTCTGAGTTCACTCAAGGGACACTATATGGCCTGTAAGCTTTTCAGTCACAAAGCTTGGCAGTATTTTAGAAACAGCATTTCCACAAATCTTGTCTTGATGTCAACATCCAGGAACAAAGATCAGCACACTAGTATTTGCAAAATGAAGGGGGGGGGGGGGGAAATCATACCCTTGGTGAAATTAATGGAGAAAACATCATTGCATTATCATTTTACTCAAGCAGGCTAATTCAGTGAATCTGAAGGCTCATGTAAGACTTTCAGAATGGATTTTCAAATCCTCATACATTTATTGAGTAATATCACACTGGTAAGATAAAGATTTAAGGAAATATTTAAGAAAAGCTATATTGTATCATTAACATATGACGTTGTGTAAAAAACCTGCTGCTCAGTACTATGTATGTCCTGGGTACAATGCTTGGATTGGCAGATAGTGGGAGAAAATATATATTCACTGTAAAAATAAAATGTCACTGTATTCAGCATTATTATATAAATTCTTCTCTCTTAAAGCATAATGGACACACAGATTTTCTATTTTAAATGATCTGTTGCTTTATTATGCACTTATCAATCCTGTGGGAATTATTGCTCTGGATAGATATTACAACTTCGTTATCCCTGATGAGTGCAGCCTTAAAGAAGATAGTTCTCTTCTAGCTATATATGAAGAAAACACAAAAGATTCTTGTGGCATTGAATTTTCTTTCTAAACAAGCAGAAGCCGTGATAACCCAAAACCTGTTAATCAGCCTTTCTTGTGCAGAAGCAAAAAAAGCTACAAATAGGGAAGGGGGAAAAAAAGGAAACAGGACATCAATCATACAACTAAATTTCAGCACCATGCTTATTTTAGTCTTTGGTCTTCTACCAAAGTCTCAAGAAGAGAGGAACAACAGAGATTTAAGATGCAACCGTCAACTGGTTGAACCACCTCTCTTTTCCCACTTTCCCTGGACGTTAATCTTCCTCTAGCAAGCCGGCTGTTCCTTGGAGGCTCCAGCTGACAGTCTGGAATTTGAATGCAGAGGCAGTTGAAGTAGATGTGCTGGGCTGTGATTTGCAGCCAAGAAGCTGATACATGCTCTCTTCTGTTATTTCTGCTCCAGGGCCCTGGTTGGCTGGAGGATGGCTGGCACAGCCCACAGGATGCTGTAACCTTTTACACTGATGGAGTGGGATCCAGAAGAGCTTGATCCACTTGTGACCTTATTTGATTTGTTATTTTAAGCACTAAAACCTACAGCTGGACCAATTGTATCTTACAGTTTGTGATGGTACCCTCCCAAAAGAGGAAAAGTCCCTGGCTTGAGGAAGACATGACCTGCTGGCAAGGACTTGAGTAAGTATTGACAAATGGGTTGCACTTTGCTTTCTACTAACATTTTGAGGAGATGTACTTGCTTGAACATAGCAAAGTTTGCTGCAGGGACAGATCACCATGAAATTATGACTCCTCAGAAGGCAAAAAAAGAATTACAAGATGAGCTAACCAAGATGACAGGACATATCAAATTCATACTGACTGCAATTTCTCCCAAACTGCCAAACATACTCAGCCACTGACAACATCAATTAGTCTTAAGCTCATATCATCTTCTTTTCTTCAGTCATCCAACATTTTTCCTAATTTTTAACAGAGTATGTGGACCCAATTTTTTTTTCAAATATGTGACAATAAATACTATTTACTCATATTCAGTGAAGAAAGAAATTAATAGAAAATACTATTAACACAAGCCAGACTGTGTGCATATACATGTTTTTGTTAGATAGAGAGACGAGCCTCCTGAGGAAAATAAAGATATTCCTATGAAACAACAGTGATTTTTCCAAGATAAAATTTTCAATGCAATGTATGAGCATCATAGATAGCCAACTGCTGTACAGAGAAATGTAAAAGGGAAAAAATGTGGTTTTATAATATGATTTGATTAGTCTCAATGGCCCACATGACGAGATCACATTAGAAACATATTTGCCTCTTTTTTTCTTGCAACACGAAACAAATGCTGCATTGCAAAATTAGTCAGCATCTTTAAGCCACATTGCAGAGAAACCTATAGTAGTAGTATAGCCATCTGTTTTAACAGAAAGGTACTGCTGGATATTGCACTACTGAGAATTACTGGAACAACTGAGATTACTGAAAAGAAAAAAAAATTAGTCAAAAGATAGTAACAATAAGCTTTTCTGTTTTGTTAAAATATTTACCCTCTTTGGGATACTACATCCTATTGGTTAGATAGCACTGCAAGATTTTTACACTGCAATATAAGAACTATTTCCTTTTTGTCTCATTTCAGTAAGAATAAAGACATTTTTCATTCAGTATTTTTTTCTGTCAATTTCCAAAGTGGTTCAATGCCCATGTAATTAATGCCACTCATAAAACACAAGAAACAAAACATAAATCTGCTTGTCTAATTTAGTGGCTCAGAGAATATTTTGATTTTTGATTCAAGAAAGAAAATAAAAGCATCATAGTTTATCTTCTACTTTCTTTGAAATAATTCAATACTTAAAGCATTATATTCTACTCACTTGCTCTAATCCATTAATTTACTTTCCTTATTTTTACTGCTTATCAGTGTGATAATCCAGAACTAAGCCAGTATGAAAGTCCCAGCGAAGAAAATTTGTCTTTTGTCTTGTATCAGTGTTTGATACAGCATCCCCTTGTTACATATACTGGACACATCAAGAGTACTGACAGCAACAGGTTGCTCCATCTCTATGACCAGTCCAAATCCAGCAAGACCTGGATTGTTTCATTTATGCCTTTCACTGTCAGTTAGTAAACAATGCACTATTTATCTATGCAAAATAATGGTAAGTTCTTTCTAATTATACCTTTTGCTAGCACAGATGCTTGGGCTAGATACCAAAGAATCAGATAACACCAAAGCAAGGGGAATCCAGCTCCGAGCAGAATGAAGGATTCAGAGCCCGTAGAACACTGGATGCTCATAACAACAAGGGAACCAGTTAGAATTTAGTCATAATCCCCTTTCCATAGTCTGGGTATCTCTATGCTAGAGACAGAAAGAACTGTGTCAGATCTCACAGGTCCACTTTACAGAAGAGTTCATTTAGCTCCTTGCATTCCATGCTCCTGGTGTCCAAAGCAAGTTCATTCTTCTGAGGGTGTGACTGTGTGAAGGACACTTTCATTCAAGTTGTCAAACAAAGGGGTTCACTGTGCTTTCATTACAGCTACTGTACACCCACTGAAACCTACTTCCCTATTCTGAGAGGAGAAAAGTGCTTGCTTGTTCATATTTCATCTCAGAATTATTATTTTTCTTAGTTACAGAATGCGTTTTCAAGGGCTGAGGGCAGCTATGACATTGATCAGAGGCTATTCTGAAGAAATGAAAATGTAATGCTCTTCTAGTGATGAGGGGGTGTGTACCAGAGCTGTCAGTGTTAACAGAAAGCATGAATGGTGTACGTTCAGCCCAGAAACAGCAGTGCAAAGGTTAACATTTTCAGTTATCAAACCATTAACCTTCACTACTACATTTTTACAAGCTTGTAATCTAGGTTAAATAAGACAAGCATGCTCTCCCCAGCATTTTGCCAACTCAACCAAAAGTTTGATATCTGGGAGGCTATCTACTAATGGTTAACTTTCACATTTTTTAGAGAAAAAATATGGCTTCCTCTTCTAATTTTATTTTAAATCAAAGATTTTTGCAGCATTACTTTACTCAAATGATGTCTTAAGTGCAAATCTTTTGATGCAGTATAATCTTTCTGAGAGAGAGTACTTTAAAATGTAAATGATGAATAATCTCTATCTGGTGTAGGTTTTATATCAATACTTAATAGATAAATGAATTTTCAAAGTCTTCATTATTCTGATCAGATGACACATCATATTTACATTCAGATAATCCTGAATGGGAAGCTTTCTTGCATAGAAAAACAATCTGGGTCATCGCAGTTTGCTGTATGCTTGCAATTTATATCCCACAGTGAACATAAATAATGCCCACAATATATTCCAGGAGAGGAGCCCTAGGAAGCAACACAATGGAAGATGGGGAAAAAAGCAATCTGGTCGTGAAAAATGTGTGGCAATTGTATCCTCATCTGGGGGGCAACACCTAATCTCTTTCCCTCCATTTAAGCTTGAGAATGAAAAAGGGTCTGGTTTTCAAACAGAGGTCTGACAGTATTTTTGTCCACAATTTGCATCTCACATTATTTTCTGATAATGTAAGGCAAATTCAACTTGGTAAATGGCTGGACATGTCTTGTAATATGAAACCCTACCTGACCAAAGATGCTGGAGTTGGTAAGGTCACTACACTTTCTCTTGGAGCTGGAGTCAATAAATATGTAGGAATATACATTGTGGGGCAGCAGGAAAATCCTGTCTTGGTGGTCTTATACAGAGCATAAAAGCATTAAATTAGGAGTGAGAAGTGGCTGGCAGGAAAATCACCCATACAGTCTAGGAATGTACCAAGGTAGTTTTGGAAGTCCTTGCCCAGGGGACAAATGAAACTAGTAGCAACCTAATGCAAACTGTCACATCTTCTGCAGTTGACATTAGATATCCTGTCTGAAAAGAAACAGCTTTTATGGATTTGCAGCCCAGGACCTCACTGAAATGAGTACTCCATGGGTACTCAGCAACGGTGTTGAGTTCCACATATATCTCAGCAATGATGTTGACTTCCACAATCCAACAAATAGTTGGATTCCAAAGATGACTTAGGACCCTGAAGAGGCACACAGATGTATGCACAGATTTTTGCCGCTCAAATCTGCCAACTTTTTCTTCCCTGTGCATGCAGCATGAAAGCTAATTTCAAACAAATTTGCATTAATGGCAGTTCTTTAATTAACTCAGGATGGGGAAGCTTTTACATCTCAACTGAACAAGACACGAGAGTGAAGTGCAAATCCAGGGATCTCATTTCAAGCCCAGTGACTCAGTGAATTGTAACACAATGAGAATAAAAATTTACTTCCTCTTGCACATTTTATCAATGGAGTTCTTTTGTTCTCATCCCTGTTTTTATTTTTGTTCCCATTGTTACTGGCACTACCTTTAATGGCATGTTGGAAACTCCGGCAAATGAAATGATAGACAGCGGGATACTTGGTGTACCCTAATGAAATAAAAAGCTGTTATTATCCTGACAGGAGAAGCTCTTCTTTCCAAGGAAAGAATTTGAATCCTTATGTCTCTCAGTACTGCCTAGCAAATAAATAGCATAAGTGTCTGTAGGATATGAGGAAAACAATATCCTATACGAGGTAATAAGGTCTATTATCTCTCTAAACTTTCAAGATATCGTGTGCTCAGGTATCTTGGGAAACCCTTTAAAACCCACTCCCTTCTTATAGGTCTGGCAATACAGCATGTCCCAAATATTTAAGTCTTTTTTGTTTGTTCATGATGAAGCTGTGGTCTAAATTTTTAGAACTTCACTTTTTTTCTAAGCTTTTATTTCTGAGAATTCATTTAGAATGAAGAGGTGCCTTAAAAAACATGGAATCACAGAATGGGTAAGGTGGGAAGGGTCCATAGTGGATCATCAATCTCTGCTCAAGCAGGGTAATCCTAGAACACATGACACAGGATTTTGTCCAGATGGTTCTTGAGTATCTCCAGTGAGGGAGAGTCCACAACCTCTCTGAGCACCCTGTTCCAGTGCTCAG
The DNA here is from genome assembly GCA_034509185.1 of Euphonia xanthogaster. NCBI lineage: Eukaryota > Metazoa > Chordata > Aves > Passeriformes > Fringillidae > Euphonia > Euphonia xanthogaster. Next base: position 87,065,351 of record JAYDZK010000113.1, read on the forward strand.
TCACCTGCACAGTAAAGAAGTTCTTCCTCATGTTCAGGTGGAATTTCCTGTGCATCACTTTCTCACTGTTACTTCTTGTCCTATTGCTCAGCACCACTGAGCAGATCCATCCTCTTGACACTACCATCTCAGTTGTCTAAGGAACGAATATTTACAAGCAGAGGAGAGCTCAAAATGTTAGAAACCTGTTATATTAAGCATCTAAAATTATCAGTAGTGTGCAAGTAAATAGCATGCACTGCTCTTTGCTCTTGACAATCTGGCAACATATCTCTTGTGTCTGCAAAACTCTCACATACTGGTATGACAGGACCTCCATGTCAGTCTCTATCCCCAGTCACTGGGAAGCCATGGGAAGAAGCCACCACGTTTCAGTTACAGTCTGAATTTATGTCTCAGAAGTAGCAAGGAGGTCAGTAGTTGTTCAAAGTCCACCCACAGGCACACTGTAGCATAGTGAAAGAAATGTTGTAGATGTTGTACGCTTCAAGTCCATGCATATTCTGGATCCCACCCTCTCTGAAGGGAAATATTCCTCAGGAAGTATCTAGGACCTTGCCTGGAGCAACAAATAATTTGGCAATACTGTATGCTGACTCAGGACAACTTTCAAAAGATAGCACAGACTTACATATTCTTCTGCACAATGCATGAGAAACATCCATAGTAATTTAGTGGCAAGTGCAGTTCCAACACATCTCACATAGAAGCAATCTTAGCTGCAGGCTAGGATATAAAGTACCTATTAACAGCTGAATGCAATTTTAGACTCCAGCTTTTCTGTTCCTGCTACCTGCTGCAAGATGAGACACAACACAAAAAAATGGATTAACGCCAAATGTAACCATGTCCTAATGAAAGAACTGGACAACAAATAGATCTTTTTTAATTTGTGCTGTCAATTTTATGTGGGTTAAGGTTGCCAATGCAAACAAGAGCTAATGAAATTCAAGATTTAACATTTAATTAATCATAGCCATGTGGTATTTCTGTTAATGAAATGGTGAGCTCAAGGTTAGTAGGGGGGGAAAAATCAAAGCAATCTATATTCTTATCAATATATAGAAACTGAATGCTAACTCTATGAGTACAATGCCATGATTTCAATACCATTACGCCCTTGTGCATTTGTCTCCACAGAGGAGCCACACACATCTTTACAGAGCAGCCCCAGGCTCCAGCTCTGTCTTGACAGTACAGTTGCTGTAACGCCATGCGAGAGTTGACCCCACAGCTAGGGCAGCTGGCACAGAAGATAAGCTGCAGAGAGCTACTGTGCAAAGCAGAGTATGTCTAGAAGGAATACATAAAGGACAAATTGCAGATTTTTATTGCTGAGAAAGAAGTTCAATATTCATTAGCAATAGATGTAGAAAAAGACCCCTAGATATAGAAAAAAAACCAAAACAAATAAGGACATTGTTGACCTGAAAATAAAACTAGGGAGAAAACTAGACCAAAGTCCCGGGAACTGTTTTGAAGCCTGATGTAAAAAACATTCTTTTTCAATGATCCAGGATCAATCTGAGTGTTCTTTTGTAGATATTGTGCTAATAAACATTTTGATTGATCTTTAAATGCAAACATTGGGCTAATAGTGAAAGCAAATGTTGTTACTTTGAGTCTGGAGCACTTTCCTTTAGCTATCTGATCATTGGTGGGGGATTTATTGAGTAATAAATTGCCTACTGGCAATAGGCTTGCAAAAGCTCAATACATCCTTATTAGTGTCTCAAAATTCTGCAATACAATAATTAGACTTTGAGTGAAACAGAGACATTTTTCTGCATTCTGCACAGTGCTGAAAAATGACTTTGTGAAGTTCTGGCTGCGGTATATCATTTGTTAAGATCCACTGGACTCACACTTGCAACTCTTGATGAGTCTAAAAGGTCCACCATGGGACATAAAATAAACGTAATATAAAAAAATCCCAAAAAACCTTTTTCATAAAAATGTAGGATACCTCATACAATCTCTTAAAATTACACTATATCTCTTTGTCTGTCTGCCATGGAATAAAATGGCACATTACATGAAGCTTGAACAGCTCTGAAAAACTGTATTGGCCAACAGAGTGAATGGGGACCATAAATCCCATCTCTAGCTACCTCATAATTTTTAGTGAGCGGTTGTCTCAAAATACCCAAATGGGCAATCTTGTGCTTGAGATTCAAGTTGTAAATAAATTTAGCACACAAAAGGAATCATTTCAGTATTTACAAGCATGAAAATATAAAATCCAATGTAGTTCCAAAGTTCTACACAGTCCAGCCATAGATTACTTCTTCTTCTACAAGGACTTATTTTGGAGCTGCTGGTAGATGCTGAGCTAAAGTAAAATGACAAGACATAGCTAATTTAGTGAAGAACAAATTTCCTTGAAAGACATAAAGAGCATCCATAAGCATATTCTGACACACAGAGTGTTTTTTTCTGCTACACCTCAAACCTAAATAATTAAGACTATTTGGACTCAGACAGCAATTGATTGTTTTTTTAGGTGGAAAAATGCCTCTGGTTCCAGTATGACCCAAATGAGGAAAATGACTAGTGATCTGATGGCATTTCCTGCAGGACTCTTGCTTGTGCCTTAAACGACCACACAGTATGATACCATAGAGGTTGTGGTCACTTCTACCTGAGGTGTTTTATCATTCTGTTGTGAGAAAAAAGCCACTACACACTGGCTGTGCTACAACTAGCCACAACTATTGTCATCACTTCATAATTTTAAATAAAAAATTCTATGCATGATGACACTACTTCCATCACAAACTAATCTGACCTCATCCTTCTACCCTGATTCTGTATCTCCACTGAATCTTTTGCAAGCTATTAAAGGTTAAGGGAGGGTGCACCTCTTCTTAATTACTCCATAGCATCCCATTTTATCACACACAGAGGCATGCAGTTCTGGGTTAGAGGATTTTACTTCCTGAATCTTCCTCTCACCCCTTGATTTACACTGTTACTGTAAGGTTACCATATAGTACTTAAGTAGAATGAGTGGGCAGGCAGTGTGTGCAAATTAGGACCTGAAATCTCTTGCTGCCTTTGACCTCTGCATCACGCAACTTCTCTAAGCCTTATTTTTTCTAAAGACAAAATGTCATTCTCAGTAAACTGGTGTGACAGGTACAGATGAGTCACGCTATTTAAAAAGCAAAACATAAAGAAGCCATTGAAAGATGAACAACACAGGAAAATGATGAGCAAAGGACACAAAATCTGAATAAACTGCTGCAAGATCAAAGTATGTGAGAAAAACTGGTTGGTATCCAACTGAAGCTGCAGTATCATAAGGGAAAAGGTAGAAGAATGTGTTATAGAGCTGATTTTATTTATAGAGGTGAAACCTTAACTGTGGCTAGGTAAAAAGCTAATTCTGATACTAAGAAAAATAAGTTAATCTCCTGAAATACATGCCATGTTGCATAAATCGAAATCAATCCTCAGGCAATGAACACTGTGAAGCTATTCTTTTCAGCTTTATCTTTTCCTCGTTTTAGGAAAAATAGGTCAAATAGACTACCTGCCTCATATCTGTAAATAAAAGACCCAAATTATCATTTATTAGAAATACTCTCTCTTGCTTTTAACACAAAATTGTTTGCTAACTGTTCCCTTATCAACTTTAAAGCCTTAAAATAGTTAGGGTAATAGTAGTCTGTGTTAATATCTACAGCATTAGCATCTATTCATTTATCCAGCATAAATTTTATCCATATGAATTATTAATAATGGTAAATAATTTTGAACAAATCATGGCTTTTTCTCATGTTCTATTTGATACCAGTGCAGTAAAGAACAGTTCATAACCAATACGCAGTGTCCACTACCTGAGAGGCAAAAAGCAAGTGATAAATCCAAATCCATCAAATTTTCAGATACTAAACGATGGCAAGACTGGATGTGCAAGGAGGGCAGGGAAGCTTTCTGCAAAACCTTTTTAATAGGATTCAAAGTCGTTCTGGATGACTATAAAGGGAGTGAGCAAAGAACATGGAACCAGAACTGGCATTTTTTCCTGTTTCTTTGCCTTGTGCAACAAAGAAAAGAGGTGAAAATATTTTGCGTTTTCTTTTTGATTTTGTGGTGGGTTTTTTTTGGTTTTTGTTTTGGTTTGGGTTGGGTTTTGGGTATTTTTTTCTTTTTTTTTTTTCTTTTTTCATGAAGAAGGAGCTTTACTTTCCTACTTTTTTATACTTAAAATTCAAAGATTGCTTACCTCAGTAAACTACAACAAGAAGGTAACTCGTGAAAAAAGGACAGCATGGAAAACAGGAAAGAAAACCTAGGTAAATAAAAGAATTTGTTGTTCCTGTTAGACACAAAAAATCTTTGTTTCTTTAAAATTTCTGCAACTACAGTGACTGACAGTTCACAAGACAAGAGATTTTTCAGTAACACTTTTATCTCGGCTTAAGTGTAAGAACTCACAACATACATCTTTAAGATTTCCAGGGAGTATTCTAAAAATAAGAATCAGAACAGGTGTTTCCAACATTCCTTATTTTTAAATAGTGCGAAAAAGTCAATATTTCAAATAACTTTTCCAATCTATCTTATTCACTGCAAGACAACAAAGACAGGGAAAAGGTCAAATGATTAAAAATCACCTGATGGTCACCTTGTATTGCATGAGCATTTACAGAAAAGAGATAATGCGTTTTTTTACCTTAACCTAGAAAGGGATTTCCAGCACAATGCACAGAATACCTTGAATTTCATCTGACTTCTGATCCTTAGAGTAACACAGCTATAGCAGAATTAGACTCTAAATTGTCATTGTCAATATCTGAATACTTTGTGAAATATAATTATTACAGCAGGCTCTTTTAAAACAGGCAATATGTAAAGTGGAAATATAACTAAATGACCCAATTTATCCTGTTCATAACTCATCTCTAATGATACATGAATGAACACTTGAAAACAGGGGAAAATATGAAGTGATTAAGCTGAACATCAGAAGGAAATTCTTAGAATAAGAAAAAAAGAAGTATTTCTTTGATGCATCCAAAAAGTACAGATGTTCTTCCCAAAGAAGAATGGTGACAAAAGAATGGTCACCCAATTAAGAACTTGCACCTACCACTCTCAAATACAAATGCAACACTTCCCTTGTGAGAGTTTTAGTCAGGCCAAGGGAAACAAGTGCCTATGGTTTTATTTGTTCTGGTAATGTAGGAAAATTGCCATGTTTCACACACATTATGTTTTCCAGTGAAGTCTTTAAAATATCTATATCATATTTAAAGGGGCAAATGATAATCTTGTAAATGATCTTTTAAATTATCTTAAAAAATACCTCCTGGAATTGCCTACTTAGTGGCAATTCCTTAAAACCACTGTAATTTTCAACACAATGACAGTTCTGAAGGTGAAGGCTTTTGCATAGACCTGAAGGTCAGGACTACATAAAATTTTAGTTTTGTGGAATATCCATATGAAATGTGATTATTCAACTCCGAATACAGATTCATATGGCAAAGTGCAAACTGAAGAAACTTCCAACAATCACTGTTATGCTGAACCTACTGAGTCATTGTTGATTCAACCAAGATTAAAGTAAACCAGACAAAATTAATTTGATATTCTGCCTTTGATTGCTCAAAATGATACCAACGCCCACTGCCACCACCACAAACCAATACAAATATGCAGCAAATTTGGTGTATGCTCATTTATGCCATGGCAAAATGCCAAGCTATGTATTAAGGCAGCCTGTTATTTCCATAATGCATGTACTATCATCACACCCAGTTCAGGTGGAGGAAAAACACAGTTGGCAATTCTCAGCTCAATGTTTCAGCCTTTAATGATCTACTATGGGAAAGGAATGAAGGCATTTCTGGAGTGAGTTTTTTGTGGCACTAAGGCCAAACTCATAGTGAACCATGGAAGAACAGTGAGCAGGACTTGAGAAAAAATAATTTTAAATTCCTTATTTAATGCATGGAACTTGTCTTGAAGGGGCTAGACAATATTCTTAGATTCTTAGATTTCAGTTGAATCAGTGAAAACATGAAATGTCAGTGGATGCTTCTTCATTTATGCTTTCTTTTATTGCCTTGCTCTTCTCTGGTAAGAGACACAGTAAAAACAAAAAAGACGTCAACAAAAGTCATCATCATTTTAAATTGAAAAAGCAAAGAAATTTAGGGATCTGCAAGTTTAAAACAAAACATGAGAATGCACTGCAAATCCAACTTACCAGTTTATTAACTGCTCAAGACCTTGAGTGAAAAATTCATCATCCACTTCGATACCAATAACATATTTTGACTGCAGTTAAACTTGACACTTGGCTACAGCCCCACATTTTGAAAAAATGACAAGCATTGTGGTACGTTTGAAATGCCAGGCTGCAAACAATGTTTTTGTCTGCAGGTTATTCTTCCATATCCAGCTATAACAGTTTCATCTGTAAATTTAAGCCCTCCAGGTTACATATTCCCAACCTTTAAAAATCTCTTTGCCCTAAAAGTAGTTTTCTCTGAAGCCTCTGCTTCACCAGAAGGAAGATGTAAGGGTTGCATGCGTCAGGACGGAGATGCCTAGAATCAGTAAAATCATAGCTTTTCATCCTACCAGCTTACTACAGATGAAATAGATTACACAGAGCCTGCCCATGTGTGAATGCATCCATATGTATTAAAAACTGCATTCCTTGCTTGCTCTGCATCATTTTTCTTGAGAGGTTTATGTCAATATCTTTGGCAAAATTCCTCCTTTTTCACACTGTTTTGCAGTATGCTATGAAACTGTTGCCTACTGCCTGTCTGTAATGTGGCTGAATTTGAGCAAACTTGTAAGGACAGATTGAGCAATGTAAAGCAGTGAGTGTGATAGAAATTTGAAAAATGGCATATAAATTAATGATATTATTCTGCATTTTCATTTACTAAGCCACACGATCCTATTTCAGCCAGAAGAGCTTAAACCTTGCTTTATGACAACTATGTTTAATTTGCTATTCATTACTTCTTTATACTGCTGATCCTCTGCATTTACTTTGCTTTTCAGATCTGATTGAGAACATCTCCAAGTCAAATCTTCTTTTGCCTTCTGGTATATATAAAATTATAATTTTTTTTTCCTATATGTCATCTATCTTCAGTTCCACAACGTTGGAGCTCTGTTATGCATCTGAAAGGTCTTATAGGGAAAAGATAAAAACAAGAACTGTAATTCATGAGCTGAATGAATCAAATATAAGTATTTCAAACAGAGGTTCCCAGGCCATGCTTAAACTTCAACTCAAAAGGATTTTTTTTTTTTTTTTTTGCTTAGGCGCAATGGGCAGAGAAAGCCCTTTCAGTGACTACAAGGAATGCAGAATATATTGCAGACGGCACTACAAAGGACCTGACCTTGTGACAGCAGGAATCATTTTTCATAAAAGAGAATAAAAAACAGCTTAGTGTAACCTTAACAAACAGTCTGCTCCATGAGGCTTTGACTGGTAGAGACAATTCTTCCACAGCCTCCCACAAGGATGACCCATATTCTGTCTGATCAATACCTGTCTGAAAATACCAGCCTTCTACCATTCATGCAGAAATGCTCAAGGCCACATTCCTGGCTACCAAGTACATATAGTGCTGTTTGAAACCTTTCACAGCATTACCATAGGTTTTCATAGTATTTTCTAGACATTATAAGTAATAATTTGATCCAGATACCGTATCAGAGAAGAAAGTGGTGCTAGAGATCAAACTATTCTCTGGGAATAATTTTGACCTATTCAAAGCATTTAATGATTGACTTCAGTGTCTGGGATTTCATCTGTAAGAGTGTAATGATTGCAGTGGTTAGAACACAATGGAATTTTATTTTAATAATTATTACTATTAGCCTCCAGTTATTCACTCTGCATATTTAAAAAGAGAAAATGTTCCTACCTCTACATTATGAGATCATGGCTTCAGACTAAAAGTAATTATTTTACTTTTATCTCTACAATGTCACAGTCTTTTCCCTGTCCTTTGTTTGTAATGAGAAATACTACAGTTAGATATAACCAAGCTCCCCTCCTCCTACTCCTCCTCTCCCACCCCTCCACTCCACAACTACCCACCGCCCCCCCAAAAAAAGGGGAGAAATTAACTTTTTTTGGTACTAAAATTCCAAGTCGAACCCTCTGGCCCTTGGTAAAATTTTGTTTCCATGGAAGAATATGAGATGGAGGTTTTACAAGATTAAATGCTCATTTCTCTTGCATGAATAGAAAGGAATTTACTCATCTCATTCCCCGTGACAATATTTCAACATTTATTTTAGGACAATGAACAACAGAGAACCATGTCCCTGATGTAGTAACAGATGCACCACACACAACTTAGGGAAGGTTAAACAAATATAAATATGAATAACCTGTATTGTCTCCTGCTGTAGGTACCTGATGAATTTTACAATATGTAAATGTAAGAGGTTACCGATTCCACTAAATATTTTGATAACAGAAGAATCCTGTCCAGTAATAATGTACACCAGAATGTGGTTCATAGATTAAGCAACTTTAATACAGTAGCTGCTAAAATGCACATTAGATTTGGTTAGTTTAGTAGTGAACCTCCTTATAAAAAACCTGCTAGAATTGCTTTCATTTTAGCTTTCCCCTGGGCTCCTCTATAAGGAAAACTCTACTAGAAGCATAAACTGTACAGAATACAGTTTTCTTATTCAGGACAACATGTCCTTAATTAAGCTTCCTGTTGAATGCAACTTGCAGAATTCCCTGTTTGTTTTCTTGATGGACATTACCCTATATATGCATGTGAGACTTATCCATGTGAATTAACTCCTGTTAAACTCCACTGCTGAAGGATAGGACCAGCTGCTTTTTTTTTTTCCTCAGGGCCTCCAGGGGACCTTTTGCTGAGAGCCTCACAGCGCTCTCCAGCAGGATCCTCTTGTGGTAGTCAGCCCTGAGCAGCGATGCCCACCCACCAGGCAGCTGCAAGGATGAGACCCTGCAAAGGACCAGCCAGAAACAGGTCACATTCAGTCCCTGTCCCCCACGGTCACTCCCTGACCTTGCCATCTTTGGCAGAGAGACCTGGTACAGTCTCCTCAATAGGGAACAAGCAAACTGGCTACATACATCCACTGCAAGCTATGGTGATCCTGAGATAAGTGTGCATATTTACATAAACAATGCCTTCTCAAATATTTTTGCTTCCCTAAAAGTAAAAAAGTTTTGAAAGGAATAATTCCTTCCTGTGTGGAACCTATTTTCTCTGTATTTTACACATATTGACAAATATGCAATACCTAAAATGCACAAGCTCATTTTGGCAGCTAGGAGTGTATGGCATGGAACAGGAGGAAAAACAGGCATGTTTGAAAATTATTTCACATGTTTATTTGGCTATCTATCATGCTATTACATTTATTCTCCACAGAGTCATCCTTTTATGTCATTGTAGGTTTCTTTCAGATGACACTATTTATTTAAGATTCTGCAATGATTTTGACAGTGCACATGCACATCTGACAATTTCAATATGAATACTGAGGAAATATTATATTGAATTCTGTAGACCAATATAAAAGTAAACAAATACTTTGTTTTCATAAAATTTAATAATTTTAAAAAGTATTCAAGATGAGGTGCTACTGTTACATTCACAAAATAGGCCTGTCAAATAAAATGTGGGTTGCAAAGTTACCAAAACAATTTGTAGTATAAATTAATTACTTGAGGGAGAACAGAAAAGGATTCTGAAGATAATTTAAATACACAGTTATTAGTACCATTTTTCTTTTTGATATTCAGATAATTTAAAGTCATTAAATAGTGCTGCATTACAGTTCTTAAGAAGAACACATCCCTCTCAGCAAGGTTTTCCCATTGGTTTCCAACTTCTGGTCTTTTCAGGGTAATATTCAATACTTCATACCTCCAAATCCAGTCACTATTCGGGGATAGCATTAATATAACCAGTATAAAACTCATTCAGAAAAGAAGGCAGGGTGGGTAAATACATTAGGAGTGAAGGAGAGAAGCCATGGGGAACCAAGTTGCTTCAGTTATACATGCCATGGGAGCTAGGACCATACTCCAGGGAGGATCTTATATGGCCAATCCACATTAATGCAGCACTAGTCGCTAATGGATGTGGAACAGGATTAAATCCATATGAAAATGGCACTGAAAAGGTAAAAGAAGGAGTAATAAGAAAAGAAAAATAATAAAAAGGAATAGTAATCTCCTCTTAAACTATTTTATGCCTCAGTCCATCTTCTGCGGAAGTTGTCCAATTTGCCATTGCGTGTTGAATACGTTGCACAACTGTGAATAATGCACTCCCAGGAAAAGTGAGTACCCAAAAATCTGCTAAAATCATCCACTAAGGGAATGGCTTCTATTAGTACTTAGCATACTAAATCCAGCTCAGTTCTAATGCCAGTGGTCAGGGGCCCTGGTCCAATAGCTGATCTCTCCTTTCCATTCTTCCTTTCAACAAAAAATGCTGGGGATACCCTAACATCTGTGTGGTTGCCAAGTGAAAAGAATAACTAATAGAACCCTCCTCATGGCAATTCCATGGTCTCTTAAGTGCTTGTTCAGGCTTGATGCTCCAAAACTTTCCAATATATCTAAGTCCTAATATCCTAATATATCTAAATCCATCTATTCATAAGATTACAATTTTAGCAAATGTGGAATTATTGGTAAGACTGAGATAGTTTGGGCTCCTCCTCTTCTCCTCCTTGGTCAGGAAATTATTTTTCCCATTTCCTCACAAATTCTGACCTGCCAGAATGGAGTTGCAGTGCACGGAATTTGCAGAATAATTTTTAAAGTGATTGCAAAATGTGAGGAAGGAGAAGTGCACTTGCAGTGTATTGCCAGTGAGCACAAGAGCTACTGTTTGCAACAGCACTCAAGACTGGAAGTGCCTGATACTTCACCTCCACATCCCAGTAAAATATTTGAGTGTCACCCACAAACAACTAGAGCCTTGAATCAACTGGGATCCTACTGTTTTACCACACGAAATCTGGAGGCACAGCATTTATGACTACAGTCTTACGTCAGAGATATCTCACAGACAATCTATTACTATCCCTAAAGGTATTGACTTAATAAAAGGAACAGGGACATGCCTTTCCCTGTAGCACTGCATTAAATGTTATACTGAAACAGAGGGGAAGAAACAGGGGACTGGGGTGAAGAGGAACACTGCTGACTCAAGTTATGAGTCTCTCTGTTTTTATCCAAGGAGCTGGCTGAGCCCTCTATTGCTCTCATTTAACTCATCCCTTCACCTAACAGACAGTAAGGTATGCAGCTGCCAAAGATATGATAGTTCATTTCCCTTAAGGGATTGAGATGAGAATGTACAAAGAGGAGTCTTAGTCCTGGTCAAGGGAGCAGCTTAGGAAACAAAAATACTGGCACATAACCCCATGGTTCTTCTGGTTCCCTAGGAGTAGGATCCAGCTTGTACCACCAAGCCTCACAGATGCTGAAAAATCCCTCATTGCTCATGCAAAGAACCACAAAGTGAAAGTGGGAAAACAAGCTCCAGATGAAATTTCTGGATATCAGATATTTTTAAATTTATAAATTTGAAGCCAGGACTTCGAGTCACTTCTGCTCATACTGGAGAAGATATGTGAAAATTTTGGATCTGGGGATGTCAAGCTGGCTGTACTGAAATTTGCCTTCAGCTTAGAGGTTGGCAATGACTTACATAATAAAATATATACATTATTTATAAAGTAAACAATGAATTCAAAAGTTGAAGCAAAGACTGGAGAAGATCATAAGTTGGAGAAGACAATAAGTGTGATAGGAGACCTAAATGTCAGAAACATCAGGGACTTGTCACCCCATTGAATACTGGTATTGATTGATGGCTTACAGACACAAAGCTGCTATCTCCAAATACCTTGGCAATTTGGGGAAGCTCTTATTTTAGGAAGGTTTGTGCAGAAAGAGCAGCAGGTTAAGCACAGTGCTGTCTTTCTGACTGGAAGCTGTACTGTCAGCCTGGGTTCAGAAGCGCATGGCTGCCTCCACTGACACAGCTAGACTCTGAGATGAACCAGGGATGATAATCTATGGCTTCTATAAATACTCTCACCTCTCTGTACTCCTGTCCAGTATATTTTACTGCTGAATCTTTCTCTTTTTGCCCTCTAATGAGGGCCCAGTTTGGCACACTCTGGGAAATGTGTCCTTGTATTGCTTTTGTGATAAAAAGGTAAGTGAAAACCAACACTTCCATCTGATTCTCAGCCACCAATCCAGTGTTAAATTTTTCTCAGCTGAAAGTCACACTTAGTATAGTGCCACCATACCCACCATATTCTGACACCTCCTGCCAAAATCCAACTCTGACTCACAAGACCAGAACATAAATATTTCTGTTCCCTGATTTTCATGACACACTATAAAATGCCCTTCCCCCCCACCCCCAGCTACAGTTCCATGTCCTGTTTGCAAAAGAGGCAAAAGTTTGATTTATAACACTAAAAACATCACCACTAGGACTAGATTTATGAGGGGACCACTCCCCCATTCTATGGACATAGAGAGCTGCAGGAAAGGTCTCTCTCATCTCTAATCAATGTATTTGAGAGAGAGGTTCCATGAATGGCTGTCAGCTGCTCTCCCTTTGGGCAATGGTGTCAGCAGTTGTGACACTGACTTCTACAACAAGATCTGGTGCAGATATGCTTTTGCTTTAAATGTGCTTTTTGGGCATCAGAAGATCTTGTACTAAGCAGCAGAAACTTCAGAACATATTCTGAAAATGGAGTTATGACCCTGAGCTGTGTGCTTTTGTGACAAGACTGCATTGATTAATCAAGCTAGATATTTAAATATTTCACTTTGGTATCTCTGCATTTCACTAAAGTCCAAACTACAGATAGGCTCAGGTCCTCACATCAATCAAGCTCTCCCTTACAGGCAAAGCTGCTCAACATAAAGTAACTTTTTCCACCTGTGAGTAACTAGTTAAAAACCCTAAAAAACCACCCAAGATAATAAGGCAGGCATAATCTGGTTGTTTTATATAAAAGAAACCCCCAAATGAGGTAAAAAAGGACACAAGTCTTCGTCGCTTTGAAGGCAGCCCGGAAAAATCTGAAAATCTAAAAAAAACCCCCATGGTGGGGACTTGAATGATTTACTGGATAAGAAACAGCTTTTTTTTTTTTTTTAATTATGACACAGAAAAAAATAAGAACAGCAGGCAAGACATTATATCACCCTTCAGCTTACAGGCTACTGCAATCCTAGAAATTAATCTGTTACTCCTGAGCTATGCTGGTGTGATTGAGATGAGCATCAGATGCTTAGGAAGTGAAGCCATCTATGTTCTCTCTTTAAAAAATGATAATGAAGTAGTTTTAATATTTAAGAAAGTCTAATCAAACCATCCTTACATTTCAACAGTATGCAATAAATACTTTTTGTCAAGTCAGAGCATTTTAGATGTAAACTGGTGACACACTCAGCAATGACTAAAGGGAATTATATTAGAGCATTGCAGAATCACAGACTCCCAGAATGGCTGAGGTGGGAAGGGACCCCTAGAGGTTACATCATCTAACTCGCTGCTCAAGCAGGGCCACCTAGAACAGGCTGACCAGGACTAATTTAAATGCTTTTTGAAGATCTTCATTAAAGGCTTGTTAGATGTCACACTGGTTTATTAGGTAATACATAAATAGCATTTTACTAACTGACAGAAACAAGAAAAATTATCTCTGAAACTCCTAAGGAAGTAGTTGCTTATTATAATTATCACTGTGTTTGGTTGGTTATCTAAAATTATACCTGTGAGTAAATATTACACTCTAAAAAACTGTGTAAAACAGAAGGACAGAGTTTATCCAACAGACAATTTAGATATAGTTTATTTTTAAACCACACCTCAACTAAGCAAATTTGGTTTAAAATTTCTGCTATCCCAGTCAAAGCCACTGCAAAGGGAAGACAAACAAAACCAACAAAATAACATAAAATTAAACAAGTAAACAAGCCCAGAGTCAAACATAGGTGAAACAGGATTTCCCAGTAAAATTACAAATCCAAACCATGAATAGTCAGTTTTGACCCTTTCTGTCTTGTCTGAGCTACCTTAGTATGTACCGCTTCATACATGCAATGAGATGTTTCAGAACATTACTGATTTTTCCATAATCTAAACATAAAATCAAAGTCTGCCCATGGAAAAGGATGCCTCTGGTTGTCACCATTCTTCTTCAGATGCAGCTCTGATATTTATACTTGCTATAGAGTATTTCTTTAAATGGTCCACTCCAGCACAGGAAGCAATTACAGCTACTAATGATGCCTTTCTCTGCAGGATCGGCATGTCTATAAAAGGTTGCCTGATAAGGAGCTGAGGCTGAGATAAGGCTGCAAACAGACTGCTTGCTTCTCTGTCACTGTGCTGCCGTATGTTGTACCCTTCACTCAAGAACTGCACTGGATCTTGCACATCCTGCTGAAGTACTTCATGCCATCATCTATATAAAACTACGTGATCCCTTTATGATTATTGCTTTTGAAAGCATGTATCTCTAGTAAAGCACTTAATTCCTCTCATTTGGATAGGGAACAAATGTCCATAGCAAATTTTTATTATCTGTGCCTCCAGGGTACCTGGTGTATGTACAGAGGGCCAGGGTGGTGAAAGAGAACAATGAAAACCATCTCCTGAATGCACTATTTTGTTCACGTGTGTATTTATAGTGGGCTATAAAGACTCAGCTAAGTCACAAATTATCTGATGCATGCAGGACTTCATGACACAGAGCTGCAGTACTATCTCCTGAGATTAAGGGTGGGGCACAGAGCTATTTCTCAGCACAAACACTGCAGTTGCTCTGAGAAAGAAAATACCATCTCCTTTTCCCAGGCTTTTGCATTTCAATGCTATCTTGTCCCAGTTACACTCAAATGTGTTAGGCAATAAGAAATATGGAGTTGATGAAACTTTTATTTCAATATGGGCAAGATGGCAATTCAAAGTCAAGCTCAAAATAGAAGGCATGCTTATTCCTTCAGTGTGGAAGCATTCTTGTGACTGCAGCAGAGACTGCTCTTACTTGAACAAACCTTATTGCTAAAGAGCCAGACATGCCCTTGGTTTACAGCAGACCCTGTGGTGAGATCAATAGAGAAGTCTGCTTAAAAACCAGTGGTATGGCATGGCAAAGATATTTATTACAATGAGTTTCCCATCTAAGTGTAGGAAATCCCCTAGTGGGGCATTTCTGGAAAGATACTGATGGTTTGGAATCAATGAGGCGGAGTGCTGAAGGAGAATGGGAAGATGCTGACTGGCTCAGGGAGTGAGTTGTTTGTGAGCAGCTGTGCTGTGGCCTTCCAGCTGTGCAGGGTGTGCTGCTAGCCCAACCTGCCTCACTTCCAGAGAGATCATTAGCAAGTGGTACTTTCTGGTAGATGTTGAATATAGACACAGTGGCTGTGGGTTAAACAGAAACAACACCGTGCTAGACTGCTTCCTACTTTGAAAACAAAAACAGTCATCTGAAGCAATTCCAAAGTCCTGAACACTCAAATTAGTGCTGGGGAAGATAAACTGGTAATATATGAAGAGATGAGGCAATTTGGTAAAAAAATAGAATCATTTAAACAGTCTGTAATTCATCACCTAGATGAGCATGAACTTCTAAGGCAAGTAGCAAGGAATAAGGGAAGGAGGGAGGGAGGGAAGGAGGAAGGGAGGGAGGGAGGAAGGAAGGAAGGAAGGAAGGAAGGAAGGAAGGAAGGAAGGAAGGA
>JAYDZK010000113.1:87081231-87136712 GCA_034509185.1 Euphonia xanthogaster
AAGTGACTTAAAAATAACTAACTTGTCAGTTGTCACGTAATTTGAATTACTATAACCTTCTGGTTTTCATCTGAAATACTAATTACATGAGCAAATATCATTGTCTGTTTGCAATTTTTAATTAGTAAGGTATCCATCATATTAAGGCCACTTGGGATAAGATGATAGCAATTTTAGGGGAGTTTTACTGCTAACTCCTTAATGCCAGGATCTCTGGTTTTGCTGAGGAAAGATAGAGAATATTTTTTCTCCCATGCATACAGAAGTCCCCTACTGTGCCCTCTGCCATCAAAACCTTGCCACACAAACCCAACATGTTCATTCATTTGCACATGCCAGTTTTAATCTGCTGCATTACCTCCCGTGTATGTTAAAATCCAGCCCTAACACATTTTCACATTTAGCCAATTCAGTTCAAGTGGCTAAATATTCAGCCAGAAGTGATTATGCTCAGTCACCCTGAGGAAAATTTAGTGTTCTTGAGCCCTTCAAACATGTTTAGGTGAGTTCCAGCTGTGGTTTTTAAAAAGACCTAAAATTTTACTTACCTGTGCTTCATGTTAAATACCTTACTACAGACCTTCCTGAAAGAACGCTTTGACAATGAGGAAATTAAACCGGATTTGTGGATGTCCTTAGAAGGTGGAAATACCTGTACTGAGTGTGGAATTCTGGCAGAAGACACAACTCTCTACTTTGGAGGTGCAACTGTGAGGCAGGCTGTCACTCAAGACCTGGACCTGCGGGGGGCAAAGTAGGTCATGGCTCCATGTTATTGTCACAGGGAGCTCTGTCATGCGCTGGCAAAGCAGCAGGCAGCATAGCTGGTAGATCGGGGAATTCCTAGGCCACCACAGGAGCAGCTCTACCTGAGGCAGACACTTGTAGCAGCCAGAGGGCCTGCAGGGCCTCCCTGGTGGTCAGCTGCCTGAGATAAGAAATGCCTAGTCATGATGACTGGACCTAAGAAGCCCCTCTTCCACCTTGGGACCCTCGCTATCCCTCTGTAAGACCATAGGTCATATTCACCTCGACCCTTACTATTGGACTGTTTCCCAAAACCCACATACCCTACATAAACCCCCATTTCTGCGCTGTTCAGCAGAAGGGCTGTCCCTGTCACCCTTCACAGAAGCTGCCAATAAAGACACCTCTGTGGAACCTCATACAGCACTTCTCCTCTCTCTCCTGCGTCCGCCGAGCCACTTAGCAAGCAAAGAGCTGAAACCACTAAAGAGCTGAAACCACCAAAGAGCTGAATTCACTTAAGAGCTGATCTCACTTAGGAGCCAAGCTGCTTGCTAAGATTGCCTGCGGCTGGGAGCCTGCCTGAGGGACCCGGACAGGTGGAGCTTAGCAAGACTTTGCTATCCAGACACCTCTGGTCAGAGAGACCCCGAGAACCCTCACCATTACAAAATAGACACTGAAGAGATTATGATTCCCAGGGTGCTGGGGTTATGATTCTCAAGGCACTGACGCTTTCAGATGAGTCACGGAGAGCAAGGCTCACCCAAGCACCGTGGAAAGGGTCTGACAAGTCCAGGTGAAGCACCAGCATTTCTTTGTCCAGAAATGTCCTGGAATCAGCAACTTCTGTCCTGCAAAGAGGCAAGACACCAGTCACCAGGGCATCACCCCTGGAGGCACCAGCTGTGTCTTTCACTGAGTTCAGAGCAGAACCTCTGCTGGTTGTTCTCTCCTGGGTGCCCATACAAGATCCATTCCATTTCTATGCTGTTGGAAAGGATGACTCATCAGGAGAGCAATGGAACTCTGTCACTTTAGACAGGCTAAGAACACGACAAAGACAACTTCAGCATCATTTCTCTTGACCTTATGGCTTTAATGAAGCCACACACTCTGACTTCTTAAGTTTTGCAATTTTGCTGAGTTACAGGAAGGAAGGGGCCTCAGGGAGTCTCTAGTCCAACCTCATGGTCAAAGCCAGGTAACACAGAATTCAGGGCAGTTTGCACAGGACTTTGTCCCATTGGATCTTTAAAAACCTCCAAGAACAGAGATCCTACTGTTTGTCTGTAGTGGAACACTTGCACTAGTGTTCAGTTACTCTCAGAGTGATTATTTTTCCTTTTTTTTTTTTTCGCTGTTAAATCCATTTGGAACTTCCTATTTTTCAGTGTATGACCTCTGGCTCTGGGCTCTGGTTCCAACCTTGCCTCAGTTTATCAACTTTTTTTATGCCCTTCATTGATACAAAAGCACTTTAACACATGGTTTGCTCCCATTCCACCAGGACTCTCAGGGAACTCTAAGCAAAGCAGCTCCCATCCTGGCTGGTACATTTGCAATGGATTATTCCCTCCCAGGGCAGTTCTTAGTTGAATTCCATGAGGTTCCCATGAAAAGTTTTCCATGAAAACCTTTGTAGTACTTGTGCATCAGTGTTATTTGCTTTAAAATGCTGGCATTTGGAACAATTTCAGCATGTCTGTTAACAGAAAGCAACCTCTGTTTGTACAAGTCTAACAGATGTGATCATATACTTTACTCTTAGGTTTCTACAGTACTGGGGGAGAATTGGGAGTGAAAATAACATGACAACATGCCACAGACCAACTTGCAGAAAGGAGGGAGTGCTGCTAGACTACTCCATTGATGGAGGCAAGTACATGCTGTGTTTAGAGTTGACCTACAGTCTGGTTCTGTATCCATCCACCATGAATAACTGATAAGTTGTCAGAGATCCAAAATAAAAAGCTAATTCTTAATTGCAAAGCTATTTTTGTCCATGTAAAGATTTTTCCCCATCTAAAAGTTCCATCTATTGCTCGGAAGTTTTCCATCATCTTCCTGCCTTATTTCAGTTATCAGTGGCTTCCACCCAAGCTGATTATTCCTTTTTACAGTTGCAAGATTACTCTTGCAGTGAGTAACAGTTGCCAACTATCCTTAGAAGTTAAGCTCTATCAGAAGACCATAGCTATTTCTTTTTATTTCCTATTATCTTACTTTAATCCTTTAGCAGATTCTACCATATGCTTGGTTTTTTATCACTAAACCTGAATCTTTTCATGCTAGGCATATCCTGGACTTTGCTCCACGAGATGGATTACCAAAAGTACATCTCAGTGAGGCACGACTACATCCTGCTCCCCGAGCACGCCCTGACCAACACCACGCGCCTGCGCTGGTGGCAGCCCTTCACTCTGAGCAGCGGGATCGTGGTGCCCGGCCCCGAGCGGGCACAGTGGGCCCTGGACAACATCCTGATAGGGGGAGCAGAGATCAACCCCAGCCAGCTGGTGGACACCTTTGATGATGGTAAAACAGGCTGCCACAGCTCCTCTGTGGTCTGGCATAATCTGTTCTTATCTTACCTGAGCCCTGTGAGCTTGCAAGCAGACTTTCTTTTATTTTCACTCTGCACATTTTTCATTTTGTAGACTAATGCTGTTTATATGCTATTCTTCATGCTATTCATAGAAGTGTGTAAATATATATATATATATGTGTGTGTGTGTATACACACACACACACATATATTCAGATGTATATGTATGCACATATCTGTACACATAAAACATTTTTTTTCAGTCCAACTCATTTCATTTACATTTCCAGTACTATGCTCTTATCATATTTTTTTAAAGTACTGTTATTTAAATGCTATAATTACCTCCCTGGCAATGAATGTTATTATTATGTCTCTCTCTTTGTAGCTTCCCGTGTGTCATTACAGATAGCAGAAATGTAGTGTCCATATCACTAAAGTATTCTATCAAGTGATTCTGTGGATTCATTTCTAAGCCTTGATGGTTATCAAGACAATGCAGTAATTTTATTTAACTCATCTTTATAGAAGGCACCTCTCATGAAGAAAATTGGAGCTTTTACCCTAATGCAGTCAGAACTGCAGGGTTCTGTGGAAATCCATCATTCCATCTCTACTGGCCAAATAAGAAAAAGGACAAAACACACAACATCCTGTCCTCCAGGGAGCTCATTATACAGCCAGGATACATGATGCAGTTTAAAGTAAGAAATGCTCTCTCTCTCCAAAGTAAAGAACACAATGAAAATTCATCTAATGTGTCTCCAGAAATTCTTGTTCTTCCAACTAGGATGCTCAATTGGATGAATAATTAATAGTGACTTTTTACTAGAAATTAAAGGAAAATATAAAGGGTTGGTAATGAGAACCAGAAGGGCTGCATGAATGTAAAATATCAAAATATTCTGACTGTCTGCAAGCTGTTGGGGTTAGTCAGAGGAACTGGAAGTCTAATACCTTTTTCCTGAAATGACCAGATCATCAGATACAGTAGGAATTATTTTCTATGGTGAAAATAGATGCCATGCAGAATAAGTTATTTTCCCCCAATTTGTGAAGGAACAGAAAAAGTAAGGGAGAAGGCTGAAGAGCATCATATGGAAAATGCAAGTGTGTTCAAGTAGAAGTGCCCCTTCTACTTCCTTGTGTCGTGGCAAATGACCTAAATCATCAGAGAAACATTTCTGAGTAGTTTAATTTGATTTAAGGTAGAATTCTACCCAGGACCAAAGGCAACAAATAGTTGTTTTCCAGAAATGTTCTTGGCTGTTTCTCAAGTACCCTGTCTTAAACTAGGAACTAACATGAAAGTAGGGTTATCAAAATACTAACCTATTTTCTTATTATGTTTTTTTTTCTTGCTCTTCTTTTTAACAAGATAGTTCTAGAATTTACCATCTTCCACTGATCAATATTTTCACCTTTTCTCAACATCGCTGCCTATTTTATATTGACTGCCTAATATAATCCCTAAAGCACTGCTTCCCCACTCAGCATGACAAAAAATAATATATACAACAGGAGCCTCTGAAGTTTTTTACTACTGAATGTCAAGACTGCCTCCAAGATGCCAATTTTACCCAGCCTATCATCTTTTTCCTCTATTTTAAAACCAAAATTAGGATAACCCATCAACATTTAATAGTTTATATTACTAAACTCTTACTGCAGAGTTTTTCTTTCCTGACCTTCTCCCCATTTTTCTTCACCACTCACAGCAAAGATTTTATTTCTAAATTAAGAAAGCTCTAGCATGGCTTCTGTTTGGTTTTGAAATTTAGTATTGTATTATCTAATCAGGAATGTACACTGGGTACTGTAGTGTTTCTACTGTAATATGGAACAAACATGTCTATAGTTTCAAATATTCAGAATAATTCTGTACCTAAATTGGACCGATTTAAAGTTTATGTCCACATGTTTATCATTATGAATTTTAAATTTCATGGGTGCTTCTCTTTTGGAATTGCCAAGGAACTACCATATATTTTGTTTCAGAAAAAATGTTTGTTTAGATATTTAATTTGGACTTTAGAAATGAAGTGTTAGGATTCTGTTAGGAAACAACAGTAGCAAGGAAGTAAAATTCTTTAAGTAAAAACAATATCTGAAGTACTGTGTCTTTTGTTTTCCATCCACTTGTGATGGATTTTGCCCAAGTTCTAAGTTGACAATCCTTCATACACCTAATAAAGAAACCAAAAAAAAGGAGAACATAACTTGATTATATATCACTTTAAATGTCTACCTGACTTGTTATAGCAGTTGATTTTATTTGTGCTATAGATCGTGGTTGGCTGTGAGGCAAATTCTTGTGGGGACCTTCACTCAGTGATGCTGGAGTATACAAAGGATGCCAGGTAAATGACAGCAGAATACACAGACCTGGAAAAAAAAAATAGTATGACATTAAAAATGTAGAGAGCTTCTATTTATTAAAGCTTTGCTATTCATGTTGTAACATGAATTATTGTAATATGCTTTGCTATTCCTGTTGTAACAGAATCTGAACAAAGCCTGTGTGCAAGCACTGGGATTTGTCTACATAACTCCCATAAATTCTCTTTATATTTTATCCCAGATGTTGACAGATTCATGGCATTGAGCTTGTAGTTATAATCATGAGCATGTTCCTCTTAAAAATGTGCTCACAGGAAAACACATTTGCAGGAAACCAATAGGATATTGGGCCAAGCTGTCATGAAGCGGGAGTTACTGAACTCCAGATTGGTCTTTAACTAGCTAACAATAACAGTGCCTCATGAGCTGTAGAATAGCAGCATGTTATAATTTGTAAAAATGAAGGTATATTCTGTGCTCAAAAAGCTGTGGGTGAAAATGTAGCAAATTCTATTGGGACGCTCATGAATACTCTAAGAAAGAGGCTAAGGAGCTACATCCGAAATGAATCCTTCTGTCAGAGCAGCTGTAAGTACCACACTGCTGGGAGGACCACCACCAAGGGCTCCACAACACCCAAACATCCCCCCTGGCTGCACCTGTGCTTTGACCTCTCACCTCTTGTTTATTTGTGGCTCCAGAGCATGGAAACTATTGCTGACAATCTCCTGTGTTTCTTTAGCAAGACAGGCAATGTCATGACCCTTAGAAATAATCTGTTTTCCTTTCATTATTTTTTCAGTTGCTCTAAAACTTTTTTCTTTTTTGTTTTTGCTTCCTACAGGACAGACTCATGGCAACTTGTCCAGACACACTGCCTTCCTTCCTCATCTAATAGCATTGGCTGCTCCCCATTTCAATTCCATGAAGCTACCATCTATAACTCTGTCAACAGCTCCATGTGGAGAAGAATAACTATCCAGCTGCCTGACCACGTCTCATCCAGGTAGGTTCATGGAAGGTCAGCTCACTGTGGACCTATAAAACGACAGCTGTCTTGCTGGCATGGTTTACTAGGAACAATTGGTGAATTAAAAATTATTCCTTATTGCGGATTTAAATTTTATACATTACTAGCTGTGGCACTCACATTCTCTGAAAAATCCCTTCGCCCAAGATTTTTCTCCTGGGAAGTTGAGGAGCCTCAGAGAAAAGGAAAACAATTCTTCTCTCTTTGCTTCTCCTAAGTTGTGGAATGTGTTTGGAGATTGTTTACCCACAGGTGATTGTTTCATTGGATTCTGATGTGAGTTGTTTTCACTCATTGGCCAATCAGGGCCAAGCTGTGTCGAGACTCTGGAAAGAGTCACAAGTTTTCATTATTATCTTTTTAGCATTGAGTAAGCATCCTTTCTGTATTCTTTAGGATAGTTTAGTATAGTATTCTTTAATATAATATAGTATCATAAAATAATAAATTAGCCTTCTGAGAACATGGAGTCAGATTCATCCTTCCTTCCTTCATCAGGACACCCCGCAAATACAATACACTACAATGGCTGTCTCCCACTTCAATCACAACACCCCCAAACTGAGAAAAAGCACAATTTATTTTGAACAGCTACTTGTTTCCAGTAACGTTTTTCAT
The DNA here is from genome assembly GCA_034509185.1 of Euphonia xanthogaster. Classification (NCBI taxonomy): domain Eukaryota; kingdom Metazoa; phylum Chordata; class Aves; order Passeriformes; family Fringillidae; genus Euphonia; species Euphonia xanthogaster. Next base: position 87,088,515 of record JAYDZK010000113.1, read on the forward strand.
ACTGTTTTAGTGAGAAATTTTAGTGAGAGAGAGAGAGTAGGATGCTCTCAGAGCAGTGTGCTTGCATTACACTTTGCATCTCTGTATTTCATCTTTTTACCACCCAGCACTTGCCTTTTCTCCCTTTTTTTGAAGAGGGGGCTACTTGCAATGTAAGCATATTCAACATATCGCAGAATCACAGACTGTGTTGGGTTGGAAAGGACCCAGAAAATGAGAAGGCAGAAAAGAAAAAAGGAAGAAAAGAAGAGAAAGAAGGCAGAAAACTTGTGTTCAAGTTGAGCTCAATTCTGGCCCACTGCTTGTAATAGGTTTCTGTCTTCCTACATAATATTCTCCACTTTCATCATTTTCCTTTATACAGAAAACTAAGTTTTGAACATTTTTAATCCATCTTGTAGCCTTCAATTATATGGTCCCTTTGTCACTTTTCAGTGGTCTCCTTCTATTCTCTCTAGATACTTCTAGAACCATTTTGCAGCCTTGTTACATTTGATTTAGCTGTCTTTGCTTCGCTCACTTTACCTCTGCTTTGTTGCCAGCTAGATTCCATCCGGTCTTTTCAATCTATTCATGTTGTTGGATTTGGGGGGTTTTGTGGGGGGTTTTTTGTCTTCCCAGGGTGAAATGAATAATGCAAATTACTTTGCTGCTACCAAAGGAAAAGAGCTATCTAGCTTTAGGTTTAATTCTTTACTGCTCCACTTGCCTCCCTGCAGTGAATGGCGTCTTTTGATCGACTTTTATGTCTTTGCTTTAGCTTAACAGCTGAATGTATTGATGCAGCAATTTATTAAAACTTATTTTGATTTCATAGCTCAAATAACAGAATCCAAAACTACGGTTTCCAGCAATCATGCCTCTGTTTTCTCAAGAAAATGGCTCGTTGTAGAGGGAGAAAAGGAATTGCATGTTAATGAAGGTGTAGATAAAAGCTATTCAAATTCCTCTACAGTCCTGTAGTTACATCTTCTTTGAAATACCATAGCTGTAGCTAAGGAAATATATATGAAAGCAAAGACAACATTACACATGAGGTACAGTAAATGCTAAATTGCTGTACATCCATTTTACAGCACATCTGGCGTGAATGCCAGATCTGTAAGCAATACCTTTTATGATTAAAACATCTTGAGACATTATGTTACTAATATTTTACCACAGAACATCATCTCTCAACTAAAGAAAAAAAAATACAGAGTGCTTTATGAACAGAAATTGGGAGTGGAACCTGGCTCCAAGTGTTGCCATTTAGATTACAGCTAACTAAAGTAGCAGGTGGTAAAGTGTCTTACTAAATGCAAGGCACCTGCCCAGACATATTTTACTCTTATGTGGATTCTACCTCTCTGTCTTTGCCAAAACCTATTGTTACATTTTGAAATTCCCTTTGGGTGCTCACACTTGGATCATTTCATCCATAGTGCACTCACAAACTCTGCCCTCTGCCCTTTACTCATTCTATCTGACAGTGTTCCCATCCCCAATCTATTAAAATACTGAAAAGTATTAAATCACCACTATCAAAACTTTCCAGTACTGGTGCATGAATGTGGGATTTCTGAATGGATGTAAAATCCCTTATGCAAATGTTTACATAGGGATTGGAGTAATGCCTTAGAAAACTCTAGTCAGGCTACAAGAAGGAAATCCTTATTAAAGGGGAAGGTAGAACTGTAGGAATGATCCTGACTTTGAAGAATAAATGATAGCTCTCTAAAATTACTGGTTACTGGATATATTATGAAGATATTTGGGTCAATGCTTTGCAATGCATTTTGTTCAGGAATTTCTGTTTGGGGCTTTGTTTGCTTGTTTTTAAAGAAGGCAGCTAGTGCATGTTCTGTTGCAATTTAATTCCATTTTGAAACGATTCACAGCAAGCTGCAGTGTTTTATACAAGACACAGGAATGTATGCAGGCTTGTTCCTTCAATAGTTCTGCAGCATATGATTGAGGCATTTGTGAGCACACAGCATTTGTTGGCTTGGACTTCTATATCAGAATGAGATCATTTGCAAGTAATGTGGATTTCAGTCATGGACTGTGATCTCTTTAGGTAGGAATCCTTTGTAGACTTGACTTCTAGGTGTCACACTCAGAAGTGAATGCATAATACATCATCTGCCCACATGAGCTCCTGCACTGCTGGAATCAATATTTAATTATTAAGATCGTTGAATTTACATTTTTTTTGCTGGAAAAGGGTAGCATAATTGAGATGTGTTTGAGTAAAGTAACTATGTTATAAGTGTATAGGTAGGGTGCCAAAAAAGCTGACAAATAAGGTACCAGGGAATGAAACAGACATCTTACAGACACGTGTAACAGCCAAGTCAAAAGCTCCTGGCAATACTGCTTGAGACAAATTTTACAAGCATTATAGAAAAATGTCCTAGTATATTTTAGAGAGGCTGGTGTTTAGTGATGTATTAGATCTTATTTGATTGATTTCTGTTAGGATTAGGAGCATACTGTGTTGCAAGAGGAAAACTGAAATGTGTAAAATAATTTATACAGGCTCTATATTGAGGGCAGTTTCATTCATTGTAGAAATAAATCTACTCCTCTGTTTGAAACTATCAATTAAAATGATAGCCATTATTCATGAAAATAAATATATAGAGTGCTACTCATGACAGGAGAATGTATCATGTATAAGTGGTCAATAAATCATGTTAGGGGAAAAGTGATATGGAAAATGGTGGCACTTAAACTTTCAATTTTCATTACAATTTTAACTTCAGCAAGTTGTTCAGTAGTGAGACAGTGTCTGCCATGCAAACACATGTGAACACTCCTTGCTGTTCAGAAATTTGGAAAAAACTACTAAAAACTACTACTCCCGGCTCTGCTAACTTCCAATATCTGCCACAGGCCCTGCAAAGGGGCAGTGCAGGGTCATGCTCTCCTATACCCTGTACTCACATCTCTTGCTTTTGAAACCTATGCTTTTAATTACGCTCAGCTTGCCATGAGGAACATGGGGAAAATACTCTTAGTGAAATAGTACAATGGAGGAAGTCTGTTTTATGACTTATTTTACGACATTTTCTTATTTTTCTTACCTCCCTTTCTTCTTGGTTTCTCGAAATATATCCTTTATCTGCCATTAGTACCTAAAGATGTTCCTGTTTAAATCAACGGGCCACCTACACTTAAGTGATCACACTCAGTGTTCAAAACATTTAATTCCAATTCCTTTGCTTTGGCACGATCTCCAACAGAGGTTAAATTTAGTGACAATGACCATACTGGCCTCTTAGACCCTCTAAGGCTCAATATCTGCCATAAGCTGTATTTGTAATGCTATATTATATGGAACACCATGAAAAGATATCATGCTTGTAAAATTAGCCTGGTACCTTGGAAACCTGGTTATAGGAAATGGTGCAGCTAGGATTAGCACTATGATGTAGTCACATAACAAGTGACATTGCTCCTCCTCCAAACTCTGTCTCCTGTCCCATGGCGCACAATCCTTTTCCTTCCCCCAAGCAGACTGGTGGAAAGAGGGGCAGGGCCATAATTTTATTTTGTTTTCCCCCTGTCCTCAGTTCTTATCTTAGTGAAAGTACAGAGCAATCAAGAAGATGGAAGGCTGCAGTGAGTGATGCCAACTGCATTTCTGCTCTCTGCTCCCACCTTCACTTTGGGAGGCACAGGAGACATGCATCATCCCCAGTTCCTCTGCTGCTAAACACTGCAGAAAGCAATTCCCAGCAGGAGCTAAGAATCAGCCCCACAGATGATGACAAAGAAGGTGAGCAGAGTGAGAAGGCAAGAGGACTAAACACCTTCTAGGTTTCTGACTGAAAAGAAAGACCCATTTAAGACAGTGAGATTTGGGCCCTGAGTGTAAGAGTTAATAGTTTATGGCAGTAGGGATCGTTTGGTAGTTCCCTTTTGGCTACTTAGCAAGACTTAATCAATTTTCAAGTACAGCTTAATTTTATTCATTGCCTTAATGGTTTTTATTCAGCTTTAAATTTTCTGTCTGACATTAATCTTTCCTTAGAGTTCCATTTTTCAGAGGGTTTTTATTTAAGAGGAGCTTTTTAGTCCTTATTTTGTTACCTCTTAAAATTACCTTACAGGTAACAATTAAACTGCTGCTAAGCAGAATAGTGTCAGGTTTTACATGCTTTACTGGCAATAGAGCATCTCCCAAATCCTTCAATGCAATTTTAAGTGAAAACTATTGGCTTTTACTTGCAACATATTCATAGCACACTGTCACAAACAATGCTTTGCACTGACCTGCTGGCTCAATGAATCTGGTCTGTTGGAAGAAATTAGACTACCAGCTATAGAAGTACAAGGAATATTTGTTCAGCTGCTACAGAGGCAAATAAAAGCCAAATAATTTTCATTTGCTGAAGGCTATATATTGCCATCTGACAGACGGGATAGCTCTCTTCTCTAGAACAACTCATGTGATCCTTCAAGTGTTCTTAAAACACTGCAGGAGATTTCCTTTTCTAGGAAGAAAGGAGCGCTTCAGGAAAAAAAAGGCTTCCCTGTGGATTTGTGGAAAATGCACCATTAATGGTTAACATGTCTACACAAGTGCTTGTACATGAATATTCTGCATATCCTGGAAGTTTCACACCTATATATAAATATATTTATATATTTAAACACATATATTTACATTATCTTCTCTTGCATCCTAAGTTAATTTTCCTCCTTTAGAGTCATAAGATTTTATATTAAATTATATACTGGCCAGCCTTAAAAACAAAACCAAAAACTTCTTGCAATTCAAAACCAAAAACTTCTTGCAATTAAAAACCACTATCTCTGTAAATTAATCGAAGCAAAACTACTCCAAATTAGTGCAGATCTCCTTATTTCCCAGAAATTTCCTGAATTCCCTTCAGCATTAGTCCTCACGGTTTCAGGCTATGAAAGACCCTGTTTTTGAAGTATTGATTCTTTTTAAAGCAATCTCATTTCTGTGGGGAATGTGAGTTACCTGTATGAAAATGTGGCAAATCAGCATAAATCAGCAGCCCTCACAAAAGAGCAGAGGAGATGGTCCTTGGCTAAAGCCAGTTTGGCACCTTAGAGGTTCTTGGGCTGGTGATGGTGTTTCTGATGGACTCATGAAAGGACTGACAAGGCTGGGACAAAAGAAAATCTCATAAGATGAGGTTGCTTGCTGTCACCTCCCAGCTGGCTGAGGCTGGCAGGGCCTCAGGTGATTATTACTGAGCAATTTGAGTTGATTTGTTCTGGTTTAGAGTTTGTGGGTCTGGACATAAAGCAAGCCCTGAGGCAGGGGATACAAAGAGAAGATCTAAGGGTAGGGACTTGATTTTTCCTTGTACGGCTGGTGAGCCTGCACAGAGACTTACAATTAGCAATAAAGTCCAGACAGTCCTTTACAAATCATGAGCTAGGTGAATCCTTTGCCATCAGAAGAACTCAATGCCTTTAAAGAAAAAACCTTTCAATGAATGTCTGTTGAAATTCAAATCTTAATTCATTCCAGCTACTCTTTTAGAATCTCTTTCTGTGAACACTGAAGCAAGTAGTCATTGTAGAAATAAAAATTTAACTACACAGGTTCCATATTCATATCACACAAGGTATATTTTTCTCTATGGAGTGGGAAGCTAATTTAAGAGACAAGGGGTAGGAGAGGGAATGTTCCAGTAAAACCTTATCAGGGCCCTGCAAGAGGAGCAGCTGAGCACCCACCATTCTATTATTCATATGTAAGAGAAGCATGGGTCTAAGCATCCCATGTGACATTGAGAAAACAACAACAACAAAAAAAAGCTGTATAAATTAAAGATACTTTCTGAAATTCTCCCTGCAACTTTAAAGGTGACCTATAACTGTTTGCTTGTTTGGTTTCTGGAGATTTTTCTCCTTAAAAAGAGGATTTCAAAATGATGGTGGGTTTTTGAAACCTGCTTCAATTTAAAGCCAGCATTAACCAGCAGTTGTACACATACATGAACAAGATTATCCAGGTGAGAGCAGAGGCCTGTAAAGACATTTAAAATAATTCCCTATGCAATTCAGATATGGAATTAGCACCCCCAAAGGTAACTTCACAAACCAGCAAATGAAGTGGTGACTCAATTGAACACAGAAAATGTCAGAGGAGACACCACAGCTCCAGCTTCATTATTCCGAGGTAGATGATACATGGCTGCTCACTACAGAACGATGCCTATTTCTGCTAGACATTCATCAGATACTGGTTCTTATTCTCAAAGAAAAATCATAGGAAAAAATAAAGAAAAGCAAAAAATTATAAGCAAGCAAAGCTTCCTTTTATTCCTCCTCTTGCTAAGGTGGCAGAGTGTGCGATCCAGCTGTCCTGTGTGAATACTCACCCTCTGGACTGCACAGTGTCTCACCCTCTTTTCCTCCTGTCTAGTACCACAGGCATTTCTGAGGCTGCCAGCAAAGATGAGCTTGTGCTCAGCCATAGGTGCATGAGGAATAGTCTCCTGCTTTCTACCATTTCTGTCCCAGAACCTCTCTGCAGCAGCACCTCAGGGGCAGTGCACTGCATAGGCACTCTGTGATCTCCTGATGATGTACTTCTAAAACCAAGAGCTCCTTACCCCATCCAAGCATGAGCACACATCACCAGGCTGGAATGGTCAGCTGAGGGAGATCCATTTCCTTCTCACTGCTCCTACACAGGAGGTGTCACATCACTGGAAAAGGCAGCAATGCTTCACCACAGCAGATGACACAAGGATCATGTGTAAAGGCTCCTTGGTCCTGGGTGAAGAACAAGGACTGTGCTGGCATTGCCAGCTCCTTCTCATGTGGAAAGAATTGCAGCTGGCTCCTCCATTGTCATGCAGAAAGGAGCAGGAGAGGGCTGGGATTTGACATATGTCTTCTGGGGCTTGAGTCTGAGTGTATGAGCACTTTCACAGGCTGCTAATTCACGTGGAAGTAGGCAATGCCTCGTACGCCACAGGACGTTGAGCTTTTATTTACACTAATGTTAGTTTTTATGTTTTAACATAACATTTATGCCTGTGCAATCACAGAGGAGATTTTCAAGCCTGAAATTTTTTCACTGCAGATGAATTACTGTAATTACATCTCACTAGAGCAATGACAAAATACTTTCTTAGCTAGGAAGAAAAAAGCTATAAAGAGAAAAGGTTTTTCTGTACCTGAAAATGAATCATACTTGTGAATAAATTCCCTGGACTCAGTCAAATTCTGAAACATTATGTGTGGGCAGTATTCATGACTAGGAAATAGACAATAAACAGAGAAGAGACCCAGACAACCCTTCCTTTAACCAAGTAAATTGCTAGTCTGGAAATTTATTATTCCTAACTGGGATGACCTCAACACAGCCATTAACACTCTAGAAAATTCTGCACCTGGTATGCTACACCTCCTTACTGTCATTGTCTCCTTTAATTAAACAGTAAAACTGAAATCACTTGTAAACTTTAATAGCAGCTAAAAGAAATACCTTGAGGGTGAGGTGCTAAGAGAAAATATTCTTCCTATTTACTGTATTTTCATGGAGAAAAACAGCTGTAGGATTTGAAGGAATATTTGTTGGGAAAATAATTTGCTGAAGGCAGAAAACATGGTGGGGATTTTCAGCAAATTCCCTTGCTAATAGATGAACAGTAGTGCTTAAGCCCTTCTAATGAAGATGAGTTTACCATGGAATAAAGTCGTCAATGATGAGCAGAAAATAGGGCATTTGTAAATACAATGTAACTCAGAATGATAAAGCACATCCAATTTATGCAAAGATGTGTTTGCAGAGCACGATAAATAATATCTGCATAATCAATTACTGGAAGAAAGACTGAATAAATTGTTTTCTGTCAATTTATGGAAAACAAGCATAGAACAACAAAAAAAAAAGACAATTTGACATTAGCCTTTTAACTAGATTGACAAGCACTAAACCCAAACTTACTAATGATACAAAGGACACAGTATTTATAACTGTCTATTTTCATGAGCCATAGAAAATTTGAATTAGGGCAAGAGCAAAATTCCTATTTTTTAAGGTAAAAGACAGGATACACAATTTAATAATATATATAACACATTCCCCCACCCTCATTTATTATATATTTGATTTTTCCTCATATATAAGATTCTTTGGTTTAATGACACACATGGATTGAGAAGCATGAAGGAGAAAGCAAGAGAAAAAATATTTTAGTTTCATCAATAACTAAGAACAATGGGATACTGTATGCATTTGAATTATCTCTAGTAGATAGACATTTAATGGCTGGATGCTACATCCACTGGTCTCAACAGAAAAGTTTTCTCAAGCTGGGTGAGCTAGCCTTTAAAGAAATTCTGACACTACTTTAAAACTGAATGGGAAAACTTGCAAATTATACCATCATTCATTTACAGAGCCATTAGCTTTATGGTGCTAAATATCTCTATGATGCATGCAGTGGTTCTAGAAAGCTTCAGTAGCTGTTTAGGATACCAAGAATACAAAAATGAAATAAGCTATTTAATATCCAGATATTAGCTTTGAAAGACTATGTCAATGTACAAAAACAATTCTGTAATCCCTCATCCTTCCATCTATCAAAATAAAAATTAAAATGCAAATATTTTGGAGCTGACAGTACATATAACTTTTGCCTGCAAGAATATTCAAATGATTTTTATAATCTGCATAAAACAATTTGATCTCCAACTTGAAAAACATTTAGCAGTTTTCAACAGTCTATGCAGGATATTCAAATTCACATAACCACCAGAATCACTCTCCATGTAAAACATTCAATGATGCCTGTAGCACTACATGCTCGGTTAGTAAATAAACCATTGCTTTTGTTTTGGTGTTATTTCAGCCTTATCAAAACCTCTCTTTTTATTTATCTATGGAAAAGGTTCAGCCAAGTTCCAGAAGGTTAAAGCTAGTTGTTTGTCCTATTTACGTGACACAGGCCTAATTCCATCAGCTAAGCAGATGGAAAAAGAAAATCAATAGCCAGAGGATATGATGCTGAATGGGAAGTTAGATCGTGAATGAAAAGAGAGAGTGTGAAATCTATCTCCTTAAAACTTGCTTCTGACTCTGGGATTCAGCTAGGTGTTTGATACCTGGCATTATCTCTCCTTTGGGGAATACACTTCAAATTTCCATGTACTGCTCTAAAAATGGCACGTTGTAAGCAATCATATTGGTCATAATTTGATTGCTTGATTGGCTACTGAATTTGCCAAGTGCCCCGATGAAGGAAGGAATGATGAATCTGACTCCGTGTTCTCAGAAGGCTAATTTATTATTTTATTATACTATATTATATTAAAGAATACTAAACTAAACTATACTAAAGAATACAGACAGGATACTTACAGAATGCTAAAAAGATAGTAATGGAAACCCATGGCTCTCTCCAGAGTCCCGACACACCTTGGCCCTGATTGGCCAAAGAGTTAAAATTACTCAAACCAGAATCCAATGAAACAATCACCTGTGGATAAACAAACTCCAAACATGTTCCACACGAGCAAAACAGAGAAGCAAATCAGATAATTAGTGTTTCCTTTTTCTCTGAGGCTTCTCAGCTTCCCAGGAGAAAAATCCTGGGCAAAGGGATTTTTCCAGAGTATTTGAATGTGACAGTTGGCCATAATTTGATTAATGGAAATAATTAGCTATTGTGGGGGGGTCTAACATCTCCCCAGAGGTTTCACTTCAGCCCATAAGTCTTGAGGCACTGGTTACACTTTTCCACTCGAGTGCACAAGGAGTTATTTCCTGAAGCCTTTATGCCTGTCCCAGGACACCAAAGCTTCACTGCACAAAGCTTTACCTGCTGAAATGTGGACCTCACATAAAGACTGATATACTAAAACCCTGAAAAAACAGTTGTTGCTCTCTTTTCCCAACCCAGTCAGCAGTTACACACAGGATATAGGGCTGGGGGGGAGCCTGAGCACAGACCTCAAAGCAAGTGGAGCAAGCACCCCATGTTTGTAATATTTATAGGAAAAAGAGTTTCAGCTTCAGTGAACTGGACTCACCCAAGTGCTGCAGTTGTTGAGCAGCCTAATTTGGCATCAAGGTTAGGAAAATAATATGGCTTGTGCAGAATGAGGGGATTGAGCCCTCAGAGAAGCATCGGTAAAAATTTCAGGGGGAGCACCTGTTTTCAGCATTGTAAGCACCAAGCATTTGGTCATACTGCTGCAATCAACCTATACTTCAGGTGGAAGACAAAGGCACATGGATATTTCCAGGTGGGAAAGTCCCTTCATAAAGCATGTGTTTTTTACAAGAAAAATACTACACAGATTTCCAGCCCTTTGACCCCATCCATTTCCTGCCCACCACAAAGATATCCAGGCAAAATGTTAAAAGAAAGTTCAGACTGATGGTTTAACAGAGCCATTTGCTCTCCCAGATTTTGAAAGAAAAGGTGAGAATTGTCATTAACAACTAAATATACATTTACCAACATTGGTAGATGGGATTTTTTTTTGGTCTGGATAAGGTGAATTTTACAAATGCTGATAACTGCATGCTTACAGCAAATTGCACTAAGAGTACAGCATGTGAGAATTGAAAATAGTTCTGACTTTAGGGCATCCACCTGTGAAATACCACATGTATGCATTTTGCTGATTCCTACGAGCTTCCTTTTGAACAAATCAACCACCAAACCACTCAGGAGATGGAGAAGTGGGAAGAAGTGGGAGTTAGGGGATATATTTTGTGATGTGGTATAACAGAGCAGTAGCATTCTAATTAACTTTTTTTTTTTTTTTAAGCTCATAACAAAGACTACCACTGGCACATTAAACATAGGATATGTGAGGAAATAAATGAAAATAAGTGGGGAAGCTAAACATTGATTTCCTTTTATGTAATTCTGGTAATGACCAGGATCTCATGATGTGCTGCTCCTCTAAAAAGATGTGACCCAGTCATTCACAGCCTTGTGCTGCCATAAAGATGATCTGAAGCTGACTACCTGTGAAAACTCATGCAAGGAAATTTTAGAAGCAGAATAAAATAAATTTAAAAAAAAATCACTCATTAACATGAAATAGCCAAAATAGCATGAGTGTTAAATAGCTTCATGTGCAAACATGATTTCTTGAGGTAATGGGTATCTGCTAGCAGTGATTTTTGAAGTTATTCCCACAAAGAGGTGCAATCATCTTAAAATAAAGGCTGCAAAAAGCAATGAAGTCTACCATCCACCTTTCAGGTGCAACTGTAATTAGTAGCAGCCAGATTTTAGAGTTTTCTAAACTCCCTGTCCTATATGGAGAAGCAGTTTGCTAAGAAATGCTGAAATACACCCATGAATGCCCTTCACCTGAGATGCCTTGTGTGTTTCTTACCAGCAGCCAAGGATCTGGGCCACTAAGTTCAAAGGATATAACCTGCTCAAACTTTAGCATTCCATTTAACATTAATTTATAGTTGAACTTTTATGGAACTACAAAAGCTTTACCATCTTTATTAAAGCCACGTTTATTACGTAGTGAAACTACAGCAAGGAGATTCTGGGTTGAATATTTCATTGACATAATTTTTTTTTTAGTATTTAAAACAAAATTCTTGGGGAAATTTGGTGAAGGCAAGGTCTCTGTGCCCAAATACTTTGAATAGAAAATTATGACTTTTTCTGAGGTAAACTTCCACACAGGTACTTTGTCAGAGTCTAAAATTAAGACAACATCTTTCATAGTTTGAGAAAAAGTTGTATAAATATTCCTCTCCCTACCTTGTCATCTATTTTACCATCCTTGCTATTTTTCATGTTGACCTGCTCACACACATGATAATGAAGTCATTAGCTACATTTTAATTTACTTCTCATGCCTTAGGAGGTCATAGGTCTGGTCCATTAACACAAAATTCTTCCCTCTGCTGCAATTTGCATGAAGTTAAGAAAAAAATGTTTAAAGTCAATATTTCAGCTAAGAAGATATGACAATTTTAAAAACAATTGTGAAAAAAAAATAACCTCTGACACATCAAAGCAGGGATGTTTTCTACAAGAGAAGAATCCATAATGCATAAAAAAACCTGATGGGATGCTGGGCATGTGGAGCCACAAAGATTCTGAAGCACTGCACACTACCTGACTGTAGGAACAACCACATGTTCTCTGACATGGGGACCAGCACTATCAGCTATATATTTTTTCTCACCTTTGGCAAACTCATTTTTATATAATAATGCATTTCTTTCTATTTTTCTTTACTTCATAATCATGAAAAAACAAATAATATGCATAATTTTAATTTTGTAACTGAAACATTACAGTGCTTGAGAAATTTCACTTTGTACTTGTGGAGTTACTTTTTAACACACTGGGAAAAAAACAAGGTCCAGAATGTTTTGGTCATCTGTAAAGCAGAACAGCATATATTCTCTAGGAAAATGAAAACTGGAAGGGAATATTCCCGCACTTTCAGTAATAGAGAGAAAATGAAAAAAGGTATTAAGGCAGGCAGAAGCCCCAAAAAGCTATACACAAACCCAAAATTTATTTTCAAGACCATCATTTGAGACTAGGTAAAAGAAAGATTTTTTATGATAAGGGTGGTGAAACAATGGTTGCCCAAAGAGGTGGTGGTTGTCCCTTCCCTGGAAACATCCAAGGCCAGGTTGGATGGAGCTTTGAGCAACCAGGTCTAATGGAAGGTGTCCCTGCCCATGGCAGGGGGTTTGGACCAGAAAACCTCTAAATGTCTCCTTCAACCCAAACTATTCCATGATTCTGTGACCTCCTCACTTTTCTTAATGCATGAAAATTTCTCCATAGGCTTAGGGAACCCTACAAGAAGGAGGGACAAACTTACATGAGTAAGCTGAAGAATTCATAGCTGTTCCTGAAGATGTTGCATGCAGACAGATGCTGCATGGCCTCCGTAAAGGAATCAGCCCACTTCTGCACATAAAATCTCAAAGCAGGGCAGAATTTATTAAGTGTAAAACTGATCTCTTTCCAAACAAGGGGCACAGGGGGAAAAGAAGGCCTCTTTTGCTTCCCTCAAAACTGCTTTTGAAACATTCTGCTAGTCATGCAGGGTGTGACAACTTCTTCACAGAGCACTCCTAAGAGAGGCAGAAATATGACTGAGATAAATTATTTTAGAGAAGGAACCAGACTTTTGCAGAAAATCTAGCACAGTGCTCATGCCATCTAGTTACCAATGTTAAATTAATAATGCTCCCAAAAAATTAAAAATGCCTTTTCCCCCTCACAGTTTCCACCCTCAACTTCCCAGTTAGTATAATCCATAGAGAAGCAATGGAGGTTTTGAAAAAGTAATAGCTTGAAAATAGATAAAACTGACTGCAATGGGACAACTTGAACACAACTTGAGATTGCATTTATGTGGCTAGATTCCCGCATGGACCTTTTATATGGCTGTGTCCTTTTTATTATCTTTATTGAAAAAAAAAACCCCTTTGGTAGGGTCAGGATTGTCCTAGATTGCCAAGCAATGTGTATTCTATTGGCCATCTGTTAGAGGTGTGGCAGTTATCATCTCTTAATTGGGCAGTTTTCTCTATCTCTTCCACAACCAATCCTCCCTCCAGGAAAATATCATCTGTTAATGGGCCATTGAGTGTCACTGCACGGCTGATAAAATTACAGAATGCCATTGTGAGATGCTCTGCCCAGGGGGAGGAGCCAAGCATTCCTACCTGGATATAATCTGAGATTTCACGACAGCAGAACAGCCTTTCCCCTGGATTCCCAGAGGAACAGCTGCCTCTTCCCCTTTATCTTCAGAGGAAGACTACGCCCTTCTACTGGATCGCTGCTCCAACAGAACCACATCTGTCACTGCAGGAGGGCTGCAGCCACCATTTAACAGGACTGCTACCAACACCCTGACCCACAGGCTGTCAGGTTGTACTCTGACTCTGTCAGTGATGTTTTGATTTATTAAACAATAATAACAATAAAAATAATCAAATGGCATTATTTATTTTTATTTTCTCCCCTAATAAAGAACTGCTATTCCTGCTCCCATATCTTTTCCTGAGAGCCCCCGTTAATTTCAAATTTATAACAATTCAGAGGGAGGGGGTTTACATTTTCCATTTCAGGGGAGGCTCCTGCCTTCCTTAGCAGACACCTGTCTTTTCAAACCAAGACACTGTCACTACATGCTATTGTAAAAAGTCCCTCTTCATCTTTGTTGTAGGCTTCAAATACCAGAAGGCTGCAATCACATCACCCCGAAGCCCTCTCTTCTCCAGGCTGAACAATCTCAGTTCTCTCAGCCTTTCCTTATGGGAGAGGTGCTCCATTCCTTTAATCATCTTGGTGGCCTCCTCTAGGTTGCACTAACAGGCCAGTCTCCTTCCTGTCTTGAGGACCCCAGAGCTGGATGCAGCCACTGCAGGGGGGGCTCTTAAAGAGCAAAGAGGGGCAGAATCAACCCTCTCACCCTGCTGGCCACGCTGCTTTGGATGCAGCCTGGGATACAGCTGGCCTTCCGGGCTGTCAGCACACATGGCTGGGTCACGTCCAGTGCCAGGTTATTTTAGTAATCTAAGTCAGATACCCTTTAGAGTTAGCTCCTTCTTTCCAGTCACTGTGTAAGACTTAGCTCCCCCAAGGGATGCTCCTAAATTAAATAGCAAAAAGTAGCTTTAACTATGTAATGTTGTACATATAGCCTTTCTAAAAGTGCCTGAAGTTCTTGACACAGGGCATGATATACCTACTACAGACAGATAAAGATCCTCATTATGCAAAACCATTAATAAAGTGCATTAAAAGAAAACAAAATCCTACTAATATGGCTTGAGATTTGCCTTTGATGGATATTTTCTGGATTAACATTTAATGAATATTTTTACCTGCACCTTCAGTTCCTTTTTGGCATTGATTTAGACAAAAACTATCACTTCAGAGTATGTTTTCTCAATAAAAACATGCCTCTCATCTAAACAGTCCTTTTCTGCAAGACGAGGTAATGTTTTATTTCCCTTGCTTAAGGCCAAGGAGCTCTTCAAAAGACCACAAAAGCATAGTGCTTGATGGACAAGGCCATAGATGCTCAAAGCCTGAATAGTTAGTATGCAGTTAAAGGAGTTCCTCAGCATGACTTGACTTAATTGCTGCAGGCCTGGTGAAGTAACTCAGCAGTCAGCCCACAGTCATGGGGCACATTCTGCCAGTCCACCAAATTCATCAATTCAAGTAATCACAGCTTGACCCGACTGCCAAATGCTGCTCCACACTAGGCTCCGACCAACCTGGATAATGATACCAATATTCTAAGGGCTGCTATCTAGTTACTGAGTTCCATGGGAAAACGGTGTTTAATTAATGTGTTTGAGTGTTTGACTTGATGGACTCATTAAAAAAAGCAAAGCATGAAATATGCAATTACATTTATCCACAGTAAGGTCCCATTATTTTTTCCATGTGCTATTGGCTTGCATTATTTGCTCTCACTGCATTATTACCTACAGCAAAGTAGGCAGAACATCAAAACCCTTTACAGAGAATACTGCACACTCTCTTTGCTTGCTGTACTCCCCAGCAGGGGCTATACCAACTCCACAAAAGCTCTTTAGGTGGATGAGGTTATTCAGTGTCATTATGCACTGACATTGCTCTGTATACAAGTTCCTACTTGAAGGTTTCAGTTTACAGCCTACTGGTTCTGAGGAAGAGGGGAGCGCAAAAGAAAGCAATGATTTCACATTTACTAAGAAATCACATCCAAGGCTATGTATTCTTCACAGCTACGGAAAAAAAAATATAAACAAAAACTGCAAGCCTTCAAATTTCATCATTTGCAAACTCCTGCGTTAAATGTGACTGCAGGAAAGGGATCAATCAGCACTCCCCTTCATCCTTACAGGCCTACCTGTAAGGCATAGCTTTACTCAGAGCATCACTGGGGCAGGATTAAATATCGACTGCACTCAGTGATGTTATTTCCACTGACAGCTTTAATGGGTTGTGTGAGACTGGTTGAAGTCTTGTTTGTGGGCATGAACCAGAGGACCCCAGATTCATACAAATAACCTACTGCAGCCTGTCTCTCTGTCTTTGGATGAAATATACATCACAAGTGATTCATATTCATGCATTTCTTCAAACAACTACAACTTCCTCAGACAAAAAACAGCATTCACACCTCCCTAGAGAAGATACAATCATCTTTCAGTCTCTTTCTTTTTTCCCTTCCTCTCTCATGAAGTTGATTACATGAAAGAAGAGTTGAAAGAGAGCATATTCTCCATTCGTCTATTACCGGAAAATGCTTTTGTTGGTTTTCCAGAAAATTAAACAGAAACATTCACATTTGTGTAGGAAAGAGAATTCCCTATTGAGATGAAAACACAATGGCAAAAAACAATGTTTAAGGAATCATAATAATTGTTTATAATAGCAGTCATTACCTAAACATTCTAGGAGCATACTCCTGCTCTTTTTTCCTTCCCTTTTCTTCCCATGAACAGACTTTAAAAAATGTTTAAAACTGACTTTTCTAGTCAGTTCTATTTCTTGCTCTGTGATCTGAAATAATGGGCTTCATATTAGGACAAAACAGTGACTCAATATTCTCTCCAAAATATATAAAATTAATTGTGCAGATATACAGAAAGCCTTTTAAATTATTTTATGTGTTTCCAAAAGCACTAGAAGATAAATTAAGTTCAAAACAAAAACCAATGAGTAACCCTTTTCCCTTAAAACTCATTTTATTACACAGAAATAATTCTTTATGAGCTTCTGGCAGCTGGAGCCTTGGGTTGAACTTCCAACCATAGCAATAATTAAAAACCCACAGGAGAACTGGTACACACAATGAACACTCAATGACAGAGAGCAAAAATCAATTGTCCCCACTGTCGAGGCCCTGCAGAAGTACTTCCTGGCCATCATTCCTTCCCAATGACAAGACCACATGAACAGCTTGTTTGGCAAATGTACCAGTACTTCTCTCTGCTGCTTTTACTGGCAAAGAAGCAAGGCTGCTACTGCAAACCAGTAGTAAAGTTATTCTGCAGTGGAAGTTCTTCATACAAGGCTTCCCACAGACATTTAGAGTCCTTGATTTCCTCTACTGTCGAGTAAAAAGTCCAGGAACAAACAGTGAAGATCAATTCCAGGGATGTAAGAGTAAGTGAAGCATAAATTTCCATTCAGCATAAATTTGATCTTTCAGGGAAAAATATGTAAAACCAAATGAGCACATTACCAAGAGGAACTGAGCATAAATTCAAAGACTGTGGAATGAAGAGTGTGAGTGAGGACTTTAGCAAAAGCCACACTCATAAGATGAGAGGTCTGTGAAGTTTCTCCTGGCCCGTAGTGGGCAGTCCTTTGTTACTCATCAGCTAAGCTACCTCCATATTGAAAACAAGCAGGTTGTTAGTCTATTTGCTCAAACCAGAACAGTGCTTCAGAATTGTGTCTTCCTAGTGAGGAACTACATCTCAACCACTAGACTGGTTTTCCATGACCAGTGTATTCTCATATCTCCCATGACAGCGTTGCTGTGCTTTAATACCTATCTTGAGCCACTCAGCTTTAACAGGTATTTTCCCCTTGACAACCCAGTAGCATCTCTCCATCTGTTCTGGTTAAAACTGCCGTGTTCCTTTATTCCTAATAAATGGTAATTCCAACAACTAATTTCAATCCCAGCCATGCCTCTTCCAGCTGGAAGCCCTTCCTCTGGGAGCAACAGGGGATTGGAGAGCAGGAGTGGGGGAGCGGAACAGGCATTCCAGAAGATGTCAGAATTTTGGAAACCCAGAGTTAAGTGTCCCTAACTTTACTGGAAAAATACCTCATTAGACCAACATATCCAGATTTCTTGGGTTACACTCCTACTTGTTATTCCTGATTTACACCCCTAAATGATTGTAGTGCAGTCAGAAAAAAACACATTATTAAACCAGGGAGAGGTTTCAATGCTTGAAATGCCCATATATAATGCTTGACCAGGATCTCCTGTATCTCCTTTTCACCAGTGAGCAGCCAGCCCTCAACAAAAAGTGAAACCACAAACACAAGACAGCAAGAATGGTGTGTAAAAATGTTATGCATAGGAGTTTCAGTATCGCTACTGAGTAAATACTCAAGACTTAATACAAACAATTTACTTTTAATGAGGTAGAGAAAATACTGAGATTTCATTAGGGAGATAGTAAGTATGCATGAAAAACTATGTATGAGCTTTTCTTTTGCATATGTATTGGGTTAATCTAGACATTTTTCCATCATAAAACCTTTTGGCTCCAAGTTCCCACAGATTAATTTATACTTTATAGTAATTTGTTCCTAATGCTCTCTCAGGTGAAACTATTTAACTATAAACAGACCAACATAAAAGGTAAGATTAAACTCAATTGCTTTACCTCTACTGAAGTTCATTGACCACATTAGGTATGCAGATATCAATAACAGAACTCATTAAAAAAACTTATTTCATATTTAGGGATTTTTTTTAAATAAGAATTATTTTGTAAATTTTTTGAGGACTGACTGTAATTTCTTGATACCTCCACAAAATTGTAATATTTCAGTACAAAAAGCATGTCCTAATTGGAAAATAAAATTGTTTCCACTAAAAAAAAAAAATCTAACAGACACAAGTTTCTGTAAATAAAATTTAATAGGTATGCAATTAAACATTGGCATAAATATTCTGTTACTACCTTATTTTACTCAACCTAAATTAGTTTCCACAGGTTATCTTCCATTTCTTAGGGGTATTCCCAAGCACAGATTCAAATACCCAACAATCATTTTCCTAAATGAAAATAGGAACGAAAAAAATATATTTATCAAAAAATACTGGTATAGGAAACCAAAGGTTTTAATTCTGAAACAGTTTTGCAACTGTCAAGATTTGTTAACTAGTTCTGACAAAAATACCAACTTGCTAATGAGCAGGTCTGAAAACAGCAGTATATGATAGAAATCCTACTTAACAGACCTGCTTTAAATACAAGTAACAGCATGCAGCTTCCAGATACTCAATTTTTTTTAAAGTTCCCTGATGTCCATATTAAATATTTCTAAAAGAAAACTAAAAATCTCTTGAGCTATTGAACCAAACAAGTAATTTACAACCATCTTCCTTAAAGAATGGCTAGAATGTGACACAACTTTTGGAAGTTTGGTGATTACTTTGAATCTGACTTTGGGCAGCAACAATCCACTGTTGGACACTGCCATAAAGCTGTTTAGAAGGAGGAGTTTGTGGCCCTTCAAGAGACATTACATCGCACAGGGTACAGATACTGTACCTTTAGAGGATAGGCTCTCTGAACTCAAAGGGCGGCAACCCAACAAAAAAAGTCTTTTCCGAAGTCCAGTGACTCGAAAGGACCCCATGCAGAGTCTGACTGCATTTCTGCTCTACTACAGTGAATAACCAAAGCAGAACTTTGCCTTCAGGTCACAGAGACCTCAACTCTGCAAAGAGAAACAAACTCCACTCAAACATAAGAATGCATGTCAAGGTTTCCAGAGCCTTTGAAGTAATTATGAGTAAATCTGAGCTAAATCATTAACAAATACACTATAACCAGCACTTCCTAAACACACTGCACTGGTCGCCTTTCTGGTTCCAGGCCAAGTTAAAGAGCTGGGTTACACTTCACAGAAGCCCAAATGACCTTTGAAACAAGTGAATTTTCTTTTCTTTAATCAAAAGCATTGGACTGCTTATACAGCTGTAACTTCATCTGGCACCTACAGAACATTTTCAGTCTCTAGGGTATGCATGCACTCTCTAAAAGTCCAGGTATCAATTTTAGAAGTGCAGCATTTGTAATAACCCATAGACAAGAGGAGTAGGAGTGCTGTAATAACAGGCAAAAGTAACAGAATCTCAAAATTACACAAATGAATTTAGTAGAAGTCAGTTACCTCAAATAAAGAACTGCTCCAGAGGTGTGTTTAAGCATCCAGGCGATTCTTTATTTCCTCCTAGCACATATTGCACACATATTGTACATATCGTATTTAAAAATATGCACAAATATGCCTTTGTATGCAGTACTGAGATAGGTAAATGAAAATATGTAAATAAGTATCCCCTTTAGAGGATAATTAGTGTTTTCCTGTTGCTTCTTGTAGCAGAACATAAGGAAAAGCAGATGTGAGCCTGAAGACTCTCTTCCCTTACAGCTCTTTTCCACTTTCTCTTTTCTAGCGCTTCTCCAATAGTACATTTTGATACATTTGGCAAAGTCATAAGCTAGAAGCCATCACATCTGCTTTCAATTAAAATCAACATCTACTGAACATCAACACTCAACAAAAACAAAACCAACTTTCTGTAACAATACACTAACAACAGTTACCAGTGAGTATCTTTGCTGACTCAGGCACACTTCTAATTTGAATAAATTTGCATCCACTATAGAATTCCAGTACTGGGAACTGAGTTCAAATCCTGCTCAGCTCAATGCAAGTCTACTCAGTCAACTACTCCTTTGCATCTTTGTTTATCAGAAGGCTCTGTGTTTAAATGAAAGTAGTATTTGGGGCACCAGTGAAGTTAGTCCAATTTAAGTTAGTACCAAGAGATATCTGAGCATCATAAAAACCCAATGAGAGCCTGACTCTGTTTACTGATATAAACATACAGAATTTCATTTTTGGTAGCAACCTTACATTGGATACCTTTGGCTACAAAAATGAGTTTCACCATTCTTCGTTTTTTGGTTTCTTTTAATGGACCCAGCAACAAAGCAATTACTACGTCATCCCAGTTTTTATCAGCTTCACTAGGTCATAATATAATTTCTCTCCATCACAAGGCTTCTTTCAATACTAATGACTTTCAAAATTAAAGAGAATTATAATTTCATCATAAATTATTCAAAGTACTAAATACAAATGACTTCATTAACTGCAGTAAAATATTCTGCATGGAAAAACAAATATTCCAGTCTCCCTAATCTCTGAAATCTGAGCTTAAATTCACAACTCTGCCCCAACACCAGCTATTACACTTTGCCTCAGAGCATCTAAGAAAACATGATGTATTTAAAAATCAAGGTCTTCCCCCACAAACTGTATAATACTTGAATAAATGACAAGACCAGACACAACGTTCATGTAATATATCTTACTCAACTTCTGAGACAAGACACTTGAAAATGCTACCTAGATAAAACTACAGATGGCATATACGCTTCCAGAAGTGACTGCAGTCACTTGGGTTTCAAGTATGGGTAGCAATTCCCTATGTGGAGCTTCCTCCATAACTAGCACAGTCACACAGAAGTGCTAGAGCTGCTGGAATTCCTCAGGCAGGCCAAAGGCTGCTCTTTCTTTACAGACCATTTCTACAGATACTGTACAAACCAGATGGCTGAACACCCTCATCATTACATGGGCAGAGGATGTCTGGTGACAGATGAAGAGTGACATGAGTGAAGAAATTCAGGAACTGATTCCGAAACATGAAGTAAGGATGGAGAGGAATTTTAAGTGAGGTGAGAATTATTTATGACAATTAATTATCTAATTAATAATGAACAGTATTACCATAATTGGAAAAGTAATAGTAATTTGTTATTATTTCAAAGTTAATTTTCAAATACATCCTCAGACTAGACTAGAGGTATAGAGTTGCTATAACTAGAGGTAAAATCTCAGAATAGTACTGAGCTTCTGTAATGAGTTCTTTTTATATCCTCAAATTTTCTAGTTTTTGTTGAATTTGTGCTTGCAAACATTTTATTACCATATTCACCCAAAGCAAGAATGTTTAAGGCAATAATACCACATTTGGTTCCCATAACTTGCATTCTAAAGTTACTTATTAAGATGAAATAAACTTGTAATTCTGTTTATTTTTAGCAAAACTGCATGAACACTTTTCACCAGGGAAAACCTAAATACATCAACACCACTTTCTAAAACAGTGAGTAAAGGTTCCTAGTGGAGCACAGAAAGGCCGAGGTAGGGCTCAGGGCTTTGGAAACTGAAAGGGAAAGGAGCATACCTCTAAGCAAAGGAACAACAAAATCAAACTGGTTAAATAAAAATTTTAATTTTAAAATTAGTATCTTGGCATGCCCTCATTTGTGTCCTTAGTTACAGCAACCTCAAGAAGGATCCAATTTCTAAGGAACTGAAAGATCACAGTTATTGTAAATCTCATTCAGTAAGATATCTCAATCTGCCCACCACATTTTAAATGAGACTATTAACAATTCAAACAACTAATAGGAAAAAAAATATGAGTCACAATACCCTGAAACAGTGGTACCTCAAAGAATGCATCCAACTCAGTGCATACAACAATTGGTTCTACATGTTTCATTCCAGATCTACTTACTTCCCAAAACTCCTTTCCAAACTTGTGTCATAAATACTGGAATGCAAACAATTCCTATTATGTCATATAATCACCACCATAACAAAATTAATGGCTCCCCAATAGTAAACTGAGAACGAGCTCAGGCAATCAGCTGCACAGACTGCTGGTTTCATGTGAGATAACTGCATTAAGAAAATTTGTTTCCACATGGAAAGCAAGTATTCCTCGATATTTTGTACAGACACCAGATATCTGGTACTTTGCCTCCACAGAAAATTAGGGTAAAGTGAACCTCGTGAGATCAGTCATTGCACAGTGTATACAGAGTATTTTATTTTTTACTACAGAGCAAACTACAGCGCTTCTCTTTTCCCATTTCTTCTGACTGAGAGACAAGAAGAAATGTATTATGGGCAAATGTTTTCCCATGCCTACTCTGTGCTCTTTTTCCCCTACTCCCCCTCCAATTTGAAACAGTTTTCTTCCTTCTGCTATGAAAGATGATGCTGCGTGTTCTCACCACAGTGAGAGTAAAATTCACAGATTTAGAGAGAGACACCCATTTATTTATATGTTTTGTCTACATTTGCATATATATGCATTGTAATGACTGCTCAGTGGAAAGACAATAAGAAACAATCAGTTTTGACAGGAATAGATTCTTCCCTATATAACTTTTTTCCTCTAGTGTTTCTTGTTTTCTAATATACTACTGTCTACAAGACAGGAACCCCAGCCAACATATATGCAGAGACTATATGTTAGACTAGATTGCTGTTTTCTTCTGAATCATTCCACATGGAATACACAGTGCAGTGAAGCAGACTCAACATCTGCAACACTGGCTATATCTCACTTGAATTAAGAACCTAAACTGTAAGGTTTCTCCTCTGGAATCAGCTATTTCTGTTCTACGACTAAGGTGAAATTCAATCTAGAGTAAAAAACAAAACAAAAAAACCCAAACCAACAACAACAACAAAGAATGCCCAAACAAACCAAACAAACAAACAAAAAAAAAAGGATATATGTAGTGACTAGAATGACCCCAGCTTCTGTAGCTAGATTATAAAACAAACCAACCAATCAAGCAAACACCACATACACACAGAATATTTTATACTAAAGTAAAAGACCCAACAGATTCCCTTCCATGCTTCACCCCTCATATCTAGAAGATTTTGATAACTTTATTATAAATACCAGTTTTACTGATTTGAGAAATTCTCATGCTATTTCAATACATGTAACAATCCAAATAATTTTTAAATACACAATACATTCTCTAAACATAAAATTTAGGAAGCATTTGAAGAAGGGAGAACTAGACAAAGACAGGTGTTCCCCAAAATTTCTGCATGCCCAACTCTTTATAAATCATTTCACATGTAAGACTGAGGAGAGATAATTGTAAATTAACAGCTACTTGATTAGCTTAGTGCCTAATCACATTCCTACAACTAGAATGTATGAAAACAGAAGTGATGGATACTAGAGGCTGAGTGTATCCACAAGGTATCCAGCATTCAGATTTGAAGATCTGATCAGACACTTCTGGAGACATGACAGCTGTCATGAGATTATTTGGTACTGTTTCCCCCACTTCAGTGGGACTGAAATTTATCCAGAAAGCATTGCAGTGTAATCCTTGTGACACTTTACAAGTACACCTATCCTTCTCTGTACTTGCAGAAATGAAAGAAAAACTGAATAAAGTTCTTATGGTAACAGCCCTTTAATCTCACAGGAGCTGTCATGCTCAGTGATGCAAAGCCTGGATAATCAACTGAGTGCCTTCAAACAAGCATTACACACTGTGAACTCGACATCCAAAGGAAAGGAGGGTTTCATAATTTTTTTTAAATGGGTAACTTTAGCATCCATGATCTAAAAAGTCTGATTTGCCTTTCATTATTGATAATCAGGATATAAATATTCAAATAAAAGCTGGTGGTTTTAAATTTGACACTGGGGGGGCTGAGAGGGGAAGACTTCTCCAACCCTTGAAAAACACCACATTGAAAGGAAACTCACAAAAATAAAGTCTTGAACTAACTCATTAGAATTTATACTTCTTCATCATTCATGAAGTACTCAACCTCATACTATTACAGGCTTCTAAGGACAACCAAGAGGATGAGTTGTAAGAGAGAAGTAGATGGCTTTAATCCCTTGAGAGCATTTTACTGGAGTAGCCTCATCCTCCGGGCAAGATGATATTGAAAAACAAGGAATGGAGGGATGATTTGTTTTTACACAGCCTACATCTCAAGGAGGCTGCCCATGGTGCCACATGAAGGGTTTGTTTCCTGTCCACCAGTCTCTCCCAGTGGATCAGTAGAAGCCGGGGCCATGTCAGTGCTCTGTAGAAGGCAGCCCTGGTTCCACAGCCCTGTGGTGCAGTGATGCCTCCTGTGCTCTGCAGATGAGCTTCACCAAGCTTGAACATGAGGCAGCTCCTAACAATCCCAACATGACTTTCTCACTCATTCACAGAAGTTTGGTTTCTTTCCAATCCGTAGTTCATGACTAAAGATCAGTTTAAATCCTATTTTCCAAAAAAATATACTTAGGCCTCTACAGAAATAGAGGATGGAAAGTTTAAAGCTCAACTTTAAAATAAGCTTTTGAACTTACCATTGAAACAGCTCTTTGTGACAGGAATAATGAATATTTTAAAAGCTTATTTTTTGACCAAGACATCTGCCCCGTTCCCCCTTCTTCACGCCCTATCCCTTTCTTCAGCTCAGCATTTTTACAGTGGCTTTGAGGAATGTAACTGAAGTGACTTGAACTCTTGATCAGCCCTTCTCAAGGAAAATATTTAACAGCAACAAATCCTAAATTGTTAGTATCTGAAAGGAAAAAAGGTGCTTCCCAAGGAATAGACTTCCTTTGCGTTGGAGTTACAGTTGCAGCGCTCTGTTCATAGGAGAACAATTTCAATGCATGGTAGCCTCCTCCATGCTGTAGAGCCATTAACTATGTTTGAGTACATCAATAGCTGCTAATGTAATTGATGAAAAGCTAAATTTCCACATAACCCAGAATCAGAACCTTTACTCTTTCTGCAGAAGAAAAACAAATCATTAATGTTCTGATCATTAGACAAGTTAACCTATTACTCTGAAAGTGACCCTGAAGGACAAAGGACAGATAAAGCTGCTGGTGCTATGACTTTTTAATAAAATTCCAGCTTAGAGAGTTTCACCTGAGCATGAATTTTGAATAGTTTCACTGAAATCCACAACTCGTTTATCAAAAACCCCTCAGATTTATAGCTGTGGTTTTAAGATGACCTATATCAACAAGGGAGGGGAGGGAGGGAAGGAGGGAAGGAAGTGGCGGAAGGAAGGAAGTGGCGGAAGGAAGGAAGTGGCGGAAGGAAGGAAGTGGCGGAACGAAGGAAGTGGCGGAACGAAGGAAGTGGCGGAAGGAGACTAAAAAGGTAACGATTTGTAAAAAGAGGGCTTCATTTAATTACCAGAAAAAAAGTCTGTCAGGGACATGCACCTCAGCCACACCAGAAATGGAAAAAACTGAATGGAAAGGAGTTTGTGGGTTCCAGTCACATGGGCTGCTCCGTCCCCAGAAAAAGTGAGCTGCAGTGTAGTTCAGAGGTGTCACACACTTATTTCCTTAGTCCATCTCAAAAGTACACGTTTTGAGTCATCCCTTAAAGGTTATTTTTACATTTTAATGTCTCTTGCATGTAATTTCATGCTACCCAAATCATAGCTAACATGGTTTTTAGTTTATTTCTTATGTAGTCCAAGTCTTCCAAGTCACTTTTGATGAATTTAAATGGCACATATTTTCATGCACTTCTAGTGGTATTAAATGAGCTCCTTTTTAGAAGGGCAAAGAGTCCTCCCGCATTTGCGATATTAGGCTGTCTTGGCAGCATTTTACCTGCCACTAAATATCCATGCTAAGGTAGTAGGAAGAGGAACATTATCATATTGCTACACTTCATGAAACCTTCCATGATATCAAAGAACCATAGAATTTTTAAGGTTGGAAAAGACCTCCAAGGTCATTGACTCCAAACTGTGACCAATCCCCACTTTGTAAACTAAAGCACAGCACTTTGCCACAATCCAGTCGTTTCTTCAACACCTCCAGGGACGGTGACTCTGCCACCTCCCTGAGGTGGGATCCCAATTCCAATTCTTCAGGAATTTACTCATTAATCAAATGCTTCATCTGTTGTGAATGCAAACTCCATGACCAACAACAGAGTGCAATTACCTACATGCAGTTTTGTCTGAACATTATTTCGGTCAGCTTGCCAGCTAAGCAATACCAGCAAGTTTGTGTGTGAGGAGGAGAAAGCAACATGTCTGTGGATGGTAAAAGCTTCTTTTTCATGCAGTCTTTCATTTTGGGCCATCCAGTCTGCTTGGTAGGGAAATCTTGCTAGGTATCCACTTTCATTTATCTTTTTTTATCCAGTCTCATGAGAAGGCAAGGTGAATTATCGAAGAAAATTGTCCATCACAGCTGAGAATGGGGAAGGTATTATGAAAAGAAATGCCACCCTGCTCACTGGGCTTACACACACCCAAATTGATTAAATATATAAGAAATATTTTCCTAGTACGTTATGAATCAAAGATGACGACAGATTTAAAGAAAGCTGCATTCTGCCAGAGCAGCCAAGTAACATTTTGTTTTTAGACAATTCTAACTGGTTAACATTAAATTAAATTATAGGCAGGCGTACAATTAATAAAAATGCAACTCTGAGACACATTTAATAAGCTACACTCCTCAATAAATTAGGAAATGTATGGCACAGCAGATGAACAGAGTATTTTACTCAACAGTAGTACAAAGTTTTTTTCTTCCTTTTTTCTAAAGAAAGGCAACATATTCTGGAACCTGTTGCTGATAACATCAGTTCCAAATTACTGAATTATGACATCTTTAATGTGCTGTGTGGCACAAACATAAACATGTGAAAAATCCTGGGCTTCAATTTCTTCCTCTGGAAGAAATTACAGGAGAAAATTTCTGATGACTGTGTAACTTCACCTGACCCGTTCATAAGTTTGCAAAGGGGTACACACAGTGATATTTGGTGTTTAATTGTGCAGTAATGAAATAATTCACACACCATTAATTTAATTAATGAATATTTCTTCAAATAAGCTTCCTGTCATCTTTCCAAATTTTAATTTGGAACATTATTCTGCATATTGGCAGAAGAAATAAGCTTAGTTGTATAATCATCCCTCACAGCTAACGATGTCACCAAAATATCACATCCTTGTGATCACATCTCTCTTTTTTAGGAAAACTGTGACAAAACCCCTGTCCAGTCATGCTCTTAGCTTTCTTTTAAAAGCATTTTAGATCCTGGTGCTCCAGGGACTAATCTGAATGAGCACAAAAACATCAGTTTCTCACTTCTCATGTGAAAGCCATATTCCCATGGCTGCTACAAGGAATGGTGAGTGAGTCAGGACAATGCTGAAAGCAAGAAGGAGAAATAAAAGACTGTGGAGGAGTAAGCCTTGCCTTCCAGCTTAATACATGTATTTCACCTGCTGAGGGAAAAAAAGAGCAACTTCGCACTTTCCTGCATGCCACTCTCTCAAGAGCTGCCTTCCTGGGGTCACATCCCCACTGCAGGCATCTCACAGAACATCACTTCTCTACAGCAGAGCAGAAGGTGAAGGGGCAAAGAGCACAAAGGCACAGAATCTATCTGGGCTGATACAAATACTGGCAGGAGCCTAGCAACTTGACTCACTAGAAACTAAACTAATTAATTCTGACTTTTAAATGCTTTGTGGCCTGTCTTTACACCTCCCTGCCCTACTATACCTGTTTCTCTGTAACTCTGACCTTGCTGTCCCACACCTTCAGTCTTGACACCACCCACATTTTCCTAGTTGTGACAGAAATCAGTCAGTGGTTCTCAATATGCAGACATGGTAACACTAATAGCATGATTAACTTAGGAAGAGAAAATAATTATACCAACCCCAAGCTGACATATTCTTAAAAAGAATTTTGTTTCAGTCCCCTTTTCAAGTTCAAGAAGCAAAAAAAAAAAAAACAAAACAAACAAACAACCAAAAAAAAACCAAAAAAAAAACTAACAACAACAAAAAAAAAGTCGACCTTCAAAATACTTTAGTGTCACATAATTGATGGCTTGGGCCAGGAACCACAAGTTATAAAAAGCCTGAGGCATTTAGATGCTCATCGTACTTCCTAAATCTCTCCAAGTTAAGCATCCTACTGGCTTCCTGTTCTCCAAACATATTGTGCTGTCTACACATTTATCAATCTCCTATCACTGCTTTTTACTATGCAGTGTTCTGCAGTATGGCTTTCCTAAATTCAATGACAGTCTCTTCACATCCAAGCAATGCCTCTGCAGCATCTCTCTGATACCAGGCATGCAATGAATCAAGCTGATCAACAAAAACTGACCTCTCACATCCCCATTTGTCTGTTTGTCCTTATACAGGGAGCACCCCTGAATTCTAACACGCAGTGCAGAAATGGGAATTCCTACCCTAACATCTAATGGAAATTTCAAGGGCATCAGATTCCAGGTTCTGATTTGGAAAAAGAAATTCCAGTATAAGTGCAGGAACACCAGAAGCAGATCACTTCTGCTAGAAACATACATAAACAGACTCTTTAGTTAATAACCTTATATTTACCAGCAAAAAAAAAAATAATCTATGATCATACAGAAACATATACAAATAGCCTGGGAAGAAATCAATACACATCTCACATATAGCAACATCACAACAACCCAAGAGGACAAACAGAAGAATCTAAGAGGACGCAAAGGTAACAGAAGGAAGAAAGCTGCCAGTACAAATGGTAGAGGCACAACCAACAACAAAGAAGACTTCAAGCACCTGCAGCCCTTTATTGCTCTTCAATCCAACTTTTTACACTCTTCATCTTACGTGCCTTACACCTGTGTGCCCTTTGTGTTTGGTCAGCATGCCTCAGCACTCCATGTCCCATTACCTTCAATGCTGCTCACCTGTCCTGCACAGCTGCAGCCCATTGGGGATGAGGCTCCACCGCAGCCCCACTCCCAATCACCACAAACTGTGCCTACAGTAGAAAGCACCACTGATGTGGTATTTTGTAGGAAAAAGACACTAATGCTTTTCCAATTTTTGAGTAAGAGATAAAAAGTATCTTCTGCTCTTCTAAGTAGAACATCTGCCTGTTTCAATACTTTCAAATACTAATATACATCTTGTACAGGCATTAATTTAGAAGATAATGTATCTTTTAATTAAAAGTGCAAATTTTTAGAAAATGGGTGGCTGATACCCTGCAGCATCTGTGGAGTTCCATAAATTATCTTCCCAAATCTAATATTTTTTCACATCTACATATTGACTTAAAAAATCTGATGTCTATATATGATTATTTCTTCTTGTAAAGAATCTAGTCCCAAGTGATTAACAATTTATTTCTAAAATACCACTGAATATTTGGAGTTCATGTTACCTGCACCAAGTTTATAGGGTTTGGGACTTTGCTTTCCTGCTCCACATTTCTTTTTTTTTCCACTGACTAAACTTCAAAGTAACTAAAACTGTTTTCCATGCTGAAATATTACAATGACAATATCATTGACTACTCTTCATTTAGAGCTATGTCCATCATTAACAGCAACTGAAAGATCAGTCCTGCACAGAGTAGACCATCTTATGAACCCTGAAATGCAGCATAAGGAATTCCTTAACACTACTTCTTACTTCTATGTAGGCAGAGGAAAACATCTGAAACTAACAGACAGCTTTGGTTACTGCATTTGGGACTAAACACCCTTTATGCTCAACACATGCTTCCTCTTTGATATCAGTTCTTTAGATAAGAGCTTATGTAGATAACTGCTGCTGACCTGAAATCACCAGGAAGCTTTAAGGCTTTACATGAGCATACGTATGTTTTATTTTTACAAAACAATTGTCATTAGTTGTGCAGTTACACTTCCCATACTACAGCTTCTTTTCACAATATCTTCTCTACCCACTGAATGTATCTTCCCAGATGCTTTCTAGCATTTCAGACTGTCCAACATTTCAGACTGTCCAACAGCAGCTTCCTTTGATATTTTTTTTGCTTTCTTTTCCCCTCCAAATAAAAGTAAATAGGCGCTTCACAAAATCAATCATATTCTGGTGGAGAGGCTACAGAGAACAGGAGCAGGTTACCAGAGATCTCACAGCCACTGAGGAGAGTGAAAGGGCCTCAACAGTGGTAGAAAGAGGAGCTCAGCTTTAAACACCAAGTTGAAAGGCTTAGAAGATTTTTGCTCTGTTCAGAATGAACTAGAGATAAGGAAATGCAGACTTTTTCTCCAGCACAATTGGCATCTCTTCTAGGCTACACAGGATCTTCCAGTGAGACAACAAAAAGCAGCCTCATCCTTCCCCTACACATTGCTTTTGCTAGCTTTGTGTGGGAAAGGCAAGCACCGGATTAACATTAACATATGCCAGTATCTGCATGTGGGAGAAATAATTTGTTCTTTCTGGAGATGCTGTCTCAACTCTGGCCAGCAATGGGTGGGTGTGCTTCACAGAACTCACAGTAAGCACTGCACCTGACCATAAAATGGCATATGACTTGTTTCTGGTTTATGATAGTCTTCAGACAAAGATTAATTAAAATAAACTTATCCCTCACTATCAAACTGGTTTTTACAGAGTAAGATCGAATTTGCCTCCTTGGTCAAAGCCCAATACTGGTCAAAGAACTTAAAGGTTTGCTCAAAACTCAGTCACTTAGTCTTCAAGAGTAAGAAAAAAATGAGATCAAAAGGAAAAGATTCATCCACAGATAAAAATTACTAATAGTTAAGAAATCAGCAGAGTAACACGTACACATATAGAAGATAGCTACCAGATTGAACAGAATGATCTTACAAAAAGCAAAACAAAACAAAGCAAACAAGCAAACCAACACCCCCAAAAGCAGTCATTTTAGGATGCAAAAATTTTTCTTTTTTTTCTTTTTTTTCCAAAATAAAGAAAAGGCCTCAGGCACAAGGCTGGTAGAATTTCTGGTTGACACGGCAAGCCTACATTTGCAATCAAGAGGTGAGCACGACTCTTGAGGCTCACAGTCCACTCATCTTCACAAGTTTCATAAAGTGTGAGCATCAGCTACCTATCAACAAAATTACTCTGAGTTGACACACCAGAATGTATTTCTTACTTCTGAAGTTCACCCAAAAAAAACTAGATTACCTAAAGGTGACAAAACAGACTTTTCTGTTCTCAGAGGACAGAGATGAACTTTGCTAACCAAGCTGCTGAGGACTTAACTGCAGCACACAGAGATCTGCTTTTCACATTCTCACACTTGCAGGAAAAGTCACCACACAAATAATTACGAGCAATATGAGTAACAAAGACTTATTTTTGTGTAAGGTCAGATCCAAAACCCACCTATTCCTTAACTGAACAGTACAATAAGCCCTGATATAGGTTACCAGTTCATGGGACATCATTTGAATCTCAAAGAAACAAAGGCCAATTCTGTTACTCAAGTCTGCCTTTCCTTTTCACTTTACAGACAAATTTCATTATTATTGTTAGTTGTATGTAATCATACATATCACAAATGTTCATACTACTAAGGTAAGGCATGATGCTGAAGTACAGGATAGTGACCAATTTGACATTAAATGGGACAGTCCATCTCAAGCTTACCTAAAGACTATCTTCAAATAGTCAGTAGCCCTTAAAGAATACCTGATTCCTATTACATGCTGGTTCTTATTTGGAGGATGGATATCCACTGCTTACTGCTCTTGGAAAGCTCCCACTGAACTACCACAGCTATATTCGACAAGAATACTGGCACACAACTTAAAATGGAAAGGTATCTCGTGATTAAATGCTGGGTCCAAATCACATGTCAGGTTTTTCTTTTTTAAAACCATGATACAAACTGAAGCTGGTATTTTCCTTGCTATGATAAACATCACAGAAGCATATTCATCCCCATTACTTAACAAAAGAACCTATAAACTCCTGCTGATTTCTTTATCCATTTCTAAAGCACAATTTAAAATCCTACACTGCAGATAAGGGTACACTGCTCACAAGATTAAAGTCAAGGTCACATATTGCACATACGCTGCTGCCTGTGAAACAGCGATCTGTTTCACAGACTCAACATATATTTTTAGAAAGGGCTGCTCTATTCATCAGCTAACAGCCTTTGAATTACAGAAGCGAAGATAAACTTTGGCTTAAAAGGGAAAATTTAAGTCTTCAGTGCCAAAACAGACAGACCCCTGCTGATTTAAGGAAGTAAAGTAGTTCTTTTTATCTCTTCACGAAAGCTGAAGGGGAAATCCCCAACACACAGAGTATGAACCTTACTTTCCTTCTGATGGAGCTAAGAGTGAAACTCCCCAAGACTTGATACAACCACAGGTGGACCACCTTTGAGAAATGCTGGCTTCACAGTATGCCTGGTAGCTAAGCTGGTGCTCCCTCCAGACATCTGTTGCACCTTCTGCTCAACAGGCACCTGTGCAGCTATTCGTACTAAAGCTACAACAGAAGCACCAGCACCATGTAAGCAATGGTCTGAAACACAGAAAATATTTCTGCCTTCCCCAGAGAACACCATTTGCACAATATGTCCTTAGTGGATGCCACAAAATATTAGTAATCAGAAAAAAGTGAATACATTGATATGCAATAATTATTACCACATGATGCTCATAAAAAGATGACACTTCCTAAATCAAATATTAGGTTTAATTCATGAGTATCTAGAAGGGGACTCCAAAAATTCTGTTCACACAAAAAGTGAGCAGCAAAATCTGGATTTTTAACCAGTTTTAACAACTGAAATATCTTTAAGGCGTGCCCCAAATAAACAGGGCACAGGCTGAGAGAGTGAGGCTGTTCAGCCTGGAGAAGAGAGGGTTCCAGGGAGACCTCGTAGCCCCTTCCAGTACCTAAAGGAGGCCTACAGGAGAGATGGAGAAGGCATGTACTGTTAGGACAAAGGCATGTACTCACAGAACAAGGGGGAATGGATTCAAACTGGAAGAGAGAAAGTTTAGATTAGCTGTTTGGAAGATATTCTTTACTATAAGGGGAGTGAGGGACTGAAACAGGTTGCCTGGAGATGTTGTGGACTCCCTATCCCTGGAGGTGTTCAGGGCCAGCCTGGGTGGGGCTTTGAGTGACCTGGTTTAGTGGAAGGTATCCCTGTCCATGGCAGGGGGTTGGAATTAGATAATCTTTAAGGTCCCTACCAACTCAAACCATTCTATGATTCTATGATGCCTGTAAACTCCCTAAAATAGCACATGTTCTCTTTTCCCCGGTGCAACTAGTTAAGACTGCTCTTTATTGGAAGGGACAAAACTACAGCAGCTTTGTGCAGTAGGGAGCTCAACACCATGAATGGGTAGAAGTTCATAAAGTGAATCACTGTTTGGACAATGAGGACTTACCCAAAGAGTTGATCCAAGGCCACCAGAGATGTAAAACTTCTACCTCATCCTACAGCCTGCATGTTCTGGCAGGCCACTAAAAATGTTTGAGCAGCTAAATACTAAGTTTTGTAAGTCGCTCGGAGAGTGTTCCTTTATTTATTATTGCCGCCACTGACCTGAACATTAGCCACCCTTTGCCTTGTTTCTGCAAGACAACAAAATTGAGAGCTTTAGAAGACTTTTCATTACATCAGCATCAGTGTGTTGAGACCTTTGGCAAGTGGGGATACACAGCTAAATAAAAGGAGGCCAATAAATAAATAAAAGCAGTGTGCTTCTTGAATACAATGCTCTGCTGTTGGCCAGCTCCTGGAGTCTGTCCTGGACTAGTCCAATTAATCAGCTTTGAGACCAAGAGATGTGTTAGGCAGGGGACACTAGGCCTAGGAACCTGTCCCTGGCCACCTTTCATTTGGCACTGCTGGCATCACTTGAAGGCACCAGTTCCTGACCAGAAACGTGTCACTGTTTTTCAGACAAGAAGTCCCAGACAGGACACCACATGCACGCACAGCGATCAGTTACGTTTCCTCACAGACACTGAGTTTCTTCACAGAGGTGACAAGCTTGCAAGATGAATGGATGACAATTCATTAATTGGATAACATGTTAAAATTCCAAGAGAGAAATCAGAAGGAATTTGCAACCTAGGTCACCTTACCATAGGTGATCACATGATTATGTAATTTCAATTAGCTAACATTATTGATGATTCTATTTTATACCCTGTATTTGTTCATCTCTTTCTAGAAATATTCTAAGTTATCTACATCTTATTTCAGCAGGCTGCACAACTCAGAAGACTACATTAGCAAAAACATTCTCAAATGGAAGAAAACTCCTAATGCTCTGCCTTTGCAGTAACCTCCCTTTGGGAACCCGACTAATCCACCAGACATCATTCATTAACAGATTCACTTTATTTCAAAACTGGGGAGCCTCTGAGAAATGAGCCTGATTCTCCGGAGTTTTAAAAACTCATCTGCTTAAAGGCCTAAACAATGTTTCAGTAACAAAATAGCCACTTTTCAGAATTTACACCTTAATTTTGGAAAAGCAACTTCAGGTGGTCAAACTTTCACTTATGTAACTACTATGTTTAATAACACACTGTGACACTGACTTACTAAACCTTCAAGTTCTTTAAAGTGCTGCTTAAGTGCTGCTCACATTCCTCTAGAGGCCAAGTATTCCTCCATTCAATCTAAACACCTGTGCATGAGAAAGCCCACTCTTGTACTCAACCACCAAAACTTGGTGAAATTACAAAAATAAAAAGAGCGATAACACAAACCTCTCAAGAGAAAGAGTGGCCTAAATAACAGTCATAGGGCATCTAAACTGATGCTAGTTACTCCGCTTTCTGCCTGGGGCTTTTTGTAGTAATATTTTTGAAGTGCCAATACCATAAGCATTGATACTTCTTTAAGCAGGACAAATTACTGTCATATAATCATATAACCATCACGATTGTATTTGAAGTAGTATGCACAAAGATGTTTAATGCTGGGGGGATAGTAACCTATAAGAGTAAAAGTAGTTCACAAACACCTAACTATACCTTTCACTAGAAATGGGTTGATGTACTGTTATAACGTCTCTCCTTCACCTCCCAACCCCCTTCTTCATTTCCATATCGAAATCCTGTTACTGAATCCATGGCACCTTTGTGGCATTTGTGCCGGAGGGACGAGAACAGGGACGATAGGGA
Source organism: Euphonia xanthogaster (assembly GCA_034509185.1). Lineage (NCBI taxonomy): Eukaryota > Metazoa > Chordata > Aves > Passeriformes > Fringillidae > Euphonia > Euphonia xanthogaster. The sequence continues at coordinate 87,124,034 of JAYDZK010000113.1, forward strand.
GGAGAAGGAGGAGAGGAAGAGCTGCCGCTCGTCTCCTCACCGTGCCGCAGAAATCACTGCAGCGAGCTGAGCCCAGCACTTGCTGACAGCGTCCCCGCCCCTGCCGCCGCTTTCCCGTAGCAGAGCGCTCCCGCCCGGCGCCGATCCGAGCCGGGAACAGCCCGGGCCTCCCCCGCCCCCGGCCCGCCCCCGGCCCTCCCGCGGTACCTCGGAGCCGGGGGAACTCGCGGTCCCGCAGCGCGCTGAGCCCGTCGCCGTGCCCGTAGCCGTACTCGCAGCCGGCGGGGCGGGCGTCGAGGAAGGCGCGGAAGGAGAGCGGCTCCCCGGCCATGGCTCCCGGCCTGCAGGCGCGGAGAGCAGCGCGGCTCCCGCTGCAGCGGAGCCTCCGCGGGCGCTGCGCTCTGGGCCCGCTCGGCTCGGCCCGGCCCGGCCCGGCCGGTCTGCTCCGCCCGCCTCCCGCCCCGCCTGCTCCACATGCGCCGGGGCCTGTCCGGCCGCCGCTGAGCTGGGCACTGGGGCCGGCACAGGGAGGAGTTTCCCGCAAGGAAGAAGTTCCCCGAAGCGCTGGGAGATCGGTTTGCGGGTGGCAGCAACAAGTGTACCCTCCTCTTGAGGCATGCTGTTTAAAATACTTCATGGAAATCTCTCCCCTAAAATTTTCCAATTCAAGCTCAGATTTCCCTGGATGCCTCTTCCATTGCTGCTAATAGCAGAGGTCGCTTTCTGACACCTTGCGCTTGGGGTACAATACTCCTGCATCACGTCGAGCTGGCTCTCTTGGCCATAGATGTTGTCTGTATAGCCAATGCAAAGTACCACGGCTCAAAGCCAAAGGTGTGGAATGGGCTGGTCGTCAGGGGTAGAGAGAATAGGACTATTCTCCTGTGTAAAAACCATTCCTGAAAAATCCTCTGCTTTGTCAGATATACTATAACCATATACATAATCAGAAAAAAATCATTGCCAAAGGAATGTGTTTGTTGAGGGTTTCTTGTTTGTTTGCTTTGATTGTTGTTTCATTGTAGGGTTTTGTTTGGGTTTTTTGTTTTGTTATGTTGTTTTCATATTAATTTTTTCCTGACATACTACTCACAATGAATTTTTCTACTTACAGCTCTGCAATCTGCAGAGCTTTAAATGACCTCCAGTATTACTCCAATAGCAAAATAAAACTGCACGTTAGGATGGACCTACATCCAAAAACTGGTGAGGCAGACTCTCGTTAGATTGTTCGAAATTCTACTTGTGGGATGTCATTGAAATGGGAAACTACATAGAACAAACTTCAGCCCAAACTGAACTGTAAAGATATTCACTTACAAAGTGGTACTGAAATAAAAACATGTAGAAAATTATAAAATAAGCCTGACATGAAATATAGCATGCTAATGTGCTCCCTGCTTTATATACTAGGATTTTTTGTCTAATTTAAACACATAGCCCTGGCTTCAGGGCATATATTTCTATAACACTACAGAAGTGTGTTTGCCCCTGACTCTCTATTCATGATTGGGGCAGATACATAGTGTATGACATCCTCAGGTGAAACTGCACACCTTTCAGCCAGCCGATAATTTTACCAAAACTAATTGCCAAATAAGTTACACCTTAAACATTTCCTTCCAGATAAACAAAGTGCTACTGACAAAAAAAGAACAGTTGCTATCAAGTGGAACAATGTTCCTGGCTGATCTCCTGAAGTCACTTAAAAAAAAACCAAAAAACAAAAACCCAAAACAACAAACCGACAAAAACCTTGCACCAAATAGCTTCTTAAAAATTATTTTAACAGTTTATGAATTGCAATTTAGGAGAACCTATGCCATCACTATGATTTATTTTTTATTGCAAGTATATGTAGAAAATATCTGCTATGCATTTTCTTTACTATTTCTAGCTTCCTGTTGTCAATTTACAGAGCAGTTTATTTCTATTGGTTGCTATGCATAGTTCCATCACCATTTTCATATATTGTTTATGTCAAATAGTTGTTTTCAATCCCTTATTGAAACTAGTTTTCCCCATCAAAACAGATGACAGAATGCAGTTTTCTGATCTCAGAATAAATGTGTCTTGAAGACCTAATTTCCATTCACATTTTTATATAAAATATGGTCTCTCACAATTATTTGCGTCTCTTTTCTTTGTCCTGATTTTTGAAGATTAGCCCCTTGGAAGTAACACATACATGGAGACAGTACTAATTGGCAATGTGCTCTGTTTGCACACTGTATGTAGCCCCGTGATGATCCCTGATTATTGGGTTTCCAATGAAGTGCTTAGTTAATCCACCATAAAGGCTGACCAGAGTCTTTAAACAGTAAGAGGCATTCAGGTTGCTCAGTGTCAGTATAGCAGTTTTTGTGTTTGCAGATTAGTATAACTTCTAAACAACTAACTAGGCTTTACTGTTAACCCTATTTCTGGGTTAAAAGCTGGAGATTTCATAGAATTTCAACATGAAGCCACAACTTTCAGTTCTGAACTTGGTTACACCCAGCTTGCTTAACCACAACAAGGCTATCCCAAGTCACATCTTACAGTGTTCTGCTTTGAGAAAGCTTTTCTGACAAGGCTGCTATAAAATTCACAGGGTAATGCTGTAGAAAGCCCAGAGCTAGAGCTTTGTCTCTGCCTTGGTCTGCTGTATGAGCAGGAGAGGGTATCCCTTCCTTGTGGTAGCCTTAGATATTAATTCTTGAAAACTGTGAGTCAGAGCTTATGGGCATGATTGGCTATGTATTAAAGGGTTGAGCAGTTTGGAATCATGTAACAGGAAGCATGCAGGATAGTAAGAGCCAACATAATGCAGTATATGTGAAAACTGCAAAATAGGTCTCGGAAGGGAGGGGTATTGCTCTCAGGCAGAACTGTTGCCAGCCGAAAGCCAGACTCTCTTTGATCCTCCACTGACACTGAAAGCATTAGTGGAAATGAATGCTAAAGCCATTAAATGATTGCACTGAGGTCAGCACAGCCTCACCTTTGTGCTTCTATGTTAGGAAAGGCATTGTTAACTCATTGCAGCCCAGATTACACTTGTTACATGTTCAGGACTGACATAATCCTTCTCATTTATTCATTATAGGCAAAATTTAGTTCACCCTGCTATATTCTTTTGCACATTGCATCATGGAACAGTAAAATACTGTTTTGCTCATTGTAGAGACAATGAGCAAAATGTATGCACTCTGTGCTCCAGTCTCTGATTAACTGCTTGATCTGAAAAAATGTGCAGGATCAGAACTCTGATGCTGTTGCTTACTAACTGTAAACGGTTTGATTTTTGGCTTTGTTGACTATAAGGAAAACTTTATCTAAATCAGAACATGCTTACAATTAGTTTCAGAAAATCGACTTATTGTATAATGCTTTGAGACCACCAGTTATAAAAAGCTACTATGGCACACAGAGCAAAAGTCAAGATGATAACTGCTAGTTTATTCCTGTGGAAAAAAAAACAAACAAACACATTAAAAAAAACCAACCAAAGCCAACAAAACCACAAAACCCACAAAAACTAAACTACGCTCAAGAAAAATACAAGACTTCTTCACTTACACCTGACAACTCTGTTTTGCACATAGATGGTTGCCCTTAGTAAAGAAAATAGCCAAATTTCTCATCAGGACTAGAGGTGTTATTGTGAACTGTTTAGACATTTGGTCTACAGCGATCTTTCACTCAGGGAAAAAAGAAGTGAAAATCAGCACCTTACATACACAAGCCCCCAGCAATTGTACTCCAGTTGTAGCAAAAGCAAGCATGACAATACAGTTTGGGTGGCTTAAGTGGAAGGAGTCTGTTGATTTAAAGAGCAGAAAATGCTTCAGCATTCAAAAGACTAACTTCAGCTCTGAAGTAGGCTCATAAAGACATTTAGGAATAAACCCCAAGTCTCACGGTAATAACTTATTAGCAGAAGAATCACTGAGAAAGCTGGCTTGCTTCATGTCCCCCAACATTACTACTAAGAGCAACCATAGGTGCTAAGTGCCACCTCAATAGCTGAGGAGAAGCACTGCAGGAAGGGAATCTGAGAGCAGACAGGGAAGCAACTCCTCACATCACTGCAGGTTGCAGTGGGAAGGACACAGCACTGGCAGAGTCATAATAACCCTGTAAGCCTCTGCATCCTCCAGTCCATTGTGGTCAACCACTTCCAGGACTGCACAGCCACATGGCTTAATCATTCCCCTATGAGAGCCAGCATTTCTAAACAAATCCAGACCAACAGATTGAGAAGACTCCTGAGGCAGCAGGACAGGTCATACAAGAAGCTTGAGCAGAAACACAGGTGCCACAATGATTTGGTGGGGCAGGTAGAATGGGTTGCCTCTGAGTTCCCTGCCCTTTTTGCCCTCCCGTCCCACTAATGCTCACCATTTCCTCACAGCTTCAGCCTACATTTGCTTCCCTCTTCTTCCTCCAGTCTATTTGCAGCACACCTTCTCTTTTAGTTTGGCTAATCCTTGTCTACCAGTGGTGAATCCTGAGACAGATCCCCATTCCTGAAAAAAGTAGCAGCTATTAAGAGATGGGGAAAAAATCCCTTGATAACACAGGTGACACATTCTGCCCCATTTCTCCACTCTCTTCAGGCCTGTGTTTTGAAACTTTAAGCTCTGGAACAGAGCCCTTTTTTCTACTGTTACTGACTACATCTATTCAGTGTTTGTTGCAATCAGCCCCTCTCCTGAGGCAAATCCCAGTCCCAGTTTAGGTGGCAGGTGGTGAACATCTAATGGGTTAAGGCTGTAAGTACCGATGCTCGATGGAAGTATTTAATTCCTGCAAATGTTAGTATTAAACTTTATGTTCAAAGGTTTTAACAGTTATTAAAATATGAATTTTTGCAACAGCATGACAAAGCTTTGTGCTTCTAATGAGAATCCAAAAGTTCAAAGGAAGACTTGATGACATAAGCCTCTGCTTTTAAAAGGCTGATTGTGTTGCAAATATGACTGCATGGGTTTGACAAACAGTAGTTAGGCCATCTTTCATTAGTCATTCTGACTAAAGAAGACTCCAGTAGAAACACAACTGCATGCACACCTTGTCATCCTAAGAGTCAGGAAGGGCACACTAGATAGAGATGTGAGAAAAACAGAAGGACTGGATAAAACACAAACTAAAACATGTTTTAATGAGAGGGACCAAACCTGATGTTTTTGGCAAACCTCATACCCCATATGGAGATCAGAAGTGAATAAGGTTTGGGATTCAGGTTTTACCACTTGTCCTCACCCATAACACCTGTCCAGACAGGGCAGTTTTATCACGAGTTGCCTGTTACAGTACTGTCCACAGAAATCAACATGAGTGATAATGCAGGGTTAGGTTCAAAATTATGGTCTTCGTTTCATACAACATCCACCATGACTAGATTTACAAATGCTTGCAGCATACAAATACTTTTTGCTTTTAACATAATGCATCCAGAAAATATAAACACTTTCTAACTCTGACAGGGCTACAAGCTTCGTGAAGATATTTTACACTGAATTATTAATGTGGATTGGAGAGTCATAATCTTGCTGGTTGAGGCTTAGTGATACTGACTTTAAATGGCAAAATGGCTTTTTACAGTTACGAAATCCAAAACATTTCATACACATGAAGAAGTGCAAAGAAGATTTCTCTACTGCACAGTGGATGCAACACGTCCACATACAGATTGTTTATAACCATGAAGCTTATAATTTATACCTGTTATCACAAGCTACCAAAAGTCATTCCCAGCAGGTTAGCTTTAACACACTGGCAACTTTGTAAAAAATTTAATTCTCTCTCTCTTTGAAATAACATTAGAGATTTAAAAATGTACCTGAATATGCAATAATGTTTTTCATGCAACCTCCCTTTTTAAAACTTTCCATTATCATTTGATTGTTCAGCTTTAAAGATTCAGAATTTTTTGTACAGACTGAAAACCAATATGAAACAAATATGTGATGAGCTACTGTTACCAGTTGAGCTTCATTACTTTCAGTATATTGCTTTATTTTTAGGGTATCCTCTGTGTCTATAAGGTAATATATTTGACATCTCTCTTAAAATACAAATTAAAGTATATTTTATGCTGTTGAACAACTGTTGGAGTTTAACCCAGGCCAGAAACTAAACTTCAAACAGCCACTTGCTCCCTCTCTGCAGCGGGATGGGGAAGAGACTCAGAAAAGGAACATCAAGAAAACTTCTGGGTTGAGATAAAGATAGTTTAACAGGTAAAACAAAAGCCGTGCACACAAGGAGTGTGCACACAAAACAAGGAGTGCATTCACTACTTCCCATGAGCAGGCAAGTGTTCAGCCACTCCAGGAAAGCAGGGCTCCATCATGTTTATTGGTAACTTGGGAAAACAAACTCCATCACTCTGAACATCCCCCACTTCTTCTGTCTTCCCCCTGCCTTATCTGCTGAACATGACATCAGCACAAGTCTATGGGGCTGAATGGGATGCACCCAGGGATCCCAGGAGAGCTCACCAAGCCGCTTTCCATCATTTACAAAATCACACAATAATCTGAGTTGGAAGACTTTCAGAAGGATCATCAACTCTTTAAGTGAATGGTCCATACGGGGATTGAACCCATGAATCCTGCCATTATTTACTAGCAGTTTTGGCTAGCCAGGAAAGTCACAGGTGACAGGAAGTTAGCAAGTGCAGCACTCATCTACAAGAAGGGTTGGAAAGAGGATCCAGGAAATTACAGGCCTGTCAGCCTGACCTCAGTGCCAGGGAAGGCCCTGGAGCAGATCTTCTTGAATGCCATCACATGGCATGCACAGGACAATCAGGGATCAGGCCCAGCCAGTGTGGGTTTGTACAAGGCAGGTTGACTTGACAAACTGGATCTCCATCTATGACAGTGTAACCTGACTAGAAGATGAGGGAAAGGCTGTGGGTGTTTTCTATCTAGACTTTACTAAAGACTGCAACATAATTTCCGACAGCATTTTCATGGAGAAACTGGCTACTTGTGGCTCAGACAGGTGCACTCCTTACTTGGTAAAAAAACTGTCTGGATGGCCAGGTCTAGAGAGGGGTAATGACTGGAGTTACATCCACCTGGTGCCCGCCACCAGTGGTGCTCCCCAGTTCTGTTTAAATCTTTATCCATGATCTGCGTGATCTGTTTAAATTTTTACCCCTCTGTGTGAGGGTATCATCAATTGGCAGATGACACCAGGCTGGGAAGGATTATTGATCTCCTGGAGGGTGGGAAGGCTCTACAGAGGAATCTGGATACGCTGGATAACGTGCCAAGGCTAACAATGCGAGGTTCAACAAGATGACCTGCACTTGGGTCACGATAACCCCATGCAGGGCTACAGGCTGGGGTTATGGCTGGAATGGCTGGAAAACAGCCCAGTGGAGAAGCACCTGGGAGTGCTTGTTGATAGCGGCTGAACATGATCCAACAGTGTGCCCAGGTGGCCAAGAATGCCAAAGGCATCCTGGCCTGTATCAGAAGCAGTGTGGCCAGGGTGGCCATCATGCTGTACTTGGCCCTGGTGAACCCACATCTCAAATCCTGTGTTCAATTTTGGATTCCTCACTACAGGAATGACATTGAGGTGCTGGAGCATGTCCATAGAAGGGTAATGAAGCTGGTTAAGGGACTGAAGCACAAGTTTTATGTGGAGCAGCTGAGCAGCCTGGGGTTATTTAGCCTGGAAATGAGGAGGCTCAAGAAGGATGTCATTGCTCTACACAACTGCCTTAAAGAAAGGTGTGGACAGGTGGAGGTTAGTCTCTTGTCCTAGGTAACAAGTTACAGGACAAGAGGAAATGGCCTCAAGTTGCACCAGGGAAGGTTTAGGCCAGATATGAAGAAAAATTTCTTCAATAAAAAGTTATCTGATACTGGAACAGGCTGCCCAGGGAAGGGATTGAATCACTATCCCTGGAGGTATTACAGAGGCAAAGTGTAGATGTGGCACTGAGGGACACAGGTCAGTGGTGGATTTGGCAGTGCTGAGTTTTCAGTTTGGTTAAAGGTCTTGAAGGTCTTTTCCAAACTAAATAATATTATGATAAGGTGTAAGGACTGCTCAGCAGTAACAAAAACTCCTCTGTTATCAATACTGTTTCCAGGACAAATCCAAAATATAACTCCATAGTAGCTACTATGCAGACAATTATTTTAATCCCAGCCAAAACCAATTTTGACACTTCTGGCAGCACACTGAGGCATTGTGAATAGTGGTTTTGACGACAAATTTTTGCTGTACAGAATATTTCTCATAAAAATACCATTTTCAAACAGAAGAGCCTTTATTTCAAAGACACAGTGCTCTTCCTTTCTGAAGTGCAAATGGGTGGTGGGGAAAATGAAGATTACTTTTGTTAATTTAAAATAATCCTATTCTTATTGAATTTTGACAGTCTTTTTTGTTCTTGCAGATGGTTTTCAAGCTATAGCAGACAGTTCACTAAGTAAAAATACCCTTTGTACACACAGAATCTGACATTAGATCTAGTGGTTTGGGGTTTTTTCTTGAAAATGTTGGAAACATATTGTAAGAAGATATTGCCCCCAGTTTGGGACCAGGAGCTTTATTAAGTAATTATGGTTGGTCATTTTGGCCTTTTTCAAAGTGATTTTTACTAGCCAGTAACTAAAAAATAAAAATAATTATAAAAAATGTTGATCTTGCATTTGATGGAGTCTCAACTACGTAAAATTCTTCTATACTAAATTCTGAGAAGCACTGCAGGCATCATTCATAGCTTTAGAAATATTGCTTAGGAGTCTTATTTTATGTAAGAGAGTAATTATGCCATCAGCAATGATCAGGAAGTTAGATGTGATACAATGATCGGTAGCCAGGTTTTCACACACCTATAAGCAATCTATTAGCACAAATTGAACTGGGAGAAGGAAACTATCATATTAGTATGCATCTGTGATTCTGCAGCAGGGTGAAATAAATCCCATTAGAGAAGGGAGAGGCCCCTGGGCTTGAGAAAGTAATAATAAGACCAGAAAAAGGAAGGTCTTAGGTTGCTGTTGTGGCTTAACCCAGTAGGCAGCTGAGCACCATGCAGATGTTTGCTCAGTCCCCATCGTGTGGGAGGGGGGAAAGAATCAGGAAAAAAATTAAAGTTGGTGGGCTGAGAAGCAGACATTTTCATGGGACAGAAAAGGAAAATAATACTTATTATAAAAGAATATACCAAACAAGCAATGCAGAATCCAGTTGCTTACCATTCCCTGACCAATGCACAGCCAGGCCATGAGCAGGGGGTTGCCACCCCCAGGCCAATCTCCCCCAGTTTTATTGCTGACCATGATGCTGTATGGAATTGAAGAACAACTCATTTACTGCTGGCCAAAAGCTTGAGTCCCAGGGGCATTTTAACACAAAGCAGTGCAGCATCTCAGACTTCTGCCACTTAGAAGCAGTCATCTCCAAATATCTCCACAGGCCCTTTCCTCTAACCTATGAGCAGATTAAGGAATGAGCCACAGAAATCAGCTCATCAGGAAGCAATATAAACTAATAGAAACAACCACAGTCAAATAAGCTTATAAGGAAGTACATTCTGTTCAGATAATCTGTTTGTCTCAAGTCTGGCTGAAAATAAACTGCTTCCTGCAGCTGGTGTTATGAACAAGTGCACTGACAACTGATAAATCCTGAAAGTTGGTGCTTATAGGGTTGCATAACTGTGTCCAAATCCCTAATTCAAAAGAGCAACTGGAAATCCTACTGCACAAGGATGCTATTAACACAGTTCACAGGGTCTCCTGCAGTAAAGGTTCCCTTAGCGCTCATAGTCTGTTGCCAGAGTACATGCAACAAAAAAATGTTTAGTCTCAGTGGACTTATCCAACCTGATCAGTCTGACTCCAGAGTATAGTGCATCCTGAACCTTCTTCCCACTCTGTATTCACTATCAAACACATTTTAACTTAGCCTATTGTCTGTTTCTGGATAAAAAAAGGACTGTACCATTTCACTGAATCACCAAATTGTTTGGGTTGGAAGGGACCTTTAAAGCTCATCTTGTCTTCATCTTAAACCACTTATCTGTCAAGTAGATCAGAGTGCTCAGAGCTCCATCCAATCTGGCCTTGAACAGTTCCAGGGATGAGGCATTTACCACCTCTCTGAGCAACCTGTTCCATAGTTTTACCACTCTAATTTATGACAAAAGAGCTGCCTCCCAACACCAGTGAGGGGTGGTATCAGTGAGGGGCACTAGAAGCACTTTCATGGACTCTAAAGACTTCAGAGTTCGATTCAAGTATGTGGTTTGTAATATTCAAGAACTACGTTGCCTAGCCAAGGAAAGGAATAATCACATTGAATCTAAGAAGCTGATAATGGAATTGAAATTAAATTACTGCACAGTGAAACTTGTGCCAATTTACAGGTTAGAGTTTGGAGTCAGTTGTGCTACAGCAACATGCCAAATCTTAAATTTCAAGCTATACCCTTTAAAAGTTTTCACTTAAATTTTTTATGCTTCCCTTTATAAAAAATTTAAAGAGAGGGAGTTTTTCTGCAATTAAGAAATACTTCATGAACTTTTAGGAGGGACTACTACATGTTTCAAAAAGTTGGTATGTAGCATTCTGTAATTGGAGTTGACACTTGGCATAGTGAACAAGCACAGTTGACCCTGCCAGATTGTCCCCTAATCTTGCACATGGAGACATCCTTCTACAGCATCTGACCGGCAGGCAGCAGCCCTAAGTCAGCTCTCCAGCTTGCTGAAACAGGTGGGTAGAAGTGCAGAAATAGCCAGAATTTAAAGTGCACAATAAAGAATCAGGGGATTTGTGAAAAGGTAGTGAGAAAGGAATGATTTCTGCCTTTCATCAAATTAATAGAAAACATTAACATCATAAGGAAATAGGAGAATTTTGCATTAAAGCAAAAGGGCAGGTGAAACACAAAGCAAGCACCTTTTCAAACAACAATGTGACACCTACCTGCCAGGTGGCATATAATGAAAAGGAGTTAATGTCAGACCTTGACAGGCATGTCTGAGAAACTTGTTACACTGAAAGTGCTCAGATTTGGGGTTGGTATTTTTCGGTCTTTACAAGGTCTCTTAGGCAGTAGCAGCTGAAGAAAGAGAGGGAAAGGGAAGCTCTGTAAATAAGACAAAAAAGGGAAATCAATCTCATAAATGCTGTGATATGGATATAATGAATATAAATGCAAATCTATCACCTACAGCAACAAGAAGTTACTTCTGGGATTTCCCTTTGAATGGCTGAGAATATCTCAGCTTTTCCACATCTAGCCAAAACTCTGGCTAGGTGAATCTCTGTGTGCTGACAATCTTGGTAGATTTGCTGTGTGGGTCTGGCAGCAGTGCTCTCGCAGCCTTGTGCTGACATGTAAAGTTCATCATCTCTAAGAATCGGAGATCCTTGAATTTATAATGAGAAGTTACTTTCACTTTGGAAAAAATGTGGCCATACAGCTTCAAATTTTTCAGCAGCCAAGTCATCCAAAGTAACCCTCTTGTACATCATGTGAGTTCTTCAGTCAGAAGTCTGTGGCCAGGTAGTGACTGGAAAGATAATCTACTTTGCTCAATGAAATGCCACCAAGGCTTTTTGGGCTAAATTGCACTCTAACAATTTCTTGCTAGCAGAAACTGTACAGAAGTTAATATTAAGAAAAGCATTGATATGCAACTGCCTGGACCTAGTCAGAACTAACACCATGCAAATCCTATAAATTACAATGTTACATTTTTGTTCATTAAAACTTCATGAAAAAAAAAAAAGAAAATATCACTTGCCCACATCCCAGTTTTAGTGTGGTTAATAAAAAGTACTAGCTTGCAGCAAAAGAGAAAGGACCATGTCAATGTTTGTAAAAGTGTTATTGGCAAAGTAAATAATTTTTTTGCAGTAAGGTTCAACATTTTTGTCTCAGGATACATATCCAAATATTGAAGAAAATAATGTGCAGAATATCACATTTTTCTTATGAACAGTTTGAAATATTACACAAGGAGACAAGTAAAACTCTATTAAATGGAGACCAAGACCTGTCTGAGATTTTGAAATTCCCAGATCAGTTTACTCTTTGGTAATTTCATTATCAAAGAGTACTTTGGTAATAACAAAATACAAGCTTGGGATCCTTACAGCACAAAATTTTTAACATGTTCCAAGAGTGAGAGAAATCTTCAGGGTAGTTATAGATGAAGTTAGCCCCTTTCTCCACTTCACATACTTTCTCCCTTTCTACTCAGGAGAGATAGTTGCTCTTGTCTCAGGGAGAGAGAAGAAAATCTGTCTTCCTGTTAGAATTTGAAAAGTGAAATTCTTGGAATTTGTACTTCCTCAAACAACACTTTGAAAAGGTTATTAAAAACTCCAAACCTGTCATTCCGGGTTGTATAAACCCTTCTAGGCCTATGGCTGACAAATATTACACCTGCAATATTTATATTTCGTGACATGTAAGCACACTGTATAATAAAGCCATTAATAATAACAGTTCTTTGGCTTACACAGTGCTTCTCAACTGAAAGTTTTAATAAAAACAGTCCACAAAGCTTAACATTCACAAGGGATTTAAAGCCTCAGTACTCCGCAGTATAAACCAGCCCTACTATGAGGCAAAAAGAGCAGCAGGGATAAAATTCTAAATTATTTCAAAATATCATTGATTTAGTTTCTTTTTGCCTTTCTGTGGA
>JAYDZK010000113.1:87140099-87209932 GCA_034509185.1 Euphonia xanthogaster
CCCCCAGCTCTGCCTCCTAGGGGACAGAGCTGCACTTTCCTCCTCCTCCGAGCCACTCCAGGGAGCGACGACGGTGACACCACGGACCCGTCGGGCCTCCCAACCTTGAGCTGATCACTCTTAAAAAAGGCATTGAAAGGAGAAAGATCTCCTGCCCTGTTTATTTCAGAATCACTAAAAGTCAGTATTGGTCCAGTTTTTAATGCAAGTACAGTAAAGCATAGAGATGTATTAGTATTCATCTGTGAAATTCATCAGGGTGTAGGGAAAATCACATATCCCATTTGGACCTTAAAAGAACAGCTTTAATTGTAGAGTCAGCACAGAGCAATCATTTCATACTAAGGTTAATGAAACCCACATTTTTAAAACCAACTTGTTCCCAAAAGCCTGACAAATATTTGAGATTGAGATACAAATATTTGAGAAGAAACAGGATTGTGTTCCAAGGATAAAGGGAAGATGACTGTTCCTAGACTACAGCATAGCAGTAACTTTTGAGATTCTTGGCTAGGTTGATGGAAGGCGACTGGGGGCGTAATCACAGTGTGACAAGGAAAGTTTACGGCTCGATGGCATAAAAGCCTGATCTTAAATTTTCCTAAAGTCTTTGAAACAGATATTAAAATAATAATGCAGGCAGCAAGCACTTGTAATCCCACTGAGCTCAATTACTTTTGAATGTGCTCAGCACTTTTGAACACTAAGCTATTTATTTACTTGTCTATGTGTATGTACAGACATATTTCTGAATCTGGTTTTAGACAAGCAAACACAGGGTTTAATCTTCCCACTGTCTTACCCTAAAATGCTATTATATATCCTTTTAAAGGAATAGGCCTCCTTCCTTTCTCTTTTCATGGGAATAACCTGTGTTTCAAACACTAACAGCAAGACAAACCAGAGACATCATTCTCCAATTTCAGTGTCACTTACTCGAGCCTGGAGCATCAAAGCTGGATAGCTACATTGTTACAGAGCAAATGTGAGTGAAAGGTGATCCTAAGTTTAGCCTTGAGACTGAGAAATGGCTGACTGTTAGCAAGATGTCCTATCTCTCACCTATTTTCCCCAAACAGCTTTCAATCTACTGATAACTGCCCATAACTAAGTTGAATTGTTATGCAGCTATGTTATACCCCTGCCCTACTTACAGGAACACTGAATTCAATCCAAGGATTTTTAAGTGTTTTGTGAAGGCTGGCACTATGAACATCATCACAGGTGCCCTGTAAAAGGAATTGGACATCTCTACCATACAACACTTTTCAAAGTCACCAGGGAACTTTTTGGGAGGTGTGGGTATACTGTCAATTGTTAGGTTCATCCAATATACTGTAAATTAATAGGCCATAAGACCAAAAGGAACTGGCTATAATCCTGTGCCCACACTGTGCAATGCATAGTAGAGGATTCCTCTGAATTAATTTATGTCTAAATAAGGTTTTGGTGGAAAAAAAGGCCCCACAATCTTGATACACCAATTTCCAGTTATGTGCAATCTGAAAATATCTCGGGCAAGCTGCTCCAATTCCAAGTGACCTCATGGCTAAAAATTAGAAAACATCAGCTTTATCATTGTAGATTATATTCAAGTATTATCACTGTTTTCCAAAATATACACAGGAATGTTAATATCCTAATATAATTGATGCAATTTCTATATGTGTGTGTGTTATTATATACATATATAAAAATATATATCTAAAACATCATTTTTCAATGAAAACATCATAAATACAAAGTTCCATTATAAACTGTGAGATGATATTCAGGTAAATTCTCTACATAGTTTAGTGTCATTTATGCTGCAGGAAGACCTTTAGCCTTATTGCTTGTGAAAAACCAGACATGAGCAATCAGAATCCTTAGAAAATGTCATCTTGATGCTGCTGTTTAACATTCCATCTAGCACAGCATTCATCTTTCAACTCACTTCAGCGGCTACGCCATAAGAAATATTTTGCAGAAATTTTGTGGATAGAAGATAATATACAATAGTAACTCTATTAATATTTATGGTTCCAGGAAACTCGTGGCAGAAGAGGTTTCCAAATTAAGCCAAATGTCTCCTTGAACCAGGCATCAAGAACATCAGCAGAAATGCTAATATGAACCCTTGCCAGTGGCACAGTCATGAATCTCCAGGCTTAGACTGAAGAGAATGAGCCCTTTTAGTATATTTAGAAACATAGAGTGTTGTGGCAAGTTTAAAACCAGAAACCCTTTCTCCTTGCTATATGAATAAAGTCTTTCCTTTTGCTGTTTAATTCTGGTTTTCAGCCAGAGGAAGAACATCCCTGCAGCCTCTGATTTCAGTGTTTTTCTGAGCCTTCAGGAGCTGGAGGATTTAATTTTTAT
Source organism: Euphonia xanthogaster (assembly GCA_034509185.1). Taxonomy (NCBI): domain Eukaryota; kingdom Metazoa; phylum Chordata; class Aves; order Passeriformes; family Fringillidae; genus Euphonia; species Euphonia xanthogaster. The sequence goes on from JAYDZK010000113.1 coordinate 87,142,461, forward strand.
CACCAGTTCTAAACAGTGCCTGGCAGGATGCATCTGCAGTGACAAGCTCTCTATCAGCAAAACCTGGAGCACCCAAATTGTTCCTTTTATCTTCACTTTTGAGGGCCAGCTTTAATGTTAAAATAGAGTGCCACTTAAAAACTAAGTTGAAGACACTAAGTTCCTCTGGGAATGGTTCAGATCTGCAGGTGTCCGCAAAAGGAATTCTTGATGCACTTTCACTAAGTCTAGTATTTCTTCATCTCCTTTGACTCTGAGGGTAAGACAGGCTACTAAGGTGGGCTGGGTGGGGAAAGGCAAAGAGATGGATTCAAGTTCCCTGATATTGATGAGATGAACACTCACTATACAGGGAAGGATGTAAAGAAACCGAAAGCGTTTATTGTGCACTATTTCATCTGCAAGTTGATTAAACAATTTCCAGGGAAGTCGTTTTCTGCTGAAAAATGCCAAGTCAATGAAATTTAAATGTGTCTTGTAATATTATTATAAAATGCTGACAAAAAGTTATCACAGCATCTTGATACAGTTGCAACAGTTTGTTTTTAAACACACAAAAGCCAAATGTGCACTTTTAAGATGACATTTCCACTTTGATTTGTATTGTTTAAATTTCTCATCCTAATCTAGGAAAAAATTAAATTTTTATAAATCCTGCCATTAAAAAAAAAAAAGGCTATTCTGTTCCTTGACTAACTCAATTTAGTGTATCTCCATAAATACATCACAGATTTGTCTGGTTTGCAAATAATCTTTCCTTGTGCCTTTTCTTATTCAATTCTTCATAATCCCAATGGATTCTTTTTCAAGAATACTCATTAGTCAAATGTTTTTTGCTAAATTTCATCCTGAGCTATCCTGCCTAGCCTAAAGGTTTCTGATTGTGCTTTATGTGACAGTTATCCTCTCCTTTGCCTTTGAAATGTTCTATGAATGGTCCTTAACAAACAATTCTGTTGATAAAGTACAAGAAAAAGAAATCAAAGCTTTTCTCAGAAGTGGTACCTCTGCAGGGCAAACAGGAATAAAGCTCGGTAAAAATGTATTTGTGTCACTCAAATTAGAAGATGGGAATTTGAAAGTGTTCTGTACAAGATATTGTGAGAAAAGCCACCAGTTTAGCACAGGTTCATTTCAGGAAAGCACTGTATTCCACGAAAAATAACTATCCCTCTAGAAGCGGGTTTCGAGATCTAAATGACTATTTTCTGGCTTGTGAAGGTTGCTTTTATACTAATAAGTTGGTATTTTTTAAGAACAGGTAGAAGTACAGAAAAAAAAAAGTAGAAATATGGATAAACAATTTCTCTGAACAGAGTTTGCATCGATACTAAATACTGAAAAGCCAGGTATTTCTGGAGTTAATTGCTGCCTTTTTGAAAAGCTTTATCAATACGAGGAAAAATTTAGGGCAATTATCATTGAGATCTCTGAGTATTACTGGCAAAAAAATATATTGAATATGGCACCAACATCTTATTTGGTATAAAAATTGGAATTCTGTCCTAAAAACAATAGATTAAGAGGAAGAAATAGTCCAGTTGATAATCCTAGAAGGGTAATCTGAGATTTTTAGCAAACTGCTCACCTATTCATGTTTTTACAATCAGTAAGGAATGCTTGATTTCATTTCCAGCCTCATCACTTCAGTCCTGGGACATCTGGACTGGTGTCTGGTAACAAGCATGCTGTAAAGCTGAACTAGAGCAATTCTAAGCAATATTATTTCAGATATAATCTATGTAGTACTAAACTAGGAAAATAGCAAAACTGAATTACATTCACCCACAATCTGAACCACTCTGGTTAGTCTTCAGGTTTTAATATTGTGTGATTCAACACATCTGATACCATCGACACATCACTGTTGTGCTACAGAAAAACACAATACACAGGCAGTATTTTAACTGACTGATATCAAGCTTAGGTTGTAAATTGGCTGCACCACAAGTTCCATGGAGAATAAAAAGTCAGTAGTTTGACACTGAGGTAGTGGTTAAGAAGCAGAGAATATCCCGGGTACACAGTAAGGCTTGTTTTGTTCAGTACCTTCACCAGCAGATTTGATAGCAAGAGCACACCTCAGCAGATCTCTAGGGAGATTCAGTCTAGAAAGACCTGATAAACTCGTGGACTAATCTCTGAGAGACCAAAATGTTAAAGGTGAATGGCTCAAGCAATTGGCCATGTGCAAAAGCAGTGGGTGCTCTGCTGATGATGTGCAAGGAAACAGCCCAGGTGAAAGGGCAGGCACAGCAGAGGATGACCATGACAAATAATCCTTTGCTTCGCAACAAGCTGGTTTTGAGACAGATGAGCCAGTAAGAGGCTATTTGACACAGAGGCCAGTAAGCTGTGAGGTGGGATAGTGCTTTCTGTCTTGCCAATGTCCTCCCCTACACAACTGGCTCAGATGTGAAAACTCCCCCTCCTGTTTACACACAAGCCTGAGTGTTCATCTCTTCTGATGGGGCATAATTGGCTTAACTACAGTGACCTGAGAGGCAGCTGTCATGTCTTGGAGGGTGTCATAAACCATAAAAGACACCCAAAGTGCCCCCAGACTCATTTCCAGGGTTTTCTACTGGAGGACTGTACCTGATCCACAGTGCTGCATCAGATGTTTAACACATCCCTAGGGGAGATACCTGGGTGTTCCCACATAGCCTGAGTATATATTAATACATTGAACTCTCTTATCCTTTTTTTTCTTTGTCTTTTATCTCCTAGATTCCTCTTCTTGAAATATAACATAAGCCAGACTAAAAAACTCCACTCATTGCCTTAATAAGTACCTTAAATTGTCTGGATAAATTGAAGTTCACGAAGTTAAAGCTTATAAAATACCTTACTTTGGATATTGTTTTAAAATTTGCCAAGTACTTTATTCTATCTTTATTTTCTAAAGTTTGCAAGTAAAAGTTTGCTACTGAAGCTCCTGAGAATTTTTGATTTTATCCTGTGCACCACACAGGGTGAATCAAGCAACCTTCCCCTTAACCCATTGAGCATTTCAAGATATAACATGAGCCAACACATGCCTCAAGAAGCTCAGCAAAAAGCCCAGAGAATTACACTGGGGATCAGAGGATCCCCATCTGTCAGCCCAGCTGGAAGAGAGCTGGATGAGGAGCAGACCTGCTAAAATTGACTGGGGTATTTCAGTCAACACTAGCACATGACCCAACTCTATGCTCCCTATCAATGCAGGAAACTGGTGCTGGACTGCAGCAGGTGAAGCTTTCCTCTTTGCCATGGAGACTGCAGTTGGAATTTTGTGTCCTGGTTTCAGCATCCCTGTTAAAAAAATGGCGCTGAGGAAGTAGAGGAGGGTACAATAGGTTTCTGTCAGGATGTCTGGGGACTAGAGCTGCTCCTCAGAAGCTGTGTGCCTAAACACACAGCTTAGTCTGGTGAAAAGGAGACTATGGTTAATTTGCTAATAGCCCACAACTGCATGAAAGAGTTAAAAGACAATGGAACCAACCTCTTCTCAGCAATGGCAGAAATGTGTAAAATAAGGGGAAATGGCCAAGACCTTCAGCGTGAGGAGTCCGATTGGCACAACAGGAAATATTTCTTCTTGAGGAGAATAGCATAGCACAGGAATGAGTTAATTTGGGATATGATGATGACTTTTGAAGGATTTTGTTCCTTGGCTAGAGAAAATCTTTGCTAAAATATGTGGAGAATGAATGCTCTGAAGTGGTTGAAGGAGGTGGTGCTTTGGGCAGCAGTTGAAGCAGACAGCCTGCAGAGGCCCGTAACAGCCAGCACTTCTATGGCTGTGCCATCAGCTGGTGATGCTCTGTCTGCAGCTCTTGTCAAGGACACAGGGCTGCCTTAACCCAGATCTCCTCCCTCTTTTCCAGCTGAAAGAACTGTCATAACAGACAACTCTTCTTTCATTTTTCAAGATTGATCTAATTTTTCCAACACTAACACCAACCTACTTTGGGAGCATATGAGGCAATGCTTAAGGAGTGCCTCAAAGCAATCCTTGAAAAGCCCCCAGTCAGCAAAACAACTGTGCATCTATTCCTGCCACCTTCATTAATATGCTCTAGATTTAGTGAATTCTTGCTGATTTTAACAGGAGTGTTCATCACAGATCTAGGGTAGTAAGAAGGCCTTAATATAGATGGCCTCTATTTCCACCTCCAGCAAGAGTGAATGAAGGTTTTCACATACATAGCATTTAAATGTCATAGAAAAGACTGCTCCAGAAACACTTATTTTAGAATAAAATTTGAAAGCATCTTTAGTTCTGTTCAGTTTTAATTTTCCCATTTCCCTGGGGGATTCTTAATAGTCATAAAAATGTTCAAGAAAAAAATTGTTTCTTTTAAAGTTTCAGACTTCTTGAGTCTCCTTTTTGGACACTTTTCCAGGGAACAAGTTTCCTTAACAGGAAAGCAAAGGGGGATTAATATACACTAAAGAGAAATTCTCTCTTCAGAATATAAAATAATTTCTGGTTTTGAAGTTTTCATTTATTACTCTTAGGGATGACATAAAAATACAGGACTGAACACAGATGTTTCAGTTGATACATTCTGAAGTATTCTTTGTGGATGGAAATTTTACACAGTGTCTCTTGATACCGACATGACACAAGCATATAATTCAGTCTTGTCATTGCTGTCATTAATCAGGAAGCTATCCTTACACAAGATAGTCCTACTTCATTCCACTTCAAAAGTTCAAGCTCATGCTTGAAATCATGACAAAGGCAACATTTATGTGCAACAATATATAATTGCTAATTTTTAGTAAATAGAAGGGATTTGCCATAAGCTTTTTTCCCCTGTATTACTTTCTATTTTCCATTTCAAGGGTTCTTTTCATATATATCTGATCAGATGGGGAAATATACCGTGTAAGCAATACCAATGCTCCTTTTTCTTCCTGTTTTCAGAACTGACCTTCCCCCTTTGAGATTTGAGAAAGTGATGGCCTTATGTCCTATCAGCCATACGGCTGCAAGGTTTTACCATACAGTGCTCCAAACCAAAATGGAGGGGGAAAAGTACAATTAGTTCCTGTGCTTAAGCTTAGAAATGCATCCCTGCTGTGGTTTAACCCCAGCTAGACGCCATGTCCTGCACAGCCACTTGCTCATTCTTCTACCAGCAGGTTCAGGGAGAAAATCAGAAAAGGTAGAAAACACATGGATTGAGATAAAGACAGTTTAGTAGGAAAAGCAAAAGGTGTGTACACAAGCAAAGCAAAACAAAGAAAAAATTTCACTGCTTTCCTTGGGCAGGCAGGTGTTCAGCCATCTCAGGGAGAGCAGGGTCCCATCATCTATAACAGTGACTTGGGAAGACAAACACCATTACTCCAAATGTTCTCCATTTCCTCCTTCTTCCCCCAGCTTTACATACTGAGCATGATGTCATATAACCTGGAATATTACTTTGGTCAGTTTGGGTCACCTGTCCTGGCTGTGTCTCCTCCCAGTTTCCCAGTCACCCCAACTTCCTCACCAGTGTGGCAGCATGGAAAGCAGCAAAGGCCTTGGCTATGTGTAAGCCCTGCTCAGCAATAACAAAAACATCTCCATATTACTAGCTCTGTGTCCAGCACAAATCCAAAACATGACATAACTTAAATTTACATTTAAAATCAGCTAACCTTCGTTTCATGAGAAATTTAGAGAAATTCATGAGAAATTCATGAGAAATTTTCGTTTCATGAGAAATTATTTTTCCACAAAAATAAAGATAATTTTAATGAACTAGACATCAGCTGGTACAGTTCCTCAATTATTGTAAGTTTGAGCCATTACTATGTACTATTCTTCTCCTATTCTTCTTGAAAGAATTACATGATTGGAAAACGCTGTGCTTTTCATTAAATATATCCTGAAAAGGGAAAGCAGGACCACAAAGTATGCCAATAGAGTAATTTTCCCCCTTTAAGTTCCACTTGCTTCCATGAAAGTGGAATCATATCTTCCTATTAAAAAAAGTCTAAATAATTACTTGCCCTGTTTTCAAAATATATAACAAAATTAAAGAATTCCAGTCAGAAAGCATTCCTTTGCCCTCTGTAACATCTCTCAGTCCACTACAGCAACTATCAAATGGATCCACAGTGTCTGATGTTCAGCATCTTTTCTGGGCAGGGGAATTCAGAGCGTGGCAGGGAGCTTATGCCATTACCATGCAGAAGCAGGGAGGAACATTTGATCCAGCTTATTTTCAGCTATACAACCACCTTCTGCTAAGCTTGGTGTGTGGATGATAAAGGTATTTTAATCTGTTTGCAATTCATTTGTTTCTTGCTTTAAGCTAAAACTATTTGAAGTAGTAAAGGCCAGCTGCTATTAGTATTACGTGCTTGTTAGGCCAGTATTTCGAATGCCTGTTGTATTGCTTTATCTGTGATCACAATACTTTGTGGAATTTCAGTTGCTGAAGCACCACTCAATAATTATGATGTTCAATCAATATTATGGATTTAAAAACGAAGTAGCTTTTCTTCTGTTCCTTATCTTGTAATCAGAGTAACATTCAATTTGTATATATAGATGTGCTCTTGGCATGTGTGAGGCTTTTCTTCTTCCTTTCAGTACTGCATGCTGGAGTGTCACAGGATCATTCCAGTTTCATTCCAGGAGAAAAAATGCTAACCTCATAAGGAATAAAAATTGCAACCAAAAAAACCCAACACCACCGACCAAAAAAACTCTAAACAAAAAAACAAAACACCCAATGAACTGAGACAACAGAAAAAGCAGTATATATCAAAGCTCAGCTGGAAGCAGCACAAAATAGCTTTTAGCCCCCATGATACTGTGGAGCCAAATGTCTGGAGAAGCATAGACTACAGGATAAAGGGGTGAAATATATACCTGCTCTTTGTTGTATTCCTCTCACCACTCAAAGAACATGTATTTTGGTCCAGATCAGATCTCTATCTCCCCATGGGCAAAACACAGTCCCATTACACCTCAGAAAGCCATGCTCCTTTTCTGTCACCCACAGGTCCCTCAGCTCACCCGGCTGCTGTTGTAAGTCTTACACTAGTGAAGGTGTTGTCCATAGATTGTTTCCCCTAGTTTATTTAACTAGAAGTTGCATTTGCTGCATATACCCAGCTGAACATGAGAGCAGGCTCTGCCTAATCAGAGGGGCCACCACAGTAACCAGGAAGGGAAGGTGTAAGCTTCCACCTTCACTTGAGTAGGAAAGAAATAATTCAGTGGGCACTGTAAAATGATACTGGAGATTCTAGTATAATACCCAATTCTGCTATTGATTCACAGGCAGCACATCATAATTAGGAAAATCCAGAAAGGGAGGTGATTCAAGAAGGAAGTAGCACAGGACAAGGATCAGGAGTTGTGCACCAAAGACTGCATTCAGCCAAGAGTTTAGTCCGGTCTGACTAAAGATCAAGTGAAACATGGTTTTATGAAAAGTATTGAAGAAACTTTTTTGTCATCAATTGTATAAATACTCCTCTGTCCTACAGATACTTGTTGGGTAAACATTACTAGGATGACACTTATTTTTTTATTCTCATTGTCATCTGTGGGCTCGTAAATCCAGAAAGGTACCATAAAATAAAGATTTTAATAGTGATGCAAACACAATTGGATATAAAGATTATGAAGCAAAGTTCCCACTTTCTCATGGAACAGAAGGTAGCTACATTTGAAAGCCTGAAATAACTAGGCACACTCTACTGTAGCTTGGAGTTTTAAAATAATGAGGAAAATCTGTAATACTGCCCCTAAATAAATGGTGATACAGGACTCCTCACATAAGTGGGACTTTTGTGTAGGCAACTGAATGGATAAAATGCTTAGAGGTTGGAATTAAAAGAAACCTAAATAAGAGAGTCAGATTCATTTTAGAAACAGGGGTAAGTATAAAAATGAATATGGGCAGATGGAAGTGACTGAAAATCTCTCTAGGGAAAGGGTAATACTGTTAAAATAAATATTGTAAACTACTCTATATTTTTAGCACCTTTGCAGTATACGTATCATATGGCTTCCAGTAATGTGGTGCTGTTGGTTGACTCTCAAAGTTAAGTTCTTTCTAAAGAGATTTCAAGATAGAACATACTTTTGGTAATGATGTATCTCAGAAAATGAATAGGGACTTCTTCATTTGTGTCAAAATGATTCCTTGCACTGTTTGCAATCAAGGAAGGACAGCACTATGAAAGAATAATAATGATGGGTAAAATAACTAAAGAGCTAGGTAAAAGAAAAATAAATGGATTAGTTTTTTTTCTATTCTCTTCACTGCATAAGGCATCTAACCATTAAAAATAGTTAACAAGTAGGAAAGGTAATCAATAGCAATGGTACAAAGCATTAAAATTTGTTGATATTGTTATTTTGAGGAAGTTTTAGTAATGCTGTTACAAACTTCTCCATTTTATATTCACCTTCTCTAGGCATTGTCTGTAAGAATGTAAAAGCCTTTCAAAAAGAGATAGTAAGGTTCCTAACTGTTTGGGGGGTGATGAGAGAAATGCCTAAAAGTTAACTATTCACAAAAGTCTAGTCCTTATTTGTCAGAGGCACCAAATTCTTGCCCCACCCCATCCCACTTGGTGTTTCTCCATTGAAGCTTTTAGCAAGTTCTCTGAATGTTGCACCTGGCCCTGCGGAGCAACTACTGCAGGCAGAGCCTGTGGCGTGCCCTTCTGAGTATTGTTTTTCTGTAATCTGTGTAAGCAGGTTTTCCCTCTTTTCCAGATTCTTAATGGGCAGATAGGAGAAGGATTTATTCCTCTAACACAAGCAGCGTAAAAAGTATTTGGTGGAACCCTGACAACTGATATCCCTGACAGTCTCAATATGGCCTTACTCAAACCAGAGGTGTTGGATTCTGCTCTGGAATTACACAGGTCTTTTTCTTTTCTTAATATGCTTCCAGTGAACAGAGCTTCTGTCAAAGTCAAATCCAAATGCAGAGATGTGCCTAAAGGTAAATTTCACCTTAAATGCTTTCCTGTCTGGAGAAGGCGAATAGAAGCAGCATGGCAGTGCAAAGGCTTCTCTGATGAAGTAAAAGCCCACAGGAGACTGTTTTTGATCTCTAATACTAGAATCCATGTATTCATACAGCTGTGTTTGTGAGGAATTGCTCCTGGTTTACACCTGTGACTAGTCTTAAAGCACATTCCTAACCAGGTATACAAACTGTGGACCCATTTCACCATTGTATTACTCTATTTAGACATCTGTATCTACATCAAGAGACTAAGGTGAGCACTATGAGCAAATACACTAATTAAGCTCTGGGATTCTAACTTTGCTTTCCACTCTCATTTGTGGTTTTCCTAGAGAAAAAAAAAAAAAGACTGATGAAGCTTGAGATCATCCAGCTCCTTAAAATCTGAAGGGGTTTCAAAGACAAGATCCTGGTTTGGTCTGCCTATATTTTGAGTTTTGGTTTTGTTTTGGTCATAACATGTGAAAATAAGTTTCCAAACAGGGAAATACAGATTTTTTTCCCACTATTTCCAAGGATTGTTAATCGTTTTTATTCTATTAATCTTTCCCAAAGAAATAACCTGCTACCACTGACAGCTTGTATTTTAAAACACTACTTTTTACTTCTTTGGTAGTGCAAGTATTTCCACCTTCTCAGTAACTCCAGAGTTGAGTGAACCATGTAGCAAATTGTGATCACCCAAACACATTACTGCCTGTTTGGAAAAATAGTTACCATAATCACCCACTGAAAAATCACACTCTATTAAGTACATGTATAATGCACTAAACAAGATTATATAAACATGCACTTTTAGTAAGGGACTTAAAAATCATCAGATCAAATGCCTTCAGAGACAGCATGCAAAATCATCATCTTCATCACAACAAAATTGTGCCTAAACCTGGCAGCAATGTGTTAATCAAAAATCACCTGCTTCACAGAGCAAAAAACTCATGAAGTCAGTACTACCCAGATCATCACGGGATAAAATGCAGCTAATTGCCTATTCTGTCCTTTGCTAAACATATTTCTATCACCCTCCAGGGGTGGAACTTGCCCTTGTCCTGTCAGTCAAAGGTTTACAAAATCATGGTGCTTGCACCTTACATTTCAGCAAGACAAGCTCAGAATTAACCTGCTGACCAAACATTTACGCCCAAGGTAAAGAAAAACAGACAGACTTCATATTCACAAAGTCACTGTCCAAAGGTGTTCAGATCTTTCTGTTGCTCTTAATTTCCTGCTGAAGGAAACAGTCATTTCATTGAAGCCTAAGGAAAACAAAGGTGAATTTTGTCTTGAGATATCCCTAGGATAAACATGATTAAATTATTTACCTGGCCACCAGAATTTAAGACATAAATCATAAGATAGCTTGGTTGACTTGTGATTAGCAAAGTATTATATTTATTTATACATATTTGCATCACTAAGAAATGTGCATGCCTTTGGGAGAGAAATAATTCTTGAGTTTAGTTCCACTTATTTATATTAATATATGTAGATTTAAAGAGTTTATGGGGAATTTAAAGATAAATTGCATCAGGTACTCAGGATGCTGGAAATAACTTCCTTTGCCTGTCCTACAGCATTACTATTTGTTTATCATTTCAAAGTTCACAAGGCAATGGCTTCATTATCCCTTTATCTAATTTCACAGAGAAATGACAATTCCTAGCTGCTGAGGTCATGGCCCATCAAAAATTATACCGTCTCTAATTTTATATCCGATCTCTGGTAGATCTTAATTTGTTTATCTCAGTTCTCATATATTGACTAAATTGCTGAATTCCATTAAAATTTCTACCAGCTGTCCAAGATTTAAGACTGAACTACTGAATTGAGACTTATTGAATTAAGACATTATTGCCAATGTGAGCCAGTAAAACAATGATTAAAATATACAAGATGAATGTGCTTTTTTAGTTTCCTGTACACCATTTGAATTCATCCTGAATGTGGCTTTGTACACCATACATATGACATCTGATCACCTCAGTCAGTATGGCAAAATCATATCTCTATTTTTTCTTCTTTTAAGATTTTTTTCCTTTATACATTTACTGACCTCAGCTGCAAGAGCTGTAAGAAACAGATAATATTACAATTATTGCACAAATTTTCATGGGTGGGTAGTGCAGTATTTTTCGAGTTGAATTTTTCTGTATAATGCTTCAAACAGAACCCTCTGAAATGTTATTTTGCAGTGCATACTGAAGACCATTCCTTCTGAAGAGTTATACTTAGTACAGTATTTAGCTTCCTGCTCTAATCTCCAAGTGTGCTCATGTTCCCTACACAAAAAGAATGGCAGATACTCTGGTGACTGGTCAATCTCAGATCCATGTTTTCCATTTTGGCAGCTGCTGCCATATTTCTGTTACTAGAGGAGAGAAGAAGCTTGCACAAGCAGCAAATGCAGTTTTTCATAAAACCCAGATGAATATTGCTTGGAGAAATGAGAGAATGGGGAAATGTGACATCTGCACATCTCTTTTCATCCTGCATCCTTGCTGAGACTGTGGAACCTTAGGAGATCCCACTTGAACAAGTAACTTGCCAGAAGTTGTATCTTATTCTGCTATCTTAGCACACTGCTAAGAGTTACGCTTATCTACTTCTCTCCCCAGAGAACTCTGATTTCTGACAGCGGAAATCAGAGTTGCATTTCCAGCACTGCTGGATTACCATCAGTTAAGAGGATTATCAGCATAAGTTAAGAGGCAGTGATAGTTGCTGCATCTTCTTTACTACCTACAAATATCTAAATTTGCAAATAAATGTGTTGCAGCTAGATTTATGGTCTCAGTGCCTGTTGACCAGCACCTGAGCTTCACCACTTCATCATAGCAGAGCACATGTCTGAAAGATCGTTTCCATTCTGAAGAGCAGGTGCCAAAGGTGACATTCAACCTTATTTCTACTAGGGCATGAAGATAGCTTTTAAATGAAAGATGCAATAGAGAAAACAGATTTTCAAAGTATGCCCAGAAAGACTGATTCTTCACTGGAAAAAAGATTTAACTTCTGTTTACCATTTTTCTTACATGGCAGAAATACACTCAAAGTCAAAGAATTTTGTAGCATTCATCACTAAAAGGAAAAAAAAAAACAAACAACACTAAATATACTTACCAGCACCTCCCACAGTGCTACTACCTGTGTATGCCTGAGACTCCAGAGATGATTAATCACAGGGCTTAAAAGATCAGGTTATCATAAGCTGTTTTAGATATCCTTGGTACTTCATCATCAGTATGATATGGTTCAGCAGAGAGGGAATTTGGCATCAGAAAGCAAACCCTGAGGTCACTTGCTTCTTCATTGCCAGAGGTAGAACTTTGATTGCTTTTGTTCTTGTAAGTCATTTGGTAGCTTGTTCCAAGTCTAATAGTGCATCACTTTGTGTCTGTGACTTCACTTGTGTGTATATCTAGTGATAGCCTTAGAAGCATCCTGTTATGATGCTTCCCACTGGACTATTTTAAGAAAGTGAGGAGCTCTTGCTACATGCTGACTGGGGTGACCAGGAGAGAAAGGAAGGAAAAATCATAGATGAGTAAAATATACTGCATATATATTCCAGCATACTGTATTGCTTATGCCCTTCTGTGTTGTCCCTCCAACTCATATCAGGATGTTTGAAGTCCCCCATAAGGACCTGGGCTTGTGAATAGGAAGCTGCTCCTACTTATCTATGAATGGATTAATCTGCTCTGTCTTCCTCATCAGGTGGCCTGCAGCAGATCTCACTATGTCACCTGTCCCTGCCCTCCCTTCAGTCCTGACCCATGAGCTCTCAGTCAGCTCCTCATTCATCCCCAGGTGGAGCTCCATACACTCCAGCTGGTCATTGACATTGACATGGAGAGTGAAACCCCCTCCTCATCTCCCTTTACTATCCCTCCTAAAGAGCCTACATCCATCCATTCCAGCACTCCAGTCCTGAGGGCCATCCCACCACATCTCTGTGGTGCCAGTAACATCATAGCCCTGCAGGCATGTGCATGTCTCTAACAACTCTTCTTTATTTCCCGTGCTGGGTGTGTTTGCTTTCATGAACACCAGCTTCCAAGGCAGCTAAGAGACTCATTCCATACCAGTATTTAATTAAAACACAGTATACATTGACCAGAAAATAATTCGTTTTTTGCTTCAAATTGACCATGGACAAGTAATCATTTAAATTAGCAAATTCCTTAATGGAAAGCACTTGCCAGCTAGCTTGGACATACCATTTCTGATGGCAAACTGTTCTATTTTGTCTGCTTGCTGTTAATGGTTCACAACTAGTCCTAAGTAACCAGACAATATTTATACTTCCTGCTTAAATATATTTATATTTTAAATATATTGAACAAAAGACAACGAAACAATAAATAGCAAACACTGAATTAATGAATAATGAACACCACATTTCTGGTAAGAACTGTTTGATGAAAAATCACCTACACTAAGGAATCCTCATCCAGAACTAATGAACTCTTTTAAAAGTATCTGGCAATTCTTATAAACAACAAATAATAGAACTAAAACCAGCTGGAGAATGAAGGAAGGCTATTTATCCAGATGGTCTTGATGAACCTACATCAATCCACTATTTATTGTCCCATAAGGATCTTCCTCCCCACTGCTACAAAAAGTTCTGGAATATCATCTTTACTCTTGCTCAGGTCCCAGACAATTACAAACAAATATGATGTTATGCCTAGCACAACATAATTATTCAGAATCGACTTTCTGACATGAATAATCTGTTACAGGGCTCCCCAGAAACATCCAATACCTTTATTGAGGTGTTGAGTCTGTTCAGCAGCTACCTCAGCAAGCTGCTAGATAGGATTTAAGTCATGTGTTGTTTACACCAAGGGCCGTGGTTTGCAGGCTGATGAAAACACTTTTGATTGTGTTGGGAACTTAAAAGCACAGGCATGCAACTTCAGCACATGTTGCCTCCTCCCTACTTCACCTTTACCTTCCATTTCACATCATCTGGTTGTTTTTATGCTGTCACAGTTCATAGATTTTGAGAAGAGAATACATTTTTTTGCTTTCCCCAAAATATCCCTTCTTTTGATAACATACATTTTTCTGCCCTGAAACTTTGCATTGGAAATCAGGGGTCATATAAATACAAAAAACCTTAAGAAAACCCATACTGAGTTAGATAAAGGTTGTAGGTAGCCTAGCACCAGCCTCCAGTCATATGCTAATAACTCATGCCCGAGGAAGAATTGAGGGAAGCACATAGCAACTATTACCCAGCATCCTCTCTTAATCTCAGGTGCTAACTGCTTTAAGAGCTTCCTGAAGCGGAGATGGTGCCTTAAATATTTAATAACCTTAATTAGTGTTTCATCCAGCAACATGCCCAATTCCTTTTCAAACTTTGAGGCTTTTACTGTCTATTGCACTCTGTGGCAAGCTCAGCCACAGGCTTTGCCATGGGCAAATCTTTGCTATTAATCTGGACCATGCTGGTTTTATTTGATGCCCTGTAGTCCTTGTGTGCACAAACCTTTTATTCCTGTAAATATATATATTTATTTTAATATATACCTGCATATACATAAACAAAAAAAACCTAGTATCAGATCAAAATTTACTTTTTCAATTAGATCATTGTCATCTCTGTATCTAAAGGCAAATAAGCTGGGCAGAGATGATAGCAGGGCTCCAGCAGAGATCCTGCCTGCTGCTCTGCCATGAGGCCTGCAATCATCACTTTCTAGCATCACTCATGCCTATGGCCAAAGACAGTCTCCATAACATTGCCTATCCCCTCAAAGATACAGAATTCCAAACCTTGTTTAAAAACTTGTTCCTTTATCTGCTTAGGAGAGCGCCAGGCTATCTTAGGTCCTTTCAGGGTGACTCTGGATGCCTGGCAGACTGGAAAGCTCTGCAGGAGCACAGTGTGCTCCTTGCAAGGGAGGCAGGGCAGAGCCATCCAAGCCCACTTATATACTGGCACAGATGCACCTGTAAAACCCTCTGGGCAGCAAATCTGAAGATCAGATCCTGCACTGCCATTACAAGTTAAAGCATCAGCTATGAAGTAGTCCAGATACCAAAAAGACTTTTCTTGGACTCTGCAAATGAGGAAGTGAAAGCTATGCTATGCTTTACACAGGGCTCTCATCTGTCAGGGCCTGAACATATGCAAAATATATTCAGGTCTGAGTCAGCATACCCCTCCCATGTTTGAAGACTCCCAGACACATCCTCTGACAACAAAGTATCAAATAAGGTTATTCAGCTTAAGATCTGAAATTGAAAATATCCAAGGTTAAATTTTTCAAAAATCTGCAAAGTAATATTTTTGAAATTAAAGATCTCACAAAAAGCCTAGATCTGGCTGCAGCACATTCAGGATAGTGTCAATGGCCAAAGCCAAATACTCTACCACAGGACAGCCAGTAACCATGGGATTAGGATACAGCAAAGGCATTTGCCCCAGTTCTAAACTGGGGAGGAGATTTTAAGCAGCATTTACATAGTAGCCAGCATATAGCCTGCTCTGTGAACAGAAGCTGCGTTACTGACAATTGCTTTACACAAGATACTGAGAAGATTTTGCTTAAAAGACAGCAGGTGGGCTAAGACCGAATAAGAAAACAAGGTAATAACTTGCACTTGCATAAAGTCACTCAAGGCTTAAAGATTTTCCTTATTCTTGGGAGAAAAAACCCCAACCACTTTTCTGTGTGTGGTTTAACTAGTAAGGCATCAAAAGAAGATACCCCTAAGTAAACACATGTCAGACTTTTATGTTGTATATCAAATAAAGCAGTTCTCACTATGTGCACATTGTGTAATATTGCAGAAAAAGTGTCAAGGGATGGAGAGCCTACCAAGCACCATTTTGTCCCTGTGATGAGGAATCTCCTGTTTAATTCCTCTGGGATTCTGTTGCTGGAAGTACTGCTCTGATTAGGCCTGTTTACATGTTATCCATTTTCTGCAGATCCAAAGAGGAATATGTTTTGAAAGTCTATGATTAAAGCTATTTGCTTTAACTTAGATGTTGATTGTACTTGTGATGTATGGCCTGCCATCCTTCTAAGGTACTTCCTGCAGAGATAAATTTGGAGGAAACAAGTGTTTTATCCATTTTGCCATGGAGAGTTATAAATTCATAAAAAGCAATCTTTGCAGCTTAAACTACATGAATGGTGTGGCATTCTAATTCTACACAGTCATGTAGAATTTGTTTTTATGTAGATTACACTTTATCTTTTTAACTACCATCATGTAAACAACATCATTAGTATTCTGAAATATTTTCCTAGTAAAACTATATCATATTCTGTTGCTTTTTCATGAGAAATCACTATAATTTAATTTCATATGGGAGTGCAACAGTTGCTGCTATGTTACTGTACTTGAAACAAATTCTGCTGCTGCCTTGCACTTGGAAACAGTTCCACTAGCCTGGCTGGAAATGGTGCAGAAAGGATTTTGCACTTGGACAAATACCCCTTCAGTCAGAAGGAAAGAATAACTAAATCTTTTACTGCCATCTCTGAAGCTAAAAGGCACTTTGGTGCCCAGACATATGATTCTGCCCTTTGGGGAAGGTGGAATAAGATAAATCAAATGTATAAATTCAGGAGCTCTTCTCAGGCAATTACATTAGCAGGTCCTATCCCACTACAGGAAGCCAGGAAACTGTGCTCTAGGTCTGCACAGAACTAATGGTTTGCAGCAAGTTTAAGACATTTCTCATTTTGAACAAATCTCTGAAGTCTCATAAATCTAGGTTTACCATGTTTATAAAGCTGCACACCTCCCAATTTGTACTCTAATTATGTTTTGTTATTGTTATTATCAGCTTATTCTTGCTATGAATATTTTTGTATCACTTGAAATTGATGCTAATGCTCCCTGACATACAGCCTGACATGTATTAAGAATGCAGAAAATGAAATGACAGAACTAATTAAAAAACCATCTGTTCAGTTAATTTAGAGGTGTGCCAAACAGTTCAAATGAGACTTGGTCAGCAGTAAATCACATCCACCTGTACCATTTGCTTAGCAGTTACTGTCCCTAGTCATGTTATTTCCTTAGAAACACTTCTACTATTCAGTCCAGAGACTGCACACTGAGCAGTAGGAGCAGGAAATCACAGCTATTACTCTTGAACAGAAATAGTACACATAAAAATGTAGTGTAAGCCTGCTAAATGAAAAAAAAAGACATAGAAAAAATGCTGTATATCATGTAGATTCACTCCATTAATTGTAATGACTGTGCCTCCAAGACACAGAACAATCACATCAGTATTACCTACAGAGATATTGCAGCTCTCTATCCAGGAAAAATTTCCCCCTTAATGTCAATGGGCTGTACCTTTCTCTCCTGTAATCCCATCAAAGTTAATAGAGTTGTACCAAGGATACATTTGGTACCATCTGATTATGGCACACTGAACATGTTATCTTACTGCCTGGCTGCTGTGTTACTGCTTTACATACAGAAAACATAATGATTCAAAAAACATTCAACTGGCAAGTTAGATCTTGTTTCTTTTAAAAATAAAGGAAAATAAGCATGCCTCAGTTTGATGAGTTCTGTCACATGGCAGAACTATATTATCACAGTTTAGGCATATTTCCTCTGCACCAAAGAAATTTTACTAGAATAAGAAAAACACCTATATGTAAAATAAGCTACTTGGAATTTTCTTCCTGTTCATTCTGCAGTCAGCATCCCTCCAGCATGTACCACTTGGATTTGCATTCCAGACTCCTGTGTGCAGAGGGACTCCCTTAGCCAGGCACTTTGACTCTTGAAAGCTTCAACCAGTGGGCAACTTGAAAAACTTTAAAGCAGACAGCTCCAATGGGAGACAAAGCAGACGGCAGCCACCTGCTTTTAGCATGAATCTAATAAAACAGCCACTAATAAACAACAAAACCTCAGATAAAAATATATGAACTCCTTATTTCTCACCACAAAAACTTCCACCATTTCCTGTGCTCAGCATGGTTTCAGACCAATATTCATATTACTTTTCACCAGCTTCTAACTTTGGTTTACACAGTGTCATTTTGGAATGCTTGGGAATTTAACCCTCTATAAACAAATGCATGGTCAAGTGCATAAACACTACAAGGTGCATAGAGCCAGAAAGGGCCTCCCCTGGCCTCCACCAGAACTGGGATATCAGTGCACCGAGTTCCATGGACAGGGAACTTGCACATTGCTTCCCTAAACATGGGCATAGGAGGGACTTTCATGGATGCACACCCACACTTTTCTACATTGCTGCAATCAGGAGAATGAGCAGTGGGGAAGGGCAGAGCTGGCTGAGGGCCACAGCATCACTGTTGGCACACAGAATCCAGAAGGTATGAAGGGAGGGATGGGAGAACCCTTTTACTGAGAGATCTGTGAGTCTTTAATGACTTGGGGAATATTTAGGAGAAGAGTATAGAAAAGAGATGAGCAAAAAGGTTGGACAAATTAAAGCAGACAGAAGCATGGGAAGCAGGACACTAGCAAGGACCCTGAGTGAGTGGAAACTCATCTGCTGGCAGTCCTCCACATGCAGCAAGAGTATTTCTCTCCTATTTATTCCAAAGTCACTAATGGGATCATATCTTTCTAGCTACATTAAGCCTGAAAAAGTGTGATGCCCCATTGCATGAAGGTTTGTATTGGGGAGAAGAGTGTTATTTTCAGAAGGATTCACTGAGCAAGGTAGCAACATGCCAGAAACCGTATTTCATGAATATACTGGGATACTGGTTGTTGTATGTTCAAGTGATGTCTGGGATAAAAGGGAGCTGGCTGTGCACAGGGGTGTAAAAGAGTCTAGTGAGAAATTCAGTATTGATCCCAGAATGTGGGATCTGATTAGCACTTTAGTTATTTTCTATTGTCAACAGAAATAATAATTTATCATCCTTTTCAGTGACAGCAATTCACTGAGAGACAAAACAAAAATGTTACAACTTATTTGTGTCTCACTAGAACAAATCTGAACTCCAGGAAGCAGCTTGGGAGTGGGAGGCATCACTGTTACTGACTAAAAAAGGACAGGTTACTAAAACTCTAGGTTTCAAAAACTGTGATGATCTGTCAGTCATCTGAAAAGTAAAATCTCATCTTGCTCTCTGTGTGCAATGTAAGTTAAGTTTTCTGATTGAAAGGGACAGATTTACTAGATACTGCTTCCTTTGGGACCATTATGTTAGACAGACCAATGGGAATGATCGAAAGTTACCATTTTACCTTTGGTGTTTCTTGTCCAAGCCATCACTTCTACTATATAGTCAAGCATCCTTACAATTTCCACTGTAAAGGACATAAGATTGGACCTGAATAACCTTTTCTGGGCTTTCTCTGCACACTTTTGGAGCACAGCTGACCCCAACCTATTCTTAAACACCTGACCTGTGTTTATGGCTAGCCTAGGGGAGACTTCCTTTGGAGCAGTCTTCACCCTAAGCACTGAAATTTAGAGAGGAGTTCTTTAACCGTGAAGAAACAGGGAGAGCACAGAGTTTGCACTCTCAGTCCCCAGTGTAGAAGTCTTCCACATTTATGCACCATGTTGATGAGCTTGAGCAGGAAAAGGGAAATGAATTCTACTTTGGGTGGTGGGGTAGATCCGGTCTCCTGGCATCTAACCAGTGAATTTTGAGCTTTGTTCAAAATGAGAGTGACCAAGTCAGTAGGAGAGACCAAGTCACCAGGGTCTTGCTGGAGCACTGTAGCCAGATGATTGGGGTGTAAATAGATGTTTGTCTTGGATTCACATCCCAAGGAGAGGCTAAAAAGCAGGGCAGCACAGGAGATTGCTCTTCTGTGCTGTCATCATATTGCAAAGCTCTCATACCTTCTCAGTGATTTCTCATGGGCAGCCCCTCACAGCACCGACCCCTTCTTCTTCACAGCCTCCAACTCTCTTCACAGCACAGCCAACAAACACCATCTCTCTCCTCTCCCAGCTAACCCACTCTTTTGTAGCACTCTTCTTCTTATTGGACACAGCTGTGGCCTATTAAGGGCACGCCTATTCCTAATCTTTGGTGATTAGTACAGCTGCAACTCCTCAGGTATTAGACTGCCTTCTGCAGTATCTTCATTTCCTTACATTCTATCCCTCCACACCTCTGTCTTGTGGATGAAAGGCTTTAAAGTGGGAGCCCTTGCTGGGCTTTGTGCAAGGCTCCTGTCAGCAGCTGGGCTCCCACTCAGACCTCGCAGGTGCTTAGCAGTCTGGTTTGGGGATCTTCATGTGAATTTAACTGCTGAGGGGTTTGGTGTTTACATCCAGCAGCAAATACGGAGAAATATGGGTGCTTTAGGAATTAGGTTGATTCCAGGCCTTGGAGCTGTAACTAGTGGTGACTACCAGCCTATCTGACTTCAAGCCTTGTTCAGACACAAGTAGGAGGGGGAAATAATTTTGTGCTTTAGAAGGTAAACTAATTAGTAGAGGTACAAGGAGAGAGGATGGGACAGCTCAGTCAAGATTTAAGTGAAGATCACTGAGCCTTATTATGAGTTCAGTGACATTTCTGTGTTATCACCTTACAAAAAACTTTTCCATCCCTAAAAAAAATAGAATCATTTAACAATATATATGCTACTTTTGCACAATGATAGCATTTTGGTCATTTCTTATCAACTCTAGGAAAGGACTTGCACTATGACAGATCTATAGTGTCAATGTCCCCTGGAGGAAATTAGCATGCCATTACAATTTATGTTAATATTTGTTTCGATTCCCAAATATTTGCTGGGTTTTGTTTTTTGTTTTTTTGTTTTTTTTTTTTTTTTACTCTGGGATAAATTAACACTAATCAATCAATAGCATGGGTGCTGAACTGTTTTGTAGCTTTCAAATCACTTTCATGATAACCCTTGTAATCTAGAAATTGTCTGAAATACCACTGACAAAGTTGTCAAGCTGAAAGGCTGGACTCATAACAGCTCCAGTTTCTGTACTCTTTGGGCTCACAGCACTGGGTAGGGAATCCATATCTGATGAAACTTGAACATTTCCCTCATACAAAAACAACACCCATGCTCAATGCTAGGAAAAGACTCCATTCAGTAAGCCTGTACTCCAGTAAAAAAGTTACCAAGAATTTAGGTTTTCCCTCTGCATCCACGGTCAGGTCAAGGCCATTCACACCCACTGCCCCATCTGATCTTAAATGCCAATTTCAAGGCCTTCCAGGTTTGCATGCCAAGACTGTTGAATTCTGACACTGTTTGAAACCCACTTGGAGAAGCCCCAAGAAGCTGGAACCATCACAGTTTTAGCCTAAACAATACTGGTAGATTTACAGTGGTTGTAAACCAATAAAACAGTCTAAAAAGACAAATTCAAGCCAGCCAAGTGAAGAATTCAACTTGGGGTTAATTTAGCATTTTACTTTCTGCAAAACATTTCAAAATGTTTTAATTATCTAGGAGAAGTTATGTCCTGTAAACTGCTGGTAAGTACCTTGTGTTTTTGAAGCAGAGGTATATCATCTGCATATTTGTAGCCTTTGCACATTGTTGACATTGCTTTACATTTCTACACCCCACAATGGACTAAAGTCCAAGTTGCTCATTTTGTCTATCAATATGTTTATACTGTAAGGTTTAAAAAAAATGATGTCACTGTTATTAAATGTTAGATCCAATTTAACATTTACTCTCCAAAACATATTTATAGCAGCAAATAGGGGCATTTTTATTCATTTATGCATCATTTTGCCTAATGAGCTAAAACTTACTGACTCATTTTATTTTACTGAACGAAGATATTCATATGCAACAAGACTCGTTTTGTTAAAAGGGTAAGCCTGGTAACCAAGATTCACTGAGCCAAGCACTAAAAGCTGTGTGTACAGCAGTATAATTTAGCATTTGGACAATGGATAGATGATCCAAGCAAGTTACCTAGCGTGAAGATAGCAAAGAGTAAGGCAGGAAAAACCATGTTCCATACTTTCATGTATACCTTCTTATGTTTCTTTTCTGGCAGCTACATTTCTGACCGTAGCACATAGTGTATATTGAATTATAACCAGAAAACTCAAATTTCCTGACCTAAAATTATTTCTTCAGTTCTAAAAAAAGCATAATGAAAAATGTAGGAGGACAAAGAAGGAAAAAAGATACTGAAAGACCAGAAAACACATAATTCAGTGAAAGACTTCTATCAGTATATGCTATCAGAAAGTAGCATAAGACATGGCTTCACAAAAATCTTATCTCCTTTGCAGGGAAAAAACAAAGGTTTAGGTGGTGGTTCTGCTAATAGCTGAAAGATGATACTCAACAAATTCGTATTTGAATCAAGATGTTTGGAAATTGGTCAACTATTGGAACAAGTTTCAAGGAGACGTGACTTCCCCCCTTCTCATTTCAGCGCTGTCAGGCAGAACTGGGCTGCTCAGGGGAAATGCCTGGAGACCCTGCAGTGCCCACCACCCTCTTGGAGAGCACACAGGCCACCCCCACACTACCTGCTGCTGCCCTAAAGCACACCTTGGCTCCCTGCTCCTGTGAGGCAGACTCACCTACAAAAATTTCAAAGCATGGGGAGAACAAGATCCAGCCTACTGCTCAACAAAGCACGTACGTATCTCATCAAACACGAGTGAGTTACTCTGCTCAGTGCAGCTAAAGGAAACCAGACAAAATAGAACACTGATAATTCTGGGGTCAGGCAGATGGGCTTGCTGTCAGCCTCAGTGCACAGCCAATAGCTGCCATATCCTAACTCCTTCAGAGCAGTGTGCCCTCTGGTACAGACAAGTATGTCACCCACCACTTCCACACAGGCTGCAAAACACTTGAGTAGCTTATCCAAAGTCATGATGCCTAAACAAAGTATTTACAAAAACATATTCTAATCCCAGTGCAGAGAAGTCAACCCTAAAAACGCAATGTCGTGACTACAATACAGAAACACTAAACATGCAGAGGATGAGCAAGCCAATTCCTTGGGACTCATCTGCTGAGGCTTTTCCTCTGGGAAAGTTTCTGCCCAATTCTTTCTGCTCCATAGACTGTTTAAGTGGAAACTGGCTTATTTCCAGAACCTGACTGCAAATGTAAGTTTTATTTTATTTTTTATTTAAAGATGATGGAAGAATAAAAGTTCGAGAACTCTGCCAGACCCATAAGGGATGGAATATGGAATTTGCTATAATTGCTGACTTGGAGAGCTAAAAGACAAAGAAATTGAAATCTAAACTGGGCGCTTTTTGCATGTGACTGTGATGCTAAAAAGGCAGTTCATTTGCTGTGCTAAAGATACATTCAGCTGTCTCTGTTGCAGTTTGAGCTTTGCAAAAGCCCAGAATAAACCTCAGTAACGACAGACAGGTACTATTTTGCACTACACCATAACCTTCAGGTTTCAGGATTTGATATGATGGAAGGGGAAGACAAAAAATTCTGAAATGTTGCATTCATCTGAGACTACTTTATGTTTAAGTTTGGGCAAAACACTTGAAACAAAACACTGGTCCTAAGCTAGGCTCCTAGGCCTATTTTTTCTAAATAATACATTATAATGTTTAAAGAGTTTCTGAGCTTCAGACAAAGTTTGCTTGAAGTATTCTTGGATCCTCAGTAAACTGACTCCAGGGAAGAATACCCCATCATTCTTGACTCCCATTTTGGTGATTTTTAACCTTTCATTCATTTCACACTATTTAAAAATATATATCCCAAGTGCTCTTATTGTTAAATATTTAGCCGAGCTGAATATTTCTTAGATCATTGGTCATTTTACAGTACTGAAAGAGATAATAACATCAAATTGTAGCCCCCAATGATTTATTTATTTGAATATCTGACCATATTCAAGCTTATTACAGAGGCAGATTTGTTCATTCCTCAGTTTCATTGCTGCCAAAATATGTATTTCATTTTTGTCTTAGAGGCTGTTTTCACAAAGAAGCAAGGAATTTTAACCAGGTATTCCCAAATATTAGACCAGTGGACTTCTACACACTCTCAGAATAGCCCATGGACAACTATGCAGCCTCACCATCTGAATTATAATTTAGAAAAATAATTTTTTCTGTTCTGCAGGGTTCTCAAAGCCACAGGCTGCCACCTCAACCTTATGGCTCTTTAAGTACTATAAGTAAGATGAGTAGCATTACTATTTTTGAACAACTTTCAGGGTTTTGTTCCAAAAAGGGAAGAAAAGGTTTTCGCAATACAGGGTGTTTCTTCTTGGTTTGATGCTTCCTCATAATGGTCCATGTGCTTCTTCCTTTGTGACTCTCTTCCCTTATTTTTTCTAGCCAGTAATAATAAAGACATAAAAGCTATACAGCAATAATTCCCTAATAAAAAGATAGGCCATGCAAAAATCCTTGAGGTAGTCTTCAGATACATCCCCCACTCTTTTTTTCTCTTGCCAATTATGATGTACTTAAGATTAAAGTGTGATTTTTTTCTTTGAAGAAGAGATGAATGTGTTTTCCCACTTTACTAATTACAACATGATATATGAGGCAGAAAGCTTTGCAAGAGGTAGCAGAGCATGCAAGCACAGATGAATAATAATTAGGCTCACATGTTTTAGAAATTAAGATTTTATTAGAAGGCTGTTATTTGAAAGTTTCAGTGCTGTAAGTGCAGTTACTACAAGTGGGTTTTTTTTTTTTTTTAATCCAATCAACCAAGTGCTGCTTATAATGTAGGGGCCTCTACTAACTCTCAGTAAATTCAAAGACTTCCACTGACTTCAAAGGGAGTTGACTCAAGCCCCAGCAAAAGAATTTGTTAAAGTGATTAGTGTCAGAGCTTTGTTTTAGAGCTAAATTGTAACTAACCAGAAAAAAAACGGTTTTATAATAAGGATTTAATACACATCTGGGAATAAGAATTTCTCTCTCAGCTACTGTAAGACACCCAATACTAAGGGAGAAAGGATGGTTCTATTGCTTTGTTACAACCCATGGTATCCTCATTGTTGAAAAGTTTGTGCTTCATTCAGCTATACAACATAAAAGAACAGTATTTGTGTTACCAATGTGTACATCTCTAGGGACATGCTGGGAAAGAAGCTCTGGACAGATGACTAAGAAATTATGCAAACCCATCTTTTCCAGCAGGGTATAAGAACGTATCCTTAACTTCACTCACCCAGCATTAAGGGGAAAAATAACCCATAAAATGTTGCTGGCCCCAAGTGAAACACCAAGTGAAATTACCTTTATTCTTACACATAGTATTTCTTTGAATTATGAAGCTATTCAGCATGGCAGATTACACCAAGCAGGAGCACTGCACCCTTGGTTTGGCTGTGCTAATCTGAATTACCCTTCTAGGGCTCTTAAGTCACCAATTCTCTGAATTCATTATTTCATCCAACTGGAGTTAGATGTTCCTCAGCAATGAACAGAATCATCACTGTACCTATTTCAGGCACTATATCTCTTGCATTCCCATTTTCCTTCTGTGTTGTATAGATCCAGCCAAGGCCTCAGTATTATTTTAATCCCTTTACCCTGGACACAGATCAGTATCTACAGGGAAATATGCAGGTCTCCATGAAGATGAGAGGGTTCACCAACACTGAGTAAATTTTAGAACCAGGGACTCCAGTATTTATTGCTTTAGGCCAAGCCTACCTTTTTAGAATTACAGAACTAGTTGCTTGGCAGTTTCTTAACCAGCAGACATCTAGAAACCTAGAAAATACTAATGCTGAAGAAAAAAAAAAACAAACAACCAAGACAGCATTTGTGATTATGGAATCATAATCACAAGTAATGATTTATGGCTGTAATCAGTATAAACTTAAATTACTAGTATGGACATATTCAGTTTGTAACCAATGAAGGAAACTCCTGCAAGCCTTTTATACCAGCCCAACCAAAAACTAAGGAGGTCAGGCTCCAACACTGGTATAATAGTGGCAGCACAGGGTTCAGAATGTTCTTTACAGGTCACAGAAAATCCTGAGATGAAACATGAAGTGTCGCAGGCATCCACCCTAGTCTAAAACTAAGTATGGGCACACAGCACCTTTCACAACTACCCAGGTAGAGCAGCTGGCAATATACAAAAAAGTGCAACTCTACTAGTTCTTTATTTATTCTGTGAGCATTTCCAAGTGTTTAAGGCTTTAAGTATAAAAAACCTCTGGAAATAAATAATAATAGCAATTTAAAAAAAAACCAAAACCAATACCAAACCAACAAAAACTAACCAAAAAACCCACACAGAACAAATTAAAGAACACCCAAACCACCAAAAAAAAAAAAAAAAAAAACCAAACCAAAACCCCAAAAGCACTAATTATAAATATGTGCTTTAGTTACTATGTTCAAATCCAAGCTACAACCCTCTCAAATTCTGGTGGGAAATTCACTTTGGGATTCAGCCTAAACACCCATAAGTGAGGCCTGGTGGAGCTGAGCAGGGACCTGCAGCCACAGTGTGAGATGACCTGTACGCCTGTGAACACCAAGTAGTGGGCAGGATGAAACATTTGCGGTTGAACCAAAAACTGGAGATGGTGCCCACAGCTCTGTATATTGTTCTGTTGTAAAACCAGGTCAGCATAGTAGTTCCCAAAAGCATTTCTTCCTAAGAGGAACTCCCAGAACAGCAAAGACATTGAAAATTCTGCTGAAATACAAGAGCTTTCTATTCCACCACCACCCCCCAACTCTTTACAAGGAGATGCTTAACTCTGCTGGCAATCAAGGGCCACTCTGTATCTGTTTGCTGTAGGTTATCTATTGATTTTAACTGCTTAAAGTTTAACAGAGCTTTAGTAAATTTCATATTGATCTATTCAACTTAATCATGATTGGTTTTTTGGGTTCTGTTAAAACATATAGTGGCTAGGTGTCCCAGTCAATACCTATATACTGTTTTCAATTAACTCACTTCAAGGGGAAAAAGAAAGTCTATGGAACATATATCCCTGGTTATTTATTTTGCTAGTCCATGTCTCGACTGCTTATGCAACTGACCAAATCCATTTTTAAAGCAATGTAACACAGA
The DNA here is from genome assembly GCA_034509185.1 of Euphonia xanthogaster. Classification (NCBI taxonomy): domain Eukaryota; kingdom Metazoa; phylum Chordata; class Aves; order Passeriformes; family Fringillidae; genus Euphonia; species Euphonia xanthogaster. The sequence continues at coordinate 87,169,424 of JAYDZK010000113.1, forward strand.
TGCAAACTATCACTGAAATTCAGAGGTAGTATTCTAGTATTGACTGCTTAAGGTTGCACTAAACATACAAAGCAATACAAACACCAATAATCTGTTTTAGTTCAGTCTCAGTTTCATTTTCTCATAAGATTATGGTGCACACTGTTGTTCACACTGCATTCTGGACCCCTCATAAAAGCTTACTAAGAGGACCAGAAGGAATTACAAGATGGTGTTACACAGTACAGCAGCTCTGCTGATAACAGGAAAGAGATTTTTCTCAGTGTATAAAATGTCTGCATGGCATGAGGGAAAGGAATCTTAATTTTTAATGACTCAATGCCAAAGTTTTGGGGTTTTTTTTTTTATTTTAATACCACATTTCTTTGCTAGTTTTCATAGAAATATTCTTTTTTTACAAAGATGTAAAAAAACATCCTTTTCTCTCATTCAGGACCACACTAGCATTGTCAAAGATCTTTTTTGGGTTTATTTCAACCAGTGAAAGTGTGGCCTGCCAGTTTCACATCAAGCTTATCACAGCTGGTACAAATCATTCCTGTCCATCACAGCTGTGGTATACTTCCATCATCCTCTGAAATTTAGAGAGAATGCTTTAATCATTTTACTGGCTTGTGCTGGTGTTCTGACAGTGCAGAACTATTAAAAAAAAAAAAAAAAAGGAAAAATTCTAAAACTAGGTCAGATGTATTGTTGGCATAATAAATCAGTTTGTTTAAAACCTGTTTTATTCTACTTTGCAGTTTTGGAAAGTGCTAATGGTACATACTTCAAAATTCAGTATTTAAGAAGAAATTCCTGATATTTTTCTCATTTTCTTCTTACAGATTATAAATGTTTTGACTTCCATGATGCAAATTGCCATAGGCTGCTTCATAATTGGATACCACTTCTATTCAGAAGCATTACTTGGACAATTTTAGTGAAGAAAATCTAACATAATCCTAACCTAGATTTTAAAATAGCTAGTTTCCAGAAGACTATTGTATTCACAGGTAAAGTGGACAGTACATTTAATTTAGTTTATGTTTTCTGTATTTGCAACTTATTTTAAACAGTTTATCTGTTCAAGTTTCGAGAATGACATTTTTAACCACATGAGTAAAACAAATCCAATTTTAAAACTACAGCTCATTTTGCAAGGGTGAGAGATATCAATTTGGTTTATAAGCCTTGAGGCAAACCTTACCCCTGTTAAAACACAGAGAGAGTACTTGTTTAAGTTACATGAAAAAGTTTGTGTTGCCAGCACAAGGAATTAACCGTCATGGAGCATCCATTGCTTCGGTAAGTCAAGGAAAGAAAGAAGCACAGAAGAGCCACAGAGCTGACAGGTAACCCACTAAAACAGTGGTTTAGCAGAGATTTCTCCCCAGCTCCCTATTTTTTTTTTTTTTTCAAGAGATGAGTTCCTAGGTTTTGATAGCAAATACATCAGACACATGTTCCAGTAAATCTATTTTGTATGATTTCTGTAGTAAGAAAATGGACAAAACAAGAGGCAGAGGTTTTCTTATTTCTATTAGGAGTTAAATTTCTGGGGTTTATTATGCACATTTTATAATAGCTGTTCCTCAGCTGGAGTTTTCAGGTGTTATGTGATATTTTTATTTTCACTTAATTAGGAGTTAAAGTGAACAGAATTATAGACGTTTCATCCCTCCACGTTTCCTATAGAGAGAAGTTGACCATACTGCACAGATCAGAAAGCTAAAAAGTCAAACTGATAGGACAGCCACCATCACTCAAAGCTCTTGTCTATTAGGTTGACTTGCTTCTGGGAGTGAAAACTCAGTTCTCTTATTACCATCTAAAGAGTTCAAAAAAGTGCAGGTTTTTCTGTAACTTGAACAACACCCTCAAAATGACCTAAAATTGGGAAAATTGCTCACCAGAAAAGGACTAAAGTTTTCCATGGAAGAATAAAATATCACTGCATAAATGCCTGTTAATGTAGCACACCCATTATTAACGCTGCACAACCTGCTGATTTCATGGTAATAGTTCTTTCAGTTTGATTTTTACAGATTTATAAACAAAATATTTTTTTTCAAAGTACATGAAAAGACATTTCAAATTAGCATTCCTAAAAAAACAAACAAGCAGCAGGGAAATAAAAGGCACAAGTAAATTCTTTAAGAGGAAGACAAAGCACAACAGAGTTGATTAATATGAGGAAAATGACACTTTATTATTTTATAGGTTTCAACTCCAAAAATAAGAAAAGTATATCTAAATTTAGAAAAATCCCTATGGGAGTCAGATATGAAGGATGCGAACTGGCTGTTGTGGAAAGAGCCTTGACTATCACAACCACAGCAGACTATTTGTGTCTTTTTCAAACACAAAACTTCCAAAGCTCATGAAACTTGCAGGTTGTTGTGGTTTTTTTAAAGACAACCAACAATACCATTTATCCCTCATGATAAACCTATCAAGATCACAGAAGCTCCTGCAGGAAATGCAGGACAGGCTAAAGAAGTTTCTGATGAAAGGGTCCAGAGAAATTTTAATGAAATTTTCCTTTGGCAAAAATCTAATTCTAAAACCTTTTTAGACAAAGGTAGTCACAGGGCAACAATAAATATATGAGATAGAGGATGTGTAACTGATGACTCAGAAAAACTTTAAAGCAGGCTGAGGCTCTAACTCACAAGAGAAACCATACTGCAGGCATAAGAAAAAATACTATCAGTAGTGAAAAGGGGGATTTGAAGTCTCATTGATAAGCTGTTGAAAATAAACTATTAAATTACCAGGCTTTCTCTTTTCACCTAGTCTTTTCATGGCTAGATAACTTGTGACAACAAATCAACAGATGCACATTTCTTGATTTAAAAAAAAAAACCCAATAAACTTATGCCCTACTTCCTCCACCCCCCCCCCCTCCCCGCCTTCGCATCTTCTGATCCCATCATAAAAAAAAATATCACATGCTCTTTTTAACAGCACAACCAATACCAGGAATCAAAACTCTTTACTCAGAACTAAGACAAGATCAGGGATATTTTCTCTTACAGTTTAAGTTTTAAAGGGCTTTATAGACATCTAGATGGAAGATCAGGCATCTAAATTAGATGATCTTTGGCCTATTTTAAAAAACAGTGACTCAGTCTATCATAGAGCAACTCTTCAGATTATTTATTGGGATGCTTGTCTCCTAACAAAAACATCAGCAAGCTTCTACAATTACATTAGGTTCAGCAGAAAAAAGCTGTAGGTTGTCCTGAGCAAGAAGGCAGCCGAATTCTGCTCTACATTTAGCAACAATGAGCCACAAAAACCACTAACAATCTCATGTCTATCTCCTAGAAGGGAATAAAACACTTCAGCCACTCTTAATGCAGATTACAAACTTTTTTAAGGAGACATTACTTACAGCAAATGTAGTTGATGTGGTTATTTTTCACATCATATGCCACAACAAACATCACAGTTGAGATGGCCACCACTCACAAAGTAACACCATAAAATTTCAGAATGCTTCAAGCACTTGCAGCCCTTTATTGCTCTTCAGCCCAAACTTTTATACCCTTCATCTTACATGCCTTACACCTGTGTGCCCTTTGTGTTTGGTCAGCACACCTCGGCACTCCATGTCCCATTACCCTCAATGCTGCTCACCTGTCCTGCACAGCTGTAGCCCATTGGGGATGAGGCTTCACCGCAGCCCCACTCCCAATCACCACAAACTCTGTGCCTACACTTATTATCTAAGGTGGCTCCTGCTGAGTTCCTTTTGGAGTGCCACCTCTCCCAAAGAAGGCATGCCAGCCTTCTTGTGCACTAATCCTTTCTAGCTCTCTGGCAGCTAGGCAGCCTCCAGCAGCACAGCAGGTCCCATCAGCCTGGCCAGTCTGGAGCAGGAGCTGGAGGTGTGGGACAGGCGCTCTGTGGCTGTGCTCTCACCAGGGCTGCATCTGCTACCTGGAAATGAGGAGCCCAAGGGAGCCTCACTACAAGGTACAATCCACCCCTGCAACCTGGCACCACCTCTGATACCATTCCAAGGTCTCCATCACACACACCTCAAAAGATGCTATGAGACTGTTGAAATATTGGGTTATGTGTCAAATATGTACATAAAATATCCAACAATAAATAAAAGAAATCCTAAATCTCCAGAACACAGAAACCTCTCCCCTTCATAATAAGCAACTCCTTAAATCTCACAAATTATTTCCTAATAAACCAGGTAAATATGACTTATATTTTTTGAGGTTTTTTTACAGTATGAAAAGCCACAAGAGGAAATAGACAACCAGAAATATCACCTGCAAATCCCTGACATGCTGAGAGAAACTCTTGGGACTGTGAGTAGCTCATATTGTGCCACCCAAATAAACTGAGTCATCCTCTCTCTAGACACTGTTATCTAATTCAGCCTGCATGGTTTGACCTTGGAGTTCATAAAAGTACTTTGGAAAAGAAAAGATCTCAGCCTATAAATGCAACAGAAAATTTCTGAGAGCTTTGAAGAGAAAATGCCTTTTTCTATCTGGAAAGGACATAGAATAGTTGGTCTGAGTCTTGTGTTTGCATACAATTACTACCACACTAAGTTTTCACCTTACTTATAGATGTACTTCTATAGGTGTTCAGCATGTTTTACCAGCAAAGAACTAGATGTTCTGTATACCACAACCCTGAGATCTGACACAGCATTATGTACAAGATAGTTGAACACCAAAAGGGAAGGAAGAGTGCTGGAGGAGCAACAAGGCTGAGCACATGATGTACAACACCACAACTTAGATTCAAACCATTCATTTGCAATCTAAAAATGCTTCCTTCAGCACAAAATATTTACCCCTAGTTAAGTCTTTGCATAACCTTTAACAGCCTCTGCAGCTGAAATACACAGCCACCTGATTAGGAAAATCCACATTCATTCACCACAAATCTCAGCATCACCTGTCTTGCACCTGCTCTTCCTATCTTCATTCAAAAGGTCAAGAGGATTCAGTGAAAGGGGACCTATACATCTTTGGGGCATTCACATTTTGTGATTCTCTCCTGTCCTTACAGGATTTATTTTCCACTCTGCTGTAGCTGGCTGTTACTATACAGACCTGAAGCACCATTTGCTGTATGACTCAGGGTTTCAAGCCTATATAAAGCAAAAAGCTAGACAGAAACTTGTTTTCCATGATGGCAAGAAAGGACACTAGGACAGCATTATTCAGCATTCAGGATATATATGGCCTTTTCCTTTAACTTGACATGGGCCAGATTTCCGCTTTCTCAGAAAGAGGTATAGAGAGAAACCTCAGGGCTAGGAAGACTTTGTGCTAATGAGCTAAAAGTTCACAGCAGTTTAAATGAAAGCATAGCCCAGCTGGTTCACATTAGCTTTTTTTTTTTTTTTTGTAAACAAGCCTTCAATGTACAGAGGTAACATTATCTGAGATATCTGAAACCCTGTCAATGATTTATGCAAAAGCAATTAAACAGCTCCTCTGTTGTGTGCTTCTAAGTTGTCACATGTATTTAAATGGTGGCATCACATTTTTATCTGTGTTTTACTTCAATGAGAGCACATTTCTCTCTATTCCTCTTTTAAAAAGTTTATCTGAAACTCAGAAGTGTGACAGCAACATACAACATAGATCACAAAGCTCAAGCAGAATCAGAAAACTTGAAGTCATGTATGATGACACTATTATCTTTTTCCTGTAAGTCCATTAAAGTCAGGTAATAATTAACAAGGAAAAATATTTAGGAGGAGAATTATTGCCTTCTGAAGGAGGACAGAATCCCAGCAGTAAACCAAATATTACCAAGGTAGGCAGCTGGTGTGCTAAGGAAAGACAGAGCAGAGATTTCATCCAAATAACACAAAACTTAATGCCAGATGCACACGCCTGGAAAGGTAAAGGAGAACACCACCAGCATGTATAATGCTCTTTCAGGCATCTGCATTTTATAAAAGCTCAGAAGATGGTTAGGTGTCATCTATCAAGAAGGCTGTCTGTAGTTAAACACCATTAAGCAACTTCAGAAATTGCTATTGTTCCTGTCCATTAACTGCTGCATGTTCTTGTTAAGTGTTTAGGAGTTTTCTATTTATTGGAATGTCCCAGGCTCTTGCACACCTATAGAGAGAATATTCTAATTTCTTAAGCCTTACAGATCCTAATACTTAATCCTATGCTAAACAGAGCTTGTGGCTTGCATTAAGACAGAAGCTTAAGATATGTTACTTGTAAGGATTATTGATGAGAACGTTTTGGTAGAAGACAGGGGTTTGGGTCATCCTCCTAAACTGCAGGTATGATTCAGTTCTTCTTAACTGATATTAAATAGATCAGGGTCTCTCATCTGACCTTGAGCTTGTGCAATGATAGATATTATGCAGTCTTTCCTGAAAGTTTATCCTTTGTCAAATTTGCTTTGTACTGTATTGGAGTTACATTTTCCCTCTCTGCCTGAAGCTTTGGTTTCTTATATTCCTCACTAAATTAATCAACCATGACTGTAACATGCTTAATGTAGAAATTATATTTTGATCAACTAATTTCCTGACCAGACATGCCCAACTCTGATTCTTTCCTTGTACAATCTTATTTTGCTCTTTATTGATACTTTACTATCTCTAAATTGTTTTCAATTTGTCTGTCTTTTAAAAATGTGGCACCCATAATCAAGCAAGGAAGTCTGTGGGAGTAATGAGCTCTTACTCATAAAAGTGACAGTGTAGGGTAATATCACTCTTGCTTTCATATTATGCTGACAAAGAATTCATGTGTTGTTTTGATCCATTATCATCCTCACTGCTCAAACATCTTGTCACTATATCTTCTGGCTGATTGAAAGTCAAAAGGTATCAAATGTGCACTGCAGGTAGAGCTGTCAGAGCAACTGGTAGTCAAGATTTCATTCTAGAAAGAGCACACAGTGTCTGTCTTATAAGTGAACTGAAAGGGCTGTAGAAAAACTAAGGCAGTTCTTCAAGAACCATGAAGGTGTGGGAGGCCTGCTAGCTATGAGATTGGTCAGGAAGGAAGGAGGAAAGACAGCTGAAGAGGAAAGGGTAAAACCCAATGGAAATAATAAAGTTTGAATGAATCTAAGCCAGGTGAAAAATGCAAATTTAATATGGGACATAAGATGCAAATTATACAGGCTCTTCCCCAGAACTTCCATCCAAATTTGCCAATATCCCTTCTCACTCATGTATTTACATAGATAAATAAGATTGTTCCTCTGGATTTCAGAGTTCATGTACTTGTAAAATAAACCCCAAACACAGCATAGGAGACATCTGTGTTTATCTCAATTTCTATATTTTGGACTCTCATATTATTGGTATTAAATCCCAGTCCTGTAAACTCAACCAGCTTTCATGGTTTCCAACCAAGGAAATTAAACTTGTGTGGAATAAATTGGGACGTTTGTTATATCCACAGTTTCCATTATCTTCAATTTATGTTCTCAGTGACACTGAGCAAAATTTACAGCTGCAACTAAGTCAATGAGTCTTGCTGACATGCAGTGTAGCCCAGCCCAAGCAGACTATTATGGGAATAAAGCAATTTTTATTGTTGCTAGTGAAGGTAACTTATAGAGACTACAATGCAAAGATTTGCACTCAGATCAAAGGAAGAGAGAGTTCTTTAGGCTCCTATTTTTCCAAATAAAAATGCACTTAAAGATTTTATTTCACTTTCACTTTATCTTACAGGTTGTATTTAAGTCATTCCCAAAACATGTTACACTCCTTGATTTGCATTCTTTCTGTATTCAGCCCTCATTTCGCTCTCCAACTTAGTGTTTAGTGAGATGCTGCTGAAATTGAGGGGCTGTGTGTTTTTCTCTCAGTGTTTTCTCTTTGACTTTGGTGTTGTTTAAACAAAGAGGTATGTATGCCTACTGCTCGTTCAAGACATCCAGTATCTTCTTTTTGATGATGCTAAACAAAACCAGAGTCCATTTTCTGTCATATTTGCACTCTCTATGCTGCACAGTGAATGTCAGAGCATCTGGGCACTCTGCTCGCTGCTGAGGTGTGGCAACATGAAGAGTCACACCTCAGATCCTTTGGCTATCCACCACGTATGCTTAGATAATAGAGTTTCCTGCTAGTGTTTCCTGCAGGTAAAGTCACAGACTGTCAGTGCCTGGAGATCCACCCGCTCGTACAGCATGAGTTATCTGGGGCAGCAAGAAGAGGATTAGTAAGAGCAGTTCTTTTTAAAGTTCAAATTAAAGTTTATTGGAAATAATCTTGCCATAAAATTCCTGAAAGCCTCAACACGTGAGGGAGAGATTGAGACATATGTTTTTATATCTGCTTCTTGTTAAGGATCATTTGTCATGACCTATTACCATGTCATAGATAATGCACTATGGGGAAATATTGTCTCCTATGGTGCTTTACTGTGGCTAAGGACTTCACTCCAACCAACATATTCTGGCTGAGCTTTTCTGACAGCTCTTGTATATAATGACCATGTTTTACTAATATTTACTAGGCATGCTCAGATTAGAGACAGATTTTTAGGGACCACACTTAGCATCCCGTACCACCTTATCAGTATTCATCAAACATCACATCTTGTGCCATTATAATTGAGGCAACTGTTTTGTTTGCTTTCATTTTTCTTTTTTAAGAACTCCCTTTCCCCAGGTAGCTCTGTCTGAGCAGTACTTTGCCAGGAAAATTAATGCCCAGCTTGGGCTGCACTGTTGCTCTGAGGTCAGCACAGTGGCGGGGCACTGAAGGCAGTTTTCAGAAATGACTGAGGCCATGATAGAGCTGGAAGTCACAGGGTTTGTGAGAAAGTTTCCACCTCTTTTGGTGGATGTTTGTGAAAACATTCAAGCTGTAATTGCTGACAGTGAAGGTTGGATCAGCTGAAAAATTTTTGGTGGCTTTTGGAAGAGACATGGATTTCCATGACTTTCAGAAATTTGGGAAACAGGGCTACAGCATGTTACTGCATGTTCCTATGGTTTTCATGGTCTTGAGAGAATTTATGAGTTACAAAAGAGTAAAGTTATTCCAAGAACCCCACCTAGAAATTCTTTTAGGAAATAACTCAGCCTCTGATTTGGAAGATTAGGAGTTGAGCATGCCTCTGCTGTTCTCAGTGAAAATCTTTTGACTGCTCCAATGGGCTAAAGATTGTGCCAGAAATAAAAGATTGTGTTGAAACATGGGTTATATGGGTACTATTGATAAAGGGGCCATTGGAAATCTGGTGAAAACTTACTGTAGGTCTTTAATTCTATAATTGTCCTTTGCATTCTCCTATGGAAGTCATATTTTCATGTACAAATAATATAGACTATTTGACAATCACAGTAATTTAGAAGAAAACACGGTGTGAGAACTCTAAGGTAGTGAGGGTGAGTCATTTGCTACATGTTCCCCTCCCCACACGGATATAGAAATAAATGTTCTGCGCTGGAGTACTTGGCATGTGCAATTATGCTGGTTGCTCAAGTACACTCTGCCGTGCAGTTGCAACTGTTAAGCCATTTTTCTCTTTATGGTTCCTTCCATACATTTACCTTTCTTTAAAAACTATGTGTGTAGTCAGGCTTGCAGCTGTAGACACTCTTTTCCTCCTTTAAATATTCTGGTCAGCATTTTTATGATATCTTTAAGAATTTGGCCCCCAATATGAAAAACAAAGAGAACTGCATACCTCACTTTTTTAAGCACACTTGAAAATCCCATTCTTCCCCCATGCAAGGTCAGGACTAAAAGAGTAAAAAAAAATATACTTTCAGACCATCATCTTGCAAGAATTTCTTTACACAAGGTGAATTAAATATGTGCAGAAACATTTGTAGTATGTGGATTTAAATGCAGATTTGATTGGAAAAACCCTTTATATATGCAAGGAAATGCCATTTTTAAGGAACAGTTTAATACACTGGTTTGCCTGTCTTTCCCAGATATTTAGCAGCGGAAAAAGCCAAACTTTTTAGCTCTTATATAGCTTTGGATTAGTAATCAGGTCCTGGACACACATTGTATTTTATATACCATGAACAGTTTCCTCTTTATTAATCCAGCATGCAAGGCTTTCATTTCTTACTGAGGCCCATTTTTTTATTTCTTGCTGATTTTAAAATCTGTTGTGTTGGCACTTCACTTCTTGGAGACCACTGGTGTCATTTTCTCCAAATTGTTAGCGTAAACAGTCTGTAACTTGAGTAAGCCAAATGTGGGTGTATTAATCTTCCTAGTGCCAGCTAAGCAAGCCTGGCAAGGCACAGTTTAATTCTGATTTCAGAAGAGCAGTAAATAATAATCACTTTTTCCCCCCTTTTCAGTGCTGAAAGACCCAGATCCTTGTAAGTATATTTGGCTCTTGTAAGTTAAAAGATGAACAGAAGATGAAGGAAATTCTTTTTATAATCGTATACAGGAGCAAGGATGAGCAAGTTAGGATAGGAAAAGAACAGCGTGGAATATTTTCAATAGTGGTCAAATAGTAGACTGGCATATACAGTCAGTTGGCATCAGCAGTGTTAGTTAAAAGCTAACTTCACCACATCAAATAAAACAAAACATGACTTCAGAGTGTTCTGCAAGGCTAATAAGTTAAAATCTGGCTACTGTTAGACATCAGTCAAGGTATCTGCCATTCTCCTTGGTGAGAAGCCTGTCTCACAAACCACTACATCAGCTTCAGCATATGGTTGCCTTGTAAGACATCCTCCTGTACAGTGCCCATGGGGTAGTCCAGGTCAGCTTCCTGCGGGACACTTTAGCCTGGCTTTCAGGATGGAGGGTGTAATTCAAGCCCCAGAGCTCTCTCTGTGTTAGCAGAAGGTGTGGTGACAGATTTCCCACTCCTTGAGTTGAATGTCAAGAGTTGTTATTTCCACAGCAATGTTCCCCTTCCCCCGCAGCCCACAGATAGAGCTCACTGGGTTTCTGGACCAGGATACAGGAGAGCAGGAGGCAGGGTGATGCCAAGGGAAGGATCCAAACTGTCCTGGCAGCACTGTGCTTCAAACAAGGAAAATATGGAGAGCCTCAGTCAGTCAGTAATGCTGTATTTGCAAGGACACTGCTGGTGATTTAGGAGTGTTCATGGGCAACATGCTACCCCCAAAACATTTGAAACCTCCAGGGAGATTATCAGCACTCTGGAGCCAATTTCATGCCTTCTCCTAGGACAAATATCTCTCCTTGCATTTGTTACCAGGAAGCAGAGAGATCCCATCACATGCCCATTCCAGCAAAGCTCACATGTAACCTTAACCCCCACGGAATTATTAAGTCAAGCACTGTCTTTATGGATTTTATGGTCATATTCCACACTGTGTTTAAATGCTTTGCTGGGAGGGGGCCAGTGCTCCCTGCCATCTGAGCATGGGTTACCAGGAAAAGCACATCCTAACCTAGCACCAGCTTTAGCCCCATAAAAACATCATGGATCAATTCACCTACAGGCTTCAGAATGACCTCAAATAAATCAACTAAAGCTTTTGAGATCCAAGCACTCTTAATTACTGTTGATATGATCAGTGAAATGGGTTGCTTAGTATCCTACACCATCCCCAAAGTTTCAGTATTTGCATCTATCAAAGAGGTTTGCAGACACACAGAGCCCTTGATTTTTATAATACGTTTTCCTTAACAGGAGATAATAAAATTCCTTGGGAAAATAGGGTTGAGTAATCTGTCCCAGAAGCTTTACACATAATAATTTACTATTGTGCTTTCAGGTTTCTCTGGCACACACATTATTCCACACTACAGAAAAGTACTGAGGCACTCTATCAGAGCACTGGTGTTGGCATATGAGGTCAACAACATGTCTTAGAAAGGCTCTGAAATTATTGTTTTGCTTTTTGGTGAGAGGGTGGATCCTCCCTGGTCTCCAGCATCCATTCTCTTCCTAGCAAAACAAAATCCAGATCCTTCCTTTTGGGCATGGTCAGCCAGCTCAAATCTACTTCTCTCTGAATGCCATAGCTGCTGCTTTTCTACGGCCAACAGAAAAGCAAAGAGTGGGAAAGCTACTGCTGAACCTAGGGAAAGCATTTCTGGCTTTGTGCAGGTAGGTAAACACACACTCTTTAAAATTTTGCTTTAAAATTTAACTGTGGCTAAAGAGATGTTTGTGGTTAAAAAAAAGCATTACCTTTTCCTGCTTGAAATCAATATTTAGCACTGCATTTTCTCTGACATTCCTGAAAGGAATGCAAATAATCATATATACACAAGCAAGAATGATCTGTCAATCACAGCTCATCACTACCTTTTCTGGAAGTGAACAAGGCTGGAATATGGGACAAGAGCCAATAAGAAAAATAATACACCAGGAAGCTTTAATGCTTACTGTAACCACAGCCTGAAGCATCAGCATTTCAGATATCAATAATTTACAGGAATAGATAATGACAATAGCTTGATTCAACTTCTCATATGCCCCACAGGAAACAAATCAATGCAGGTAACTGGAGATACACTGTGATTCTGAAATGCCAGATTTTGTAAATTTGGATCTAGTACTGTTTCTGAAGTACTAAGAGATGTGAGGGGTGGGCTCAAATCTGTTGATGTGAGGTGAAGTCTTGCCATTTACTTCAACAGGCTTTTCAATGAGGCCCTTTGTGGCATTTCTCAAGAGGCCTAAAGTACCCAAACCAAATCATCAGCTGTCTCCACTTTGTCCTTTTGCAAAACTCAGGCACCTGTGGCATGTCAGGCCGCAGACATTGAACACAGACAAGACATGTTCCACTGAAATAAATGGGCATTTAATCATTGGTTCTGAGCCTAATTTCCTATGGTGGTGACATACAAACACAGGAACAAGAGGAGGATCCATAGGTGATTTAAGGAAAGTCTATACCCACTCATCTTAAATGGAGAGTAAAACCTACTTTAAAACTGACAAATTCTGTCATTGATGAAGAAGTACATCAGCAGAAGGCTAATGTAATTGCATTTTTCTACAATGGCAATGTATTTTAAAATATCTTCAATTCATTCTCTTTTAAATAAAATACAGTGCAATAATAGAGCAAGAACAAAATTCTATCAAATTATGATGAAACCACCTACTTTAATCTGCAGGTGACAGAACCAATACCACCTTCATGCTTTATTGAAAAGTGTTATATAGATGACCTCAATTTCTTTATTCCCTTCGCTTCAGGACAGTTCACTGTTTAAGACTAAGAAGTAACAGCATGGTTCATGTTGGATTGATACTGGGCAAAGTCATTAGAACAAGACAGAAGATGAATAATAAATAGTCTATTTTATGTCATTGTTTTCCAGGTCTGACATGGGCGTCGCTTTGTACTAATTTAATAGCTATGTTCTCATCATTCTGAAATTGAATTATTTCTAACTCCCAGGTATCTTCTCTTGATTTGTGTGACACCTTGCTTAGGAGCCAAGTAAATTCCAATCCTGTACAATCAAATGCCAAGGGAATCAAATTAGTAATGAGATGGTTTTTTAAATCGTGAGAATATAAATCAATTAAGACTGGAGGGGTTAAAATACACTTAAGTGGGCATTTGTATGCACTTGTGTGACTACTGGTGCTTTATGAAACACCAGCAATATCATGAACCCAGGCAACATCATGAAGGACATAACACACCTTAAGTTAGTTAAACAAGGCCTGTTGTAAGAGAATCCCTATCTGAATAAACACTCTCTGCCTGTTTGGGGGCTTTGAGCTGGATCTTAAGATTTTTCTGTCCAAAACTCATAGGTCTTCTGGCTCATATTTAAGATACATTCACATGTTTATTAGAAAAAAGTATTTACCAGGAAAAAAATCAGAGAAAACCTCACGAAGGTAGGACAGACTATTTGACATTTCAGAACTTCACTAACTTTTGTTTCTGGACTGAAACCATTACCACTGTGGCACTTCCACAGGGACATAGCCAATGGAAGTGTGGAGGGGACAAGGTATCCCTGACAACCTGAGTCAGGTCGTCCCCAGCCAGTACCCCAGTGGTATGAAAGGGACTGATATCATTCTGTGTCCATAAATTGCTGTAGGCCCTAGGCTGGCGTGGACAAGGAAACAGAAGCAGTGGGACTGCACATGATTCTTTCTACTCATGCAGCCCAGCCTTCCCAAGAGTAGATGTTATCCCACCAGGTTCCGGGCACATGATGGTCACAGTGGGAGGGAATGAGTCTCCCAGACCCCTTTTGGGTCTTTTTCCTGCCTACTTCTTTGCCCTGTGGCTAAAGCAAATGCCCAAAGGTGTCTGGGTGCTCTCTGTTAGATTTGACTGTCCATCAAACTGAAAGTAGCTCATGAGCAGCCACATGGACCAGGAACACACCTGACCCATTTGGTGTGACTTGAAACACAGGCTGTGCATGCTCCTGTTGCATACCAGGGGACAGAGTACTTGAAAATCCAGGAAAAAGCAGCAGACTACAGGGCTCAGCACAGCAAACGTGTGCATCCTTGGGACTGGGCAACACCCTCTTAACTCCATGCTTGTTCCCATCTCTACAAGTTGTCTGTCACCACAATTGAAAGCAATGAGATCGAAACACCTGTGAAAGAGCCATTCTCTCTTAGGTGTTCTGAAATACTATAAAAAATGTGCCTCTAACAAAAAGTACAAGTCCTTCGAAAAATATAGTGCAAAGGAAATAAGGATCACTGTCCCACAGTGTCTCTGTGGGAAAGTCAAGAAAAACTATGACAGGGAACAGACGTTTCACCCAGCCATTTTTTATTAATCACAAAGATATCTCCTAATAAATCAAGCTAATTCAAACACACTGAATTTACATTTCACTTAATTTCCTTTCAAAGTTGTTACAAGTAATATAACAACATGGTCATTGTTTTAACTCCACAGGGATGTTGTCAAGGCAGTGTATCACAATACATAAAGTTAAAAACCCCATGTTGCCATATTTATATCATCATGCAATTTAGTGCCATAAATTTCAGGCGGCAAGTTTAGCATTTTAAACAATTCATCTGGAAAGGTGACAGTATATTTACTTCTACCTTATTTCTCCTCTGAGTTCACATAATAGAAGTAGCTGGAAAGCTGTATCAGACTTGTAATGTAATAAACATGCCACTGCATAAGGTGTTTGGAAGACTTTGACAAGGCAAACCCATAAATGTAGTCCTCAATAAATCTCAGGTCTGGTATAGCACCTGTTGACCAATGTCATTTCCTCTGCTTAAGTATTGTGCAAATGAGTTCTGGGCAGATTTACTGGCAAAAGGAGAGAATTGAGAAAGGGGTTTTAGTCCCAGCCATTAATCTCAGTGCTGCAATGCCCTCTCTTTTTTCCAGATGACTTAGGGTAAGTCCAAAGCTACTTAACTGGTTATACTGAGGCTCTACCTTCCTCTGGCTTGTGATGTGCATATAGACACATATATTGTAGGCACCTTGTTCAGTGGCAGCTCTTATTTGCGAAAAATGCAAGTGGCACACATATATATTCAGTTCTTTTTGCTGGGTGGTATAAACTGACCCTCAGTAATTTGTTATTAAGAAGCTCCAGCTTCACATAACTGACATTATGACACACATAATATTTTCATAAACTGTAAAGGCTAATAAGTGTTATTATGGAGTAAGCACTTCTGTCTTTGCATGAAGTGCTTGATAGGATTGGACCTTCTCTAGAGGTAGGATATGATTAGTATAACCTCGGCCTCAGATCTAAGAATACTTTGATTATTTGCCCAGATAATTAAAGCTGTTTACTTGTGCAATGAAAGGCCAATTTAAACAGATTGTGAACCTTAGCCTAGGGAGCATTCAAGAGTTCTGCAGCTTGTTACTGGCAAAGGATGAATTTTAATACTGACATAATTATTTCATCATAATGAACATATTGAGATTGGTTAAAATGCTTCCTAAAATTGGGATTATGATCTAAGTGTGCTGCAGATATACAGAAAACTGTCAGCTATTTCTTGAGCCTGCCTTGTGACTAGAAATAAATCATTCTGTAAAGAAACATGGAACACTAACTATAACCTTTAAACTGCTAAGGGAATTATGTTAACAAAATATAAACATGAACGTGTGTGAAGCATAACAGAGTGACCAAGTTATGAGCATTTGGGTCATCCCAACACACCTTAAACTGTATAATTTCTCTCCCTGCTTTTTTTCACAGGTCTTTTTCTTAGTACTGAGTTCATCCATATTCTCTCAGACCTCGTGGGAGAATGAATTATTAGAGGCAGGCATGATAGCCAAAAGGCACGGGGTGTAAAATCTTTGCACAGGGCTGGCAGGAAAAGAAGAGGATGTGTTACAGGGCCATGTCTGTGTCAGGAGGTCATGCCTTTATCAGGTACAATGAAAATTTAACTTGCATTATTTCTGTTCCTTTAACTCTCTCTGCAGGCATTCATATTCAGAAGTAAGAGAGAATTTTTTGGCATGGGATTAACCAGGAGAGCTGCTGAGGGTTGAGGAGGAGTGATATCGGCAGCCACTGCTCCTGAGAAGGATGCTGTGAGCTGCAAGGAGGGCTTGCATTAACAGACTGAGTGGATGCTCTTAATCCTCTCCAGTGCAAGTGCCAATGTTAGGGGAAGTGACCAGTAAGCAACATCTCCTGCCTTCATGTGGATCATAAATTCAGAGTTTTCTCTGTGTGTGCAGAATTTGTCATTGCCTTATAATAAGTAAATAAGTAAGTGAATAAATAAATATTGCTGCGAGACTGTGGAGAGGTCCAAGTTGTCTGTCTGCACATTCAAACCACTGCTTATTTCTTGTGCCCTGTGAGGACTTCTATTTTTCACTGTCAGTGAAGGTCAACAGATATTGCATGGAAGAGTTTTATTTCCAGTTTCTATTTTGTTATTAATACACACAAACCAAAATCTAAATCTAAACCAAATCTAACCAATTTTGTTTTAACAGCAACAAAAGAGTGGAGGGAATCCTGACTGCAGTCCGTGTGCAGTTCCAATAGGACCTCTTATTTTCCCCCTCTAGACGTAGGCATAACCTGAAAAATGAGATCTCTACCCAGTGGCAGGGAAAGGTGTTCTGTGAAACAATATACTGCCATAGAGGGAAATTACACAGAAAAAGAAAGATGGAAACAATAATCAATAATATAAAATTGTGGAAAAGTAGCAAAAATACAGCTGGAAGGGAATACGCGAATTCTCGTGGGGACTATTTGATGTAGTTTACACATCCAGTGATATTTTAACAGGATGTACTTCTGATTGATTACTGTAATACAAAATTTCACCCAAGCACCATGTAGATTTATTATTTTTTCACATAAAAATACACTGCAGGAAATAGTTTTAAAATCTTCCTAAATTCAAGACACTGAATTGACTCTTTGAAAATGTTACAAATGAACTTGCTAATGTAATATTTTGACCTTCTTACCACTCCTTTCTCCATATTCTTCATCTGGTTATAGGCTAGATGAAGCATAGTTGACTAGATTTTTTCCGTTCTTGACAGCAGGAAAAAAACAGCAGAGACAAAAAAAAAGCAAACAAACATAAACCAAAACAAAATCAAAACCTGAGCTGTTAAGAGAATCAAGAAATATTTGCAAAATGAGTCAGCGAGGTCTAGATCCTTGCTCTTCACACAATCCTGTGCAGAAAACTCTGTGACATGAAATCCTGTTAAAGAATTACATTTTTAGGTAGAAGTGTGAAAATCAAATATAGGGTTTTAAAGCCATTTGATCTCCCCTCCAAAATACTCTAATACTTTGCTAGAGAGCACTGACATGCTGGGATGCCATCCCCTTTGATTTTAAAATAAATGGGTAATGAGAAAAACAGAAAGCATCCTTAACCTCTAATTGCAAAATTCACTTTTCCTATTGTTCAGTTATTTAACGAAAAATTAAAAATCAGAGTGAACTTCTTATACATGAAATGTTTTAATTAGAGTAGGCTAAGGAGGTAGCTGTCCTCAGAAGACCATATGGCTTAGAAGCAAGTAATTCCACATCACTGGTTTGCTGGCAATAATGGAGTGAGGCGGAAGAATGAATTCATTTTAAATCACATCCATAAGGGAATGAATTGTTCAGAATGTTCTTTGTGCCACACAATGACTGTAATTTTAAACTGCTAATACCTTACAATAAGACCCATAAATGGGTTATTTCTTGCTTTTCATTGGGCCAAATTCTGCTCTTTTCATATACTTGTGTAGCTGTTATTAAGATCAGTGAAAGTCGAGCCAACTTTCACAAGTGGGGGATTTGTTTGAAATCTTTTTGGACATAGTCAGAAAAAGTTGGGCTGCCCAGCTCAGCAGTTCCTCCCTGTGTGCCACAGAGCACCTGCAGCACTGGGATGTGCAAAAAGGGGGTTCCTGTCTAACTACTCTCTTGTAATGAGCCTTTTGGGTCAGGGATTTGTCTTCAATTTCTTTTTTGCGGTTCTGGTTAGCTCAATGGGTGTCTCCCTGTCACAGGTTGCCTGTGCTTGGCCCAGCTTCCCTAATGAGTAACTTTCCTGGAAAACATAAAATGTGAGGATGTGTCTTTGAAGGACAGCATGCATCTGATCAAGCTGAAAATATAATTATTGATTTAAATAGTTCAAAGTGTTGCGCATTCATTACTTGGAGAGGAAAACTATTGTTGTTGTTCCATGTTACTCAGGGTACAGTCAAGCTGGAGGCCTTGATCTGCAGGATCAATAGGAGATTAAAATTCCCACTGTGTGTGGAGTTATGCTATCCACTAGCAGCATCTGCCATTTTGGCTGATGTTGGCTGGTTTATACATGGGAGCATGGCTACAGGTACTCAAATATACTGAACTACAATGACCAGAGCTTTGAAGGGCTGAAACTTAAGTGACAGCACCTCATGGTTTCAGAATTTGCTTCCTAGTTTCAAGCCTGCCCGGACAGAGAAGCACCATGTTGCAGCCCTAAGGGCAGCTGGGCAGAGGGTGTGAGCTGCAACTCACCCAGGGGCAAGCTGCCCTGATGTGATGACTGCCCACAACCTCAGCAGGACACAGCCCATCCCAGGCTACAGCCTGAATGTGAGAACATGTCCTAAATCCCACCGGTGTCACCAATGGGCGAGCCCCTCAAGGTCTAGGTGCTGTTTAATCTGCTAAGCACATACAGCTGTTAACTGAAGCTCCACACATTCTGCTTGGGTTGACAACTCACCAGCCCAGAGGTGCTCAGCTTCTCACTGGCAAAGGTCCCACAAACCCCCAGCCATAGCCTGAGCAGCTCCGTTCTGCAAGCCTGGATCTGCCCTGCTGGTGCTGCCTCATTGGCTGGGCTCCATACAGAATGAGGGGGGATGTGAGGCAGCTCTACGTTTGGGGAAAACAGCTCTACAGCTAAAATATCTGAACATAGGAGACCTCAGTTAAATTCAATCCTTTTTCTGAAGGGATCTGGGTCCACCTCTAAGAACTTGCAAGCCATTATACCATAAAGTAGACAACCACAGAGACATTAGTCATCTTCCCAGGCAGGACGGCTCCCCGGCATGTGACATAATGAAAATACCTAGGCTGCAATGAATGCTGTTTTAACTCTAAAAGCTACACTGCTTCACTCAGTATTAAACTAAATAAAGCCTTTACTGGGGTGGGTAATGGCACTCAGGTTTCCATGGCTTACATTGCTAAAAAACAGGACCAGGTCTGAAACTCTTAGTAAACTGAATATTTAATTTTTCTTTGCCGGGTGTAGAAGTTCAAATGAGAACAACTTTGAGAAAATCAACTACTGTCAGGGGACAGAGCCATTCTTTTTGTACCACTGCAGGAAACTTTTTCAGGGGGAAGTACTTTGGCTATACCCTGCTAATGATTTAGCTGTGTCTCTGTGCTGGCATGGCCTTGAGATCTCCCTTCTACAAAAGATAAATGAGAGATCAGGATTATTAACTGTATTAATGTAGAGAAGCGGACAGAGAAAGATGGCATGACCTAAAGGGGGGAGGTCCATAAGAATCTGAAAGGAATTATACTGATGCTTTCCTCCATCATTAATATTTGTGTTCAGGTGTATTCTCCTCTGAAAGGATCCATCAGCAATCATATACCATGCAAATGTAATTTTTTTTCATATGGCAGCAGAAAACATACACCTGCATATTTATTTTTCCTGTATTGTTTTCCATAAAGTACATTTGTAAAAAAGTAGAATTGACTAGAAGAGCTCTGCAATGCTGTCAGTTCAGAGACAAGCATCCTACTCAATTCCTTTCTGTAGCTAGACATGTCAAAATGATGGAAAGAGGCAGAAGAACAGTGGCAGAAGAACAGTGGCAGAAATAGAAGTTTGATGGGCTAAAGTAACAGAACAGAAAAATTGGAAGAGGCTAAAAAGCATTCAATGATCTTTGCATACATATAGGCAGTTTAGAAACACTGTCCTAGTTGTAATATACCCATTGAAGCCTAATCAGCACCTGAAATTCTGTTAAGAACAGCCCAGAACAAAAGCTATGTTGTAAGAATTTGAGATAAGTTCATTTGTTTTTATAGTCCTTACAGAGACTGAAACTTTAGCTCATGTTCCACAGACCAAAGAATATAAACTACACTGGGAGGCTGCTCAAAAATGAGCAATACTTTTCTTCTTACAAGTAGTAAGCTCCATCAGGAATTGTAAACAAGCAGCTCTTCAGAAAGGGATCCCAAACTTAGCTTAGCCCAGTGACAGCAAGAATGGGTGTCTGGGTGGGTGAATGAGAGCCTGGCATGCCAGGACCCCATATGTGAGCCAGGGCAAACTCAGCTCACAGAACAGTACTTGCCCCATGCTTAGAAGTGATTGACCTTGATTCCAGTGCTTTTGTGGGGTACCCTCCTTTTTCTGCTCTCTGCCTTCCCAGCTCCCATGTGAGAGACAAAGCACTGGGGTCTGAAGCAGCTACTGTTTGTGTCAGTTAGTGGAAATTGCCAAAGGAGGGGGCAATTTTTGGATCCTCTGTTTCTCCCTCACCTATCTCTGCTTCACTCACTTGTTAGTTTTCCCTGTAACTGTAATAAAGATTCACCTTAGTGATGCCTCCAGCCCCGTTCTAGCAACAGAGAACCCTTCAGTTGCTAGTCACCTTTGCAAAAAATTACTTCAGCCGGACCAAAATATGTGGGAAAAAAGAATCACTTCGTCTTAACCAGGTCTCATTGTTCACAGTGAGATGACTACAGAGCCTTCTCTTCTTGGCAGAAAGAGAAGTCCCTTTTTTTTGCCAGAAACATTGAGACATGAAGACTTCTCACAAATAAGTGAGATTCACAAAGGGACTGTCAGAGACAGAGGGAATGACCCTCATCCTCATTTGCCCTTATGTTGATCTATATTCTGCTTCATGTGTGATGGACATCAGAGTGCACCTGAAAAAAATAAATGTGTTCATACCTCCCTAGCACTGCTGGGATGCTACACTGGGTCCTTGTGTGGATTGAAACAGCCCATCTGCCTCTCAGCTGGAACTTGCACTGTGTTTTTCTTTTACTGGGCACAGGTGGTGGCCTAATGGAAGAAAATTTCAATACAACTGCATTGAACAGCTCATGGAGGAACACAGACCCTCGCTGAAACTGGAACAAAATGTCTTAAGTCTGGGTCTCAGAGGTGCACCCTGTATCCTCTGCCAGGGCTTACTTGACAGAAAAACTGCCAACCATCGCAGTCAAATGTGCAGTACTTTGTCTTGCAGAAGCTCTTGCTGCCACACTCTGCAAACACACTATCCCCAGGCAGCAATTGCAGTAGGCATTGTACCAATGGAGCAGCCAGCCCTAACATTCTGTGCCCAGATACAATTATTCAGCTTTGTTCTGCTCTGCCATCGTTTTGCATAAGAAACCACTGAGAAGTTCAAATCTTCTGAAATTAGACAGTGGTACAGTGGAGTGATGGAGTGAGGATAAATAAAAGTGGTGGCTCTTGTACAGCTTTGGTTCTGTCCCTGACCTTGACTTATTTTGGGATTGTACTCAAGTCATTTTATTACTTTGTGCATTTTCTGCCTGCAAGCACTGCCTTTTCCTTGATGTGCTTTGGATATTCTTCTTTTCAAATGAGTCTGCACCTCTGGGTTCTTGCTAAAACTACATGATATATAAACAAACAACAGTAATAAATGGTGTATCTTGGAAATTGTCTAAGCAACTCAGGAGTGGATTGGATAAATCCAGGCTCTCCTGTGCACTTTTTCCAGGGGAACAGTACATACAAAGTAAGACAGATCTTGACCTCCGCATCAGTGAATCAGGATGGCTGATCACCTGAGAAAGGATGAACAGCCTCTGCAACTCTGTAACTGCACTGCAACATTAGTGAGCCCTGGACATGATGGGGAGTATATTTAATAGTACTGAGCATCGATTCCCCAGGAGAGGTAAACACTTCTAAGGCAGAGTGCAGCCACCACACGGCTCCCTCCTGGCTGATGGGAGCTGAAGAGCTGTCCCTTACTGTTGCTGCAGTAACGCAGCTGCTCTGAGTTGTTACTAACTTCTACATAGTACCAGGAGTGCTGACACAAATCCAAAACAGATTTTTAAAAGGCAACCAGAAAGATACAGCAGATGAAAAAGATAAGGGCTGGGAGCTAAGTCAGAAGCAATCGGGACTCCAGCTTCATTGCTTTCTGTGGAAAATATGGGCTGTCATTGGAAAAGTTTAAAGCTGTATTTCAGCAATTTGTGCAACTGAGAAGCCTGATAAACACAAATTAGCCTTGCTTCTTACAATTTTAGAGTCAAAATTTATAGTTTTAATGCATTACACGGGTGGAATAAGGATAAAAAATATGGCAATGGCATTTGGTATAATTTATTTTTATCAACCCACAGAAACTTTTATTTGGGTGGAAATACAATGCTGAAATGATTTTTTCATGTTTCAGGTTTACATATTCTCAAAGAGTAGATTCTTACCTTGCATCATTAGGCATCTGGAAGGTTTTTACTTCATATTTAAGTCAAATATTTTATTTGCAATATCTCCTGCAATTTTGTCATTCTGCATCTATAAACCTAATTGAAGAATAAAGGTCATAAGTGTTAGTCACTCATGGAGAATGATTTACCATTATGCAACAGATTCACATATCCATTCTTAATATTCCTGTAAATTTATTCATTTTATGGTAAATTTAAGAAGCACCTACATCGTGTTACCTTTTTTTTTTTTTTTTTTTAAATATAAATGCTCTATAAACAGCCAAGGCTATAAAGCTAGCTGAAGTCTACACTGTTTGGTCTCAAAAATTCAATATGCTGCAGTAAGCAGGAAAGATTAAATTACTTTGAGTTCAGTAGTTTAAAAATATTTTCCAATTCTCCTTTCTGAGAGGTTCGAGATTGTTCACATGACTTTCTCCTGCTGAATTATGATCCCAGAAAGAAAGCAATTACTCTTTCATACTCAGTCCAGAAAAGAAAACTTGCATTGAAAGCAAACTGCTGAAGATGTACAGTTCAGCACTCCAGCAGCAAGAGGCAGACACCACATCTGCCACACGTGAGCATCGCTGTATCAGTATCACTGTTTTACAGATGGGAAATCCTAACACAGAGAGATTAAGGTAAATTCTGGTCGCTCTGTTTGAAATACCTTGAACCTACTTTTTCAAAGGATTTAGTGTATACAGCAGCTGTATCAAAAGACAGTTTCCATGGATTTAAGCAGCATTTGAAAGTTATCACTCTTTCTGCAAGTGAAGCCCTGAGGTATCAAATCAGATATCCAGAAGATGAAGAAAACACAGTAAAAAAGACCACAAATGAAATACCTGCTTTATACGATTTTCAATGTCTTTTTCTGCATTTTCCTTCTGTGATGCCTTTTTTCATTAGCTGCAGCTCTTCCAAGTCCTGCATGTCTCCCAAATTCTGTGAGTGCTATTCCACAGAAAAGGAGGCTTCATTCCTAAAAAATTGCCTACCACCAGCAAACTGAAAACAGAATAAAAAATTAGTTTGATGCTTTCCTATATGACCATTTTTTTCTTGTAAATTGGGAATGTAATAAAAGAAAATAATTTTGAGGAATGCGCTGGCATGAATGCTTTGAATTATTTTTTTCTTAACTACAAAATATTAGTTTATAATAGCTTTAGAATAATACAATTATACCTATAATTCAAAATCACTTTTTTAGATTATGGGGTAAAAATGCTTAAAGAGACAAATGTCAAAGCTTATATTCAACTTTTTGAACACTATGATTAAGAAACATGTCACCTGACTTTTTTTTCTTTTTTCACAATTTAGTCTGAAAAATGTTTGGGGTTGGTTGGTTTTTTAAAATCTTTGGTTTCCTTTGCCCTTTCAGAACATACCCTCCAGTCTCAATCAGGAAATTCTAAAATTTCATTCAACCTGGAAAAACTAGATCTTGCAAGTGTCGCGAGGCACTTCAAGACATGAATATGGTCTGTTTTTCAAGTTGGGCAGTGTGTGCTTTTCCTGCTTCTTTGCTCATAAATTTCCATTTTCCTCACTGTATTTATTTTCCAGCCCCCCTCAACTTCTTTATCCACCTCTGTTGGTCCTTATTTCCAGGTTTTTTTGCCTTCCCACTCTTTGTATCTTTTTCTCCTGTTGCTTACTGACCTCCACTCCTATTTCTCTTTCCTAAGGAGCTCCTTGACAAACTCTCCTTTTTTTCCACAGGCTTGTTTTCTTCTTCTCTTTCTCTCAGAGGAAGAAGATTTTTTTTTTCCTGAAAAGAAAATATTTTTTCTTTTCCTTTTCCTCCATCATAATACCATGGAGAGCTTTGAAACAATCTTGTTACTGATAGTCCACTTGGCTAAATGAAGATGAGAATGCTGCTGCTTACAGCTGCATTTGCTAGATGTTATCCAGCATCACACTGGATTGTGCTCAACAGAGATAGAAAGTTTGAGGAATTTTATCCATGAGCAATGAGCATCTTTTAAGAATCTTTTTAAACAGCTTAGTCCTTGTACACATACAAGCTTTACCTCCCTGTCGTAACAGTTTGTCCTCACCAAACTTCTTGACCTTACTTCAGGTAATAAGGAATAAAAAATAACAGGTGCTTAAAGCAAAAGACTATCAGGTACCATTTGTTTTCCAACATGTGTGGGGAAAAAAACCTTCTCTGGCATTATTCTATAAAACAGCTATAATACATTTTCAATGTATTGAAAATATATACCTAAATAACCCCAACAAAAGCAGACAGAGGAAGACACCTTATCAGCATGAAATTTTGAACATCAGTAGTTTAAAACTTAGACAAAGTTATAAGAAACTAAGGGGAGTTTCAAGGGCACCATTCACCAGGTTTAATAGCAGGCAGTGCTGTCTGTTCCACTGCTAATAAAATACAAGGTGAAATAACACACAAGTAAAGCAGATATTAGTCTCCCTCTAGTCAAATCCTTCTGGTGCAACATTAAACCTACAAGGTAGTAAAAAAAAAGTTGACAACATGCTTTGGGATTGAATTAGAGGATTCTAGCTTCTAAAGTTACCTTGCCCTTTTTCCACTCAAATCACACAAGTGTATGATTGAGTTTCCAGTGGTAATGTGAGCCCTGTTTGAACCTGAGCTGACCTGTACAGAGCCAGCTAAAATGCCTAGGTATTGAGGGTACAATTTATAAAGAAAATCCCGATAAAACAGCACCCATGGAGATGAAGAAACTGGCTATACTGACACTGCCAGTGAGCAGAACACACTATAAAATAGTTTGTGTCACGTGGCATCTGGACAGAGTTAATGAAAGATGCTTTAAGAGGTGCCAACACTGCATAGCTCCTCAGTAATTATTAAAAAAAAAAAAAAAAAAGAGGGAAAGGTTGTGGCTTAGAAACAGTTTGCATGAGGTTTGCTGAGAATATTCCCTTTCAGCATAATAAAAGTGACTGATAATGATAAAAATCTTGTGTCTTTTGTGGCAGCATTTGGCTTTGGTTTCATCACTCATGAGAGTTCATTCAGTCTATTTCATTAGGTTGGGCTGTAGTGAATACAAAACGGCTGGCAGGAAACTTGGTGTACTCTGGAGGAACAAACTGTGTAGGCTTAGTCTCATCAAAGCCATTGTGCTGATCATGGCTGCAAAACAATGGTTAACAGCTGTTCAGGAAAAAAAAAAAAACAAAAAGAAAATAATTTTTATTCCTTTTTGGTCTTTTTATTTTTAAAGAAGAAAGAATAAAAGAAGTTCTTTTTAAAATTGGCTGGAACAGGGATATATTGGGGTTTCTTGCATAAGATTATGTTCTCTATGTCCACTCTTCACACTGAGCTCATTACAGATCTAGGATAGCTCTTAATGCAGTATTTGACTATGGACTAATGCAGTCATCAGTGCCTGTGCCCTTGAGATCATTGTGGTGTGTTTTGGGATTTCAGTACATTTTGACAAAGGGGTCCATCCTCTCTGATTTGCAAGCTCTACACAAATCCACACAAATCCATGCACAATGCAGCTGAAGGCCAGCCTCCAGCCCAAGCTCCTGATAATGTTAGTTGTATAGTCTGATATTGGCTGTTTATGAATTGCCACCAATATTTATCAGCTAGTATGCTCAATGGAGGAGGAAAAGCATCATGAAACGAGACAAAAGCTGTCAAATGACAAAATGCAACAGCAAATTGTTGCACTAATGCATCTAGAATTTTTCCACAGATACAACCAAATCTTGGAAGGCAAGACTCATTTAGGCAAGAATTTTTTTTCTTCTAAAAGGAGATTTTACTATGGAAAGGCATAGGGAGATATAGGGAGATATCTATTCTAGTATATGGGGGTCAGACAAATTATATTTGCAGGATCCGGGGCATGTGTTTCAATTGCCAGCCTAAAAGTTAGTGAAAGAGAACAAACTATGGTGCAGATATAGAAAATACTCCGTTCCCAGAAAGAACAACTTGTTTGCAAGATAATTGGCTTCATACGTGAAATGTGAAAATAATTGGCTTCTCATGTGAAAACAAATTTGAAGCTTTTATAGCAGACTTCAGTTTAGCAAGTCTGACATGCTGTTTTTTGGGTTTGTACAATCTCTAATGTAAGATCAGATTGTGGTGGGCCTCAGAGACATGGAACAGAGATAAAAAGTACTTCTGAAAATAGGCTTAAACATAACAGAATAAGAAACTGAAATTTGCCACACTGCAGAACATACTCAGATCAGATTACAAGTTTTGATTTTTCTCTTTTAGGCTCCTTGGTGCCATATCAGACTAGGTTTAAAAGCAAAATAAAAAAACTAAACCCAGGAATATTCGGAAGGAAAATAAAAGTGAGCCTACAAGAGGTTGGAAGAAAGAATGTTAAGAGGACAGTGATAACCACAGAACTGAGCACTTAACAGCATTTGACAGAGTTGCTCTTTCTGTAAAGAAATAAAGCCATTACCACACAGCCTCATTGACAGCACCAAAGGGAAAAAAGGCACATGTCTAAGGAAATACATTAGTAAGTTGTAGAAATTGCTCGAAACAGAGTCACATCCATTGTCTGGAATACTGTCTAGAAGCTTTGACACTCCAGAGACCTCACAAGTGAGTGTGGTATCTGAAGTTAAAGTGAAAGATTTAGAGAGAAAATGGCATAAGGAAAGATATAACAATGATGCACTGCAGAAATTATTCTGAGAGGGGGTGGATGTGGATGGGTCATACCGGAAAGACATATTCTTCAAAACAAAAGAGTTGGAATTGTTTCAAAAATTGTTGGGCTGAACACATATATTACCCTGACTACCAATTACACTTTATTTCATAGAAGGGAAGGCAGCCAATAAGGTGGCAGACATGGATATTCAAATTTAAAAAAGGGAAAGAATAGCCATGATTTCAGCAACTAGCCTTATGAACGAAAACAGCTTTCTCAACTTTCAGAAAGCATGGTAATGAAGAAAATATTATGGAAATATATGAAAAAATTTTCAAAACAGTATCACTTTGATACAATTCATCTAAATAAAACAAAAAAAATATTTGTTGGTATCAGATTGGTTTGAACCTCTTAGTGCTGGATCATTTGTGGGCCACTTGTTAATTCATATTCCCATTACACGGAAGTTGCACTGAGACCCCTTATATTTGCCCATCTATACAACCAAGCACCATCTGTTGCAGACATTTTCAGGAATTTTTATTGAATTTTTCATCTTTTGTGAATTTTCCACTTTTAAATTCTCACATGTTTTGCCTGGCCTTTCACCTTCCTCTAGATTAAATGTGGGAACTGCATTTGTGAGACAAGCAACAATTCTGGAAACAGCCTGGTAGTGGACAGTAAAAATTTCTGTTAGGCACCACCTAATTGTTACTTTTCACTTAAAATATTTGTGCCTCCCTAAACTGCCAACAGTGACATTTTTAATAATTGGTAGGTCACAGATGAGAAAGATCATTTTGCTGCTAGACACAAAAGGCCTGCTAGCCCCTACAAATCATGAAAATGTTGCATTATTTTATGAAAGAAGAGGGGAAGACAAAAAAAGCCAGAAAAAGATAAAACTTCTAAATCTTTAATCAGCCACTCAGATTCACTGATGGAGAAATGCAAGTGCAGGGAACTTATGCTTAGTATCAAGAGGGAGCCTACTCTGCACAAAAAAGCCTTTTGAAAAATCCTAGTAGTCACAGAGAAAAGATCACTGGCCCTTTATAAATACTTACAACCTGTTTATTGTGAGGAGATTTTTACAGGGACAACATAAATATAAGCAACAGATATTAGGGATCTCTTTGTAGGGAGCACAAGGCAATTTTTGATAAAGCAAGGTACAACTAGTAGGCATAATTGAGGAAATAAATATTGACCACAGCTTTGATGTTGATCTGTCCAAGCTTTCATCTCCAATGAACTCTTCCTCCAAGACAAAAGCCTTTAAAGTCAGACCAGTCAGGTTTTACTGTAATATTAACTAAGATCCCCTAACTAGTCTGAAGAGAGAAAATCTGAAGTGACTATGCCAGATGGAGTCTAAATATCAACAATTAAATAAAAAGGTTCATAAATAACTCGTCCTTCCCACTGTGTCCTTGCAGGTGAGTCATTTCCTCAAACCTGCTTTCAATGACAACTCAGAGACTCTCTGAATTGCAGCAAAATCCACCTAGCAACTCCTGGTCTCTGGGACATTTTTCAGGAGACCTTGGCTCCCTGAGCTCTATACTCCTCTTTCCTGCCACACACAGTGGGCCTAAATATTTCAGTCCCAGAGACAAGTTCAGTTTTCCACAATGCTGTATCAAACTCCTCTTCCTCCTGGGAATTTCACTCAGTTCAGGCTTTTAATGGAAACGTAAAGCTATTGCAAATAAATAAATAAAATAAAATAAAAATAAAATAAAATAAATATTTTAAATATTTATATATATTTATACATATATGTAATATACGTTACATATATACAGACACATTAATAATATTATTGTGTAAAACTGCTGTATCTGATGTCATGAAACAAGGCTGATGCAAGCTTGATGTAAACAAACCAAAGGAGATAGCTCTTCCCACAAAAGGCATCAGAGCGCTCAAACTGTTTCTAAAAGATCAATCCATTTTGGATGCCAAAAAATTTACATGGATAAAAGCAGAAGCTATATGAGTATTTGGAGTAAAACTCCACTGAACGCTACTAAGCTTATGAAATCTTCAGAGCTGCAAGTAGTTGACTGCTGGGAATGTATGAGGGTAAATATCATGTGCTTGCCCTGTTCTTTGCCCTAGGAATCAACCCATGTCCACTGCTGGGACAGCACTCTGGTCTGAATCAGCACAGCTCTTCTTCATAAACTTTTGAGTAATGAAGAAAAGCCTACAAAGCATGGTTTTTCTAAAGCAAAGATACGGATGCTTATAAGCTAAGCACGTGGGGAGTCTCATGCTTCTCAGCACACATATATACCTCAGAATGACCTTATTGCCACAGTACAGATCACTGACACATCACTGCAGCAGAATCTCATGAAGAAACCTAGCTAGATGTATCTGCCTATACACACGTGTCTGTGTGTATTTATGTATGCATGTATATCTGCATATAAGTAAATATCTATGCATGCATGTATGTGCCTCTCCCCCTCTCTCTATCTACCCATTTTTAGCCCATCCTTTTGTTTTCTGAAATATGTATTCCTTCCTCTGTTTATCACAACCAGCATCAATCTCAGAGTGCAGAATGCATTAAACACCAATTATGGCTCTTTATTCTGCAGATGAGCTTACTTGTTTAGTTTTGTTTTCTTTCCAGTCATGGCCCATTTGCTGCTTTTATTCCTCAGAATACCTAGCTTGGATTATTTTTCCTTCAGTTAAGGTTTGCTACACATAAAAGCCGACTGCAAACATAACATTTCTAGATGAGCCACCTGGATATTTTCATTGCTGTTATCATTTCCCATTTTTGTGTCATTGCATTTCTTTCTTTACAAAATGTTCACAAAGTCTCTGTGGATCACCTTCGTTATCATTTGCTGACATGTTGAACACCAAACTAATTTAATTATTTCAGGGCTGGTCACTTCTTTTTTTTCTCTAGCACTTTAGATGATAGTCAACCCATAAAGGATGGCTTGTCAGTTTGAAAATTTCTCAATACTTGATCTTTCTCTCACTGAATCAGCAACTCCACATTAAGTTTAGGCCCCAAAGAGGGGAGGAAACCTTGTACATAATAAAATGAGTATTATCTTTGAAAATATTCTTTATATGTTTCATAAATATCATGATGAACCATCTAGATGAGGAAGTTTCACTATCATGTGCAACAAAGCATAGACTTCTAATATGTTATATATATTTTTTATTATTTATTACTTTTTATTTAAATCACCCACTACCTTTGGAAGGGGTAAACCTAGAGTTGCATGCCAAGCTCCTGACACCCTTGTAGAGACACTGGTCTCTATGACAATAAGAAGGCTGGCTGGACTGTCAACATGGAGTGTTAATATTAGGAACTATGTGAAACAAAAAAAAAAAAAAAAAAAAAGGCAAAGGAGTGGCCAACACTAAAATACCAGGATATTAAATTAATACTGTAGGATTCAGGACAAGGAGCAAACACCAAGTCAGGCACAAATTTTCAGTCTGAAGGCACAACAAGCAACATCCAGGCAATGCCTACCTGGATCAGGTTTACCTACACTTTGTTATTAGGGAGAAGACAGCCAAAGCTTGCTACCACCAGCCCCAAATAGCCACTGATATGGATAGGGACATGTACTAAGATTCCTCTTGAGGTGTCAACTGCAGAAGCTTCCAAACCCCAAACAGACAAAATAGTCCAAAAGTAGTGCTGCTGTACTTACGGCTTGTTCACAGAAATACAGAACAGGGAGGACTGGAAAGGATGACAGGAGGTCATCTAGTCCAACCTCCCTGCTCAAGAGGCTCCCCTAGAGCATGGTACTCACAGGTTTTCAAATTCAGCTCAGTTCACGTGGGCCTTGTAAGATGGTGTCAGGAAGTTGTGCAAATGGTACAAATACCAAATTTCATGGAAATCTGTCTTTTGTGGCACTGAATTTACTCATTGTGATCAGCAGTTTGAACCTTACGAGCAAGGGAGATATTTAGTGTCTCAACTACCTAACTGTGACAGCAACCAGAGTCAGCCAAGGTTTTGCAAAAAAACTGCCTAGACCTTTTTTTTATAATGAGATCCCAAAAGAAGATTGAAAGCCTTTGAAACTCAGAAAGCAATTTTTTATTAAATCTTGAATCAAAACCTAAAGATTGAAAAGAAAAAGCACACAATTACCAATTCAAGCAGATTAAAAATAAAAAAGGTTTCCTAAACATGTCTTCCTTGGTTACAGGTTTGCTTTTGGTCAACTCAGTGACTTTAGTTTGTCACAAACTTGATTAATCCCCTCTCATCCGAGGTAGTCTTTTCCACCAACATCTGAAGTCTGCCTGTCTGCTCCTGCTGAGCTGCAGGATCCCACTTCTCTGCTGTAACTCTTCTACACTCAGCTGTCTTGCAAAGTTTTTCCACCCACGTATGCCCAGCTGCTGGATAGACAGGAACCATCTGCTTTACCCTCCAAGGGGCTGCACCTGACCCAGCCTTCATAAAGGGGCATACTACAACTGTGAACGAAGGAGATTAATGTCTAGTATACAAATCTTCAACGATTTGATGATAACCTGCTCATGGTTTTTAGTAAAAAGGGAAATGCTAACACTAATAGATGCAGCACCAGTCTAAAATTAGTTTTTCTGAAGTATAACACAGACAAAAACAACACTGTTACTAACCATATCCAGATATATTTGACAGCAAGGAGGAATATGTTAGTCATAGCCTTTTTAAAGATCTGATAAAGGAAGAGGGGCAATATAGCAGAAGTGATTAGATTTTACATTTTCTGAAGTTGACACAACACAAAATAAGATCTCTTCTTTAAGTGCTAAAACAGTAAATACACAAATGTCTCAGATATCACCACTGTGGTACTGGTACAGAAAGGGATACCTGGATGAAATGTCTTAGAATAGCAGGAAACACCAAAACATTGGGAGAAGAAGGCATTGCAAAGTTTTAAATATGAGTATAAGATGGTTATGTGAAAGTGAGGTTGATGGCTGTACACAGGCTAACCATGGTGGCTCCTCTGGTTCAGCATGAAGTATGAAGGATGAGAGCTTTACAAAGGCATAGAAAATCATGGTGTCATAGTTTAACCCCAACCTGCCACCAAGCACTGAGCAGCTGCTCATTCACTCCCCCACCAGCAGGACTGGGGAGGCATTAGGAAGGGGAAAAGCTGAAGAACTTCTGGGTTGAAATAAAGTTTAATATAGAAAGCAAAAGCCACACACACAAACAAAGCAAAACAAGGAATTCACTGCTTCCCATGGGCAGGCAGGTATATCCAGCCATCCCCAGGAAAACAGGGCTCCATTACATGGTACAGTTACTTGGGAAGACAAGCAACATCACTCAAACATATCCCTATGTTTCCTCTTTCTTACCCCCCTGTTGATATACTAGGTGTGATGCCATATGGTCTGGAATACTCCTTTGGTCAGTTTGAGTCACCTCTCCTGGATGTGTCTCCTCTCAAAATCCCATACAGCCATAACTTCCTCCTCAGCAGTACGAAAACCAAAAGAGCCCTGGCTCTGTGTAAGTTCTACTCATCAATAACAAAAACATCTCTATTTTATCAATCTTGTGTCCAGCACAAATCCAAAGCATAGCCCCATACCATCCACTGTGAAGCAAAACCCCTGCCAAAACCAGTGCACATGGCCATGAGAGATAAAGAAGAAGGACAAAAGGACCTGGGTCTCATATGGAATCAGCCCCAAGCATCTTGCACATGCCTTATGCAAAGGTGTTATCAAGCTTAAGTTTAAGGCCAGTGCTGAAATCCATAGCAGAAACCAGTATGTCAGGTTCTGCACAGGATATTTCAGAAATGATGCTAATAGGAAAGCTGTGTGCCTTCCCACTACATGATGACTTTTGTGATCAGGGTGGCACTGGCATGACAAAAGCAGGAAGATGAGCTATGACTTGGTGAGGTTCTGCCTCTTGAATATCCTTTAGCTTGGAGAAGACTAAAAAGAAAATGCAACATTACACAACAGCCATTGTACAACCTACCAGCATGACTGTCAAGACTGGGAAACCAGTGGGCTCAAATGGCAAAGATCCAAAGGAACAGCTAAAGGCCATTAATTTGCTGGTCTTCTATGAATTACACAATTAAAATTATGTACCAACTAAAATAGTATCAAGCTAGTTTACTCAATTTCACTAAGAAAATTAAAAAATCAAACATTTAAAACCATGCCACAGTGTAAAAGAAATAGGCATATGCACAGGCTCAAATTTTAAATCACCAAATCAGTATAACATGTACTCAGATTCACGACAAATCCTTCATTGAAGCCTGACAATGGCAGCACCCTTTAAAAGTAGATACATTTGCAAAATTATGCAAGTGACAGAATCCCTACATCAGGCTGGAGTAGGCTAGGTTTTAAGATCTGAAGATAGGGCTCTCCACAGCCAGTCAAGATTTGGCAATAATATTGAATTAAACATGCCTTGCACTTGGCTCACTAAGAAATTTCATTTCAGCAGAATTGGTATGTTCACTGATGACTGAAACCTTATTATTTTTATTAAAATAATCTAGTATTTGACCTTATTTGCTTCAGTCGTGGGAGCTCATTCAGTCTTTCTTTTTGATTAGTTTGGAATATAAGTGCTAGCAAGAGCTCTGTCAGCTCTGGAGGAAAAAACTGTGTGGGCTGAATCTTGTCAGATTCACTTATGTTATGCTGATCATGTTTAATATCTGTTCAGGGATGTAAAAACTTTTTTTCCAGGAGTGAAATTGTATTGGCTCTGCCTAGTACCTATGAAAGAAAGCTAATCTAAGGGCAACTGAGGGAATACTATTCACTTGTTAAAAATTCCTATTTTAAACAGATTCTAAAGTTAGCTCTAAGCAAAGACACTTTGTCCAGATTAATAAACTTCTCCTTTCTCAGAATACCGAGCAGATTTACATAGAGCCCTAAAGTTAGTTCATAAAATGTGTTCAAAGTGGCATGACAGAATCTTACAATAGAAGAAATTTCACTGTTTCTTAACCTATACAAAAATGTACTCAATATTTCTATGATGTAAGGGAGCACAAAACTATGGATATGTTTATTTACTGCCTCCTTCCTGTTAAAATTTATATTTTAAATGCAGCCCTTCTTTATTCTCAAACTGCCAGAAGAGATTCCTTTTTTTAAACCTGTTCTTTAAACAAAATAAATCAAGAGGCTAGAAGAGTGTCATATAACAATTCATTCACACCTTTGAATTTTCCAAAAGATGTAAAATCAAAATGAGCCTGTGACTTGCATATACAGGTCCTTGAAAAAGTGAATCTCTAAACCTACTTTCTCCTTTTCAGGTGCTTGCAGAGATCCTGATCTTCTCACTCTCAGATCTCCAGCTGCCAACCTCTCTCCTTTAATTTCTTTGCCACTGTGGCACACGTCTATCTCCCCCACTCCTCTGCCATCACAGTTTCCTTACATCTGCCAAGGATCTTTCTTGGTTTTAGCCATCCTCTCAGCATTCTACTTAGTTGCCCACCCCAGCAGGTGCCTGGGAGTGAGGGACTCAGGGCTGCTGATAGGCAGTCGGCCACACTATCCTGCTATGAGACCTCCCAAGTCCTGCTGAACCTATCCTGTTGCCCAAGTATTAATGAGAAAAGGCTTCCTGGATGGGGCAGAAGGAAAACTAAACTATGGATAAGGCATGAGAGCACAAAAGATGTGATTTCCGACATCCCAAATGCTCCTTATGAGGCACAGGGTGCCCTTTTTGAGCTGCCCTCTATGGAATGTTGACTGTGTTCAGTAACTTTTTGGGTCAGAGATATACTGCAGCTAAAACTTCTGAGCCTGTTAGGATAACTCATTTAACAGAACTAGAATCCCAAGTGATTAGTTTTCTGAGGAAAATCTTCTACTGAAATATTCTGTGTCACATTCCTCCTATCCTTTAATCTATAGGCAGTGCCTTGAAAACTTATTTGGAGGTAATTTGAATTTAAAAGAGGAAATAAATCCACCCAAATCATCCCAACAGCAGCTGACTTCACTAATCAAGAAAGATTTTTACATTGCCAGGGATCTTTCATCAAAGACATGAGGAAACATTCAGTGGAGTCACTCAGGACTTCACAGGATATTATAAAGCATCTTTCATTCAAGCCCTAAAATTCATTATTAAACTAAGACTGTCAGAAAATGAGGATGACATTGGGCAAGACTTGTGTGAACATATGAGGCTGTGGTCTTTCACAGAGCCTCAAACAATCCCAGCACTCGTACTCCACTCAGACATCCCCTGTGGGCAACCCTAGAGGATGGAGCCTGCTGCCCTCAGCCGTGCCCAGCCGTGTTTACTCATCTATGGCACAAATTCTGTGTGCTGTGAGGTGGCAGGGTGTCCTCTCTCTCCTAATTTTCATACCCATTATACTGAGTTAATGAAATAAAGAGTTGCCTTAGTTGATGCTTTCTGTTTGCTTTTGATTGTGGACATTTTCTCTGTGGCAGACAGAACTGCCTTGGTTTCTAGAATAAAATTTCAGAAATATCTCACTGAGTGGGATGATTTTAGCTTGATCTCCCACTGAAATGAAGCTTGTTTCATCACTCATTCTGCACATGTAGGTACAACCTGATTTCTAATCCATTGCTGAATTTCAATCAGATTTGACAAAGATTCTCTAAGTTTGGTGAAAACAAAGTGAGAACATAAAGGGCTGTTAGTTCCCACTGGGAAGGAAGACAAATAAAATGACAATCTTATTTTTCTTGGGTAATCAGAGACTCAAAGAGTTAAGAGAGTGAAAGATTGGAAGAAAGATATGTTGAAATCCAGGCTTTTTGTTTCCTCTGCCCAAGGAACAGCTTGTTCCATTGTTAACTTCTATTCCTGAAGGCAGGAGCTCCATCATTCTTGCCACACCAACTATTACAGTTCCAAGGTTTATAGGGAACACAGTACTTCCTGGTTTCCAAAAATTTCTTCTTATTTATTTTTATTTCTTTTAATATTTTTTTCTATGTATAGTTAGAGAAAAATCTGTGGAGGAATCAAGAGCTGAAAGAGAATCTGTTACTGCTTATGAACTGAAATGATGGGACTTGCTGAAGTTTTCCTGCTGATATGTCAGCAGTCACTGAGTGTGAATTATTGACAGTTTCTGCTCTACTCTATTTTGTTCCCATCCATTGGCTCTGTAAATAGTGTGGCAGGTGACAAACTGCATGGTTCAATGGTCAGCTCTTACTAACCAAAGGGCTTCCGGGAAACACCAAGTTGCTCAGAGACCTTGCTGTGAGGCAAGTATGAATCATATTTGACAAAAAAAAAAACTACCAAGACCTTGATTAATAGAACAAATGTAATTTTTTTCTGCTGATCGTTTAGGGTAATCCTTTGTGTCCTTGAATTAGGAAGGCCAGTGTCATGCCAGCTGTATTGGCATGCTTTAAAATTCAGCCTTTAGCACAGAATAATGATGAAACTTGGCTTTATAGGAGAAAACCTGATTGAATTCCAAAGATGAAAATATACCCCCCCAAAATAGAAATAATGTTAGTAATTAGCTAAAAAAATAGTGAGATTCAATGACTTAATAGTACCATTCACAGTTTTAGGCTCTTTATAATTAAGAGAAACTTTAGAAGAACAGATTATGACTCTCCTGTTATGAATGGAGGTAGTTTGCTAGGGGTGTTCTGGCAGCAGAATAATTCCCAAAATAGAGCACTGGATTCACTCCCAGCTAAAAGCAGCAAAACTTGCAGATGTTGCTAATGCAGACAAAAACCAGAACATACACATGTGACCAGATGCTGCAATTCTAAGAATTGCATCTGGCACAGAACACGTGGCTGTTTTAGCATCACACCAAGAAGTGTTACTCAGTCTTTATGTACTATATCTTTCAGAAGACAAGCATTTTAAACACATGTTTAAATTAAATATATAAGTAGTCCCAGTGGAATTATTCAATTGCACAGGGACATGTTTAAGCAACCTTCTGAATCACAATCCTCAACAACCTGATCTGACTGAGTCAACTGACTAACAATATTCATCACTTTTTCCTGGAGACAAAAGCACTTTTATTTCTTCCATGTTTTATTTGCCTCACTCTATTTCCTTCAGATTTATTTCTTCTCTTGGGTTTTGGATTTCCTGCTTCCTATTGTTATTCTTCATCAAATATTTCATGTACAAATGCTTTCCAAAACAAGGCAATCAATCCAGAGCAACATATTTCCAGTAATATATAATTAACTGAGTACTTTTTGTGTCATGCAATTGCTCTAGGATTTACAAAATTATTTTCTGCATGCATTTGTGCTGATAAACTAGAAAATTAAATAAAATTTCATGCAAAACCCTAAAGAGAGCAATAGATGATAGCTATGTGGCCTCACATTATGCATAAGAACATTTTGGATTTTCAATTATATCCACAACATGATGAGGAGTTGTTGGGAAATTATCCACTTCACTACTTTCTTCTTTAGCTTCTTTCTTCAGCTCTGGATTATCCCATCTGTCTTGCATCCATGAACTTTCTGTCTCAGGACTACCAGAGTTGGTGCAATGCAAAGCCTTGAGGTCATGGGTCATGGAAAACAGCAGATAACAAAGATTCTTTAAATAAATGAAAAAGTACAATACACAGTTTCCTGCTTCTAACAAAGGAGGTAAGAGATCTGTTGGTCAAATATTATAAAAATACTTTTTCCTTTATATATTCTTACTATATTTCCCTGTTTATCCATGATTCTTTTCAACACTAAGACTGCTCACCCCCATCAATGAAAAGGCAGCAACTGAAAAGTGTCATTTTTTTCCCATCACCATAAAGAAGAACTGACAGGGAGAAACATTCAGAAGGGGCATTTTCTTCTTGTCCACTACTGGCCCTGCTTTCCTTACTCCCTGGCCTCTCTCCTGACTGCCCGGATCAACCATTCCCCCTTGTGCCAGCTCTGGCACTCTTCACTCTTTCCCAGGAGTCAGCTTAACCTGCTCACGCAGCAGTAGCTAGCCAGAGTTGTTCGCTGCTTTTGCTTTCTGCTCTCAGGGAGGTCCATGGCAGCTCACAGACAGGCCTGGCAATCACCAGAGCCAGCCCAAAAGGAGAGGTGGGAATGTGTGGCCATGAGCAGGGTGGTTTCTGGGAGGGGGAAGTGGGAAGTCCCTCACTGAACATCGTGCAATTCGTGAATTCATCCACCAAGCTGTATGCTTAAGATGATGCAGTTTTCCCAAAGAACTTGAACAAGAACCACTGGCAGTATCCATTTTTGATGTGTGAAATTTCTGTATATGGTCAAGGGATCATATAGTGCCACATGTCCTAAGGAAGAGCACCAGAAATCCCACTGGCACATGTCACGCAAACAGTGCAGTGGAGAGGTGGGGACTGGAAGGAAAAAAGCAAACATTGAAGTGACTTGGCAATAGTTTACAGGCAAAATGGGATCTAATCTTTGTTGGTAGTGAGTTTTTTGTCTAGCTCTAATGCTTTACCTCCAAGAACATTGTGAGAAATAGCTGTTGTGTGTGAGGTGTTTTATGGATGAAAGTGCTAAATGTCCAGAATGGAGGCTACTCCCACCACTTGCTTTCTGGCATTCTGCAGTATATATGCAACGGAAAGCAATTACTTTAAACAGGTTTTATAGAAACCATTTGATTGGATAAAGAAAACACTCCTGAAAATGCTCAAAGGCAAAGCTTCTTGCACAAGGAAAAAAAAAAGGACAGTTCATTTCTTCATTCTGGTGTTCTGGTGCAGAGGGACATAGTAGCCCTTGCTATCTAAATAACATGCTTAAAGTCTTCTAGGAGTGTGAGAGAACTCACTCACCAGACACAGCAATGTAGTGAAATCCTTCTTCTGAGAACTAAAAAGCAGCAGATTTGAGTTAGGCATTTCCTGATGCCTCCTGGAAGACAGCCCTTTCGAAGCTGAGCAGAGGGGTCACTAGGCTGCTTGCCCTGGGAGCTGGTCACCTAATTAATCTCTATTGAGGAGAACAAAGTAATTGGCTTCTGAAGTAAAAGGTGCTCGTTCAGATAAAATCTATATGTTGAAAACTGTGAGATTTACCTATTCATAGTTATTAACCTTCATTAGACCTAATTAAGCCCTGTGGGTAAAGCACAAGCAATGAGAGATTTTATACCCATATCATATATCCCATTTTATACCCATATCAAGAGAGTCTAAGTACAATGTCCTCCACCCCTTTTTCTTTGTGAAGTGGTAATTCTGTCATCCATTGGTTTTCTGCAAATAGTGGATAACATCAAAGAGTACTCTATCTGGAGTAACCTACATTTCTGCAGTTGACATGGAACATTAAGCACCAACACGTACTTTGGGAACCCTGATTATTGCTGCCATATAAGTCTGTTTACTCTGAGTGTTCCCTGTAAATCCTCCACCTGCACTAAATATAGGACCAAGTGTGAGAAGCTCCCTGCTTTAGAGAGAGGAAGCATAGGCTCAAGTACTTTGTTCAGTGTCTCAGCAAGCAGAGCACATCTCTGTATCAATTTACTTGGATAACCATTGTCAATGCATTGACGGCTACTGAAACTACTGACACGGTAGAGCCATGCATGACCTAAACCTCAATTCTGCAAAATTTTTCATACACTTCAATTGCTTGATCAGAAAGATGTTTAAAAGGAGACTCAATCCTTTAAGATTCACAACTGAATCATGCATAGCTGAGGTGAAGCGGATGTGAGAGATTCATATTCCAAAATTCTCATTGAGGACCTCTGGTACAAGAAAAACCTGTGAGAGCTCTGGCTGGTATGTCTTTACAAAAATAGGAAAACATTTTTAAAGTATTATGACATGTCACAAAAACTGTAAAATGACAGAGTATGGGGTTTTGTTTTTTTGGGGTTTTTTTTGGTTTTTTTTTGTTTTGTTTTGTTTTGTTTTGTTTTTTTGGGTTTTTTTGTGGTGTTTTTTTTTTTTTTTTTTAACTTCCTTC
>JAYDZK010000113.1:87210032-87221018 GCA_034509185.1 Euphonia xanthogaster
TGTTTTTGTTTTGTTTTTTTGTTTTGGGTTTTTTTGGGGTGTTTTTTTTTTTTTTTTTTTAAATTCCTGCAGTTCCTGCCTAGATTTCTCCAGTCCCTGGAGGTTTTACCATGTGATTCACTTAGAAATCCCATGTTTGCAAGTGGCATGAGTTCACTATTTAAACCTTCAATGGTGATTTTCAAAAACTGTAGTATTTTTTGTCTGTAGAAAGACAAGTAGATCCATGATATTGCTGGCAAGAATGCCTTGAAGCATAGAACTGGAACTGCTGCTGCTGGGACTGCTGCATTAAAGACCCATTATCGAGCCCAGCAGGCAGAAGCATCACCAGAAATTCAAGACAGGAGAACAGGAACTACTGCTGCTGTAGAAAAAGCCACTCCAGAGGACTTGCTATGCTCACCAACAGGAGCATAAATTAATGCAAACAGCAGCAGTTCTTTCAGCAGTAGCACTAACTTCTCATTGAACAAGTAAGAGAGTCATTCTGTCACTTAAGGCCAGAAGGCAGAGTTGCTTTGAAACCCCTCTGAGATGGCAAGAAAAACTCACATCTTTGCTGAAGATGTCAGTCTTTCAGAGCCTTCTTCCCCTGAGGTTCAGTGTGACCTCACTCAGTGCATGCCAAACCAAACAGGGAGTTTTGTTCACTGAGTGGGAAGTTAGAAATGTTTCCAGGAGCACTGTCATCACTATCATCTTCACCTACAGGTTCAAAGATGACTCAGTGTGTCTGAGGATGCCACTTTAGGAAACCAAGCTGAGTGTGCTGCTCGTGCCAGGGACAAGGCTGATGTCAGGCTTACTAAACAGGCGTAGCAATAGCCCTAGCAGTCATACATTAGTTTTAGGTGTGGGGTTATTTGACTTCTTTTATTGAAGGTTAAGTGAGGTTGTGTATTATAGTTCTGTGGGTAAAGTCACTACAAATTAACTTAACCAGATCTGGCTGTGAATCAGTAGTCAGAAACTAAGTATTTAAGTCAAATTATGTGAATGCATCATGGGACTGTATTTGAATGATCATGCACTTTATTTTCAAAGACTGATATGTAAAATCTCTGCAGCATGTTCAGATCTTCAGGCTTCAGTGAGGGACATAAAAAAGCTACAGGTTTTTCTTTGAATGCAATACTGTTTCCACTGATAACATGGTACTATCTTAAATAGAGGAAAATTGGTTTCATTTCAGCTTAATTGACCTTATATCTTTCATATATGTAAAGATACCGGCTATTTCTAATAATCATTCATGATCACTTTAAAAAATATTTAGAAACCAAGCACATTTTTAAATAAAACTCCATTTTTCCTGATTGTATCTCAAATTCTAGGGCTGACCTACAGACAGGAAAAAGCAGCATGAACTGCTCCACTGGAGCAGCAGAAGAAATCTCCTGGGCAAGATTTGCTAATACCAGATTGGGTGGCATGGTACATTCCAAGTGTTTAAAAATAACAGTATGACATTACTGTACCAATGGTGGAAAATCAAAGGACCGCTGTCCTGGTTTGTAGGTCAGAAGTCTGGCATTCACTGCTATTTTAAGTGGTAGTAAATTCTGCATGGTGACAGTATAATCAGGAAAATGTTTCTAAAGAATGTTGGTCTATTACACCAGTGACTGAAGAAGAATTTTAATTGCAAGGCTGCCTGTGCATTGCAGGTTGAATCCGTCCTACTTGCCATGCATTTATTCTGGCAAAAGAAAAAAATGCCCACGTAGATGTTCACAAGCGAGGTGGACATGGCAAGAGGTGCACAGGTACTTGAGGGAAATCCAGGTGAGTTGAAGCAAGATAGCACTACTTGTGTCTAGTAATTCTCACTTGACTTTGGGGCCAAAGTGTGATGATCATGGAATTGGCTGCCAGAGTAATTATTCTACATTTATTACTGAATTTTAATGCCAGTGAAATTAAAAAGCTTATAAAAGTAGGAGCCTGCTCTGTCAAGCATATCTGAATGAGCAGTCCATGAAGGTTTATGTTTTGTTGTCCTACATACATATCAAATCCCTTGGAATTTTCAAGGGTAGGGAAATCACCCATCTTCAAAGATCTTAACCTAAACTTTAGAAGTCTTCTTTCCTTGGTTGCGAGTATGGACAAATTTCTCTCATCAAGAGATTTCATGATCAGAATTTTGTGAACAAAATTAATTTCCTGTCAAAGTTTTGCTATTAGTTATATATAGAAATGGCAGAGTAACTCTCTGAATGGATCATTTTAAGTCTTCTAAGAGGATTAAAATATCTGATTCAGAGACAAAGCCATTAGAGGGATGACTTTTCAGAGTGAAGCAAATCTCAGCCCTGCTCTGATGTTTATCCTGAAACTTCTATACTTATTAGAGTTTACATTGAAAGTATGTTACCAGTGTGTTAATTCTGTATTTTGCTTATACTGAATGTGATTGCTTATACTTAAAGTGACTTTTACTTTATACATAAGACATAAGAAGCTATAAATATATAAATAAGGAATGAGATTTTTTTTAGCTATGCTCCCTGTCGGCTTAAGTTTACTGGGACTTTCAAAAGCCTTGTTTGATGCTCTGCTTTAGGATCAGACTTGGAAAATAACTGGACTTTTTCACATTCTAGACCTGAAGTTATAATGCCAAAAGGAAGTGTATTACTGCTGCTGTTCATATTGCATTGCTATGTGGAGCTCAGAGCTGCCCCTCATGCCCAGCACAGTGCAAAGCCTCAGCACAGAACTTCTCTCATTTAACAGCTCGTCTTGTCCAGATAAAAGATGATGTAACATCTGTCATTTATGTGTTTTCTCCAGTAGGGATGGCCATCATTTTGCCCAAACACCATCTTGATGCTACATCAATTGCTAAAAAATGGGGTCAAGAACTTTATATTACTCCTAACTAGTAGCAAGCTAAATTAGCTGTTGAACTTCCAGTGTTACTTCCACTTCAGCAATAAACTGCAGCACATTGTCCTCCTGAACTGCGTGCTATGTCCTTCTGTAGAAAGATAGATAGTCAGAAAAATAGCTTCATGTGGTTAAAAGCATCATTCCAGATTTTGTGGTGAGACACAACCCAAGTATGCCAGCATGCCTGGGCTGTCTGTCTACTACTTTTTTCAATTTTTGCAAAAATTAAAGCAAGTGAGTAAAATCAAAATATGCAAGACAGAATTGGACACCCTTAGTCACCTGTGCTCAGTAACAAATTAGTCTCTGATCCAAAACCAAGCGCTGCTCCAGCAGTGTTAAAAAACTCTTTGCTAAACTCTCATCAAACTAAGATAGAACTTGGTAAGCTCTGGCCTGGAGCACAACTTAAATTAAAATTGTGGCAGAATTTATGATTAAAAAATAAATGAGCGGCCACCTCTTTTGAATTAATTGGGTATGAATCATTACCTTCTTGGAAGTGACAGCTGGAAGAGCTTTCAGACTCTGCTCAGACATGCTCCTCATGGCTTTCTGCGGAGATGTGACAATACAGATTGTCAGAGAGTGAGTTGAACACGGCAACTGTACTGTATGAGCACAGGACACTGCTGTTTAGTGTGGACAGCTGAAACTGGGAAATACTTCACAGTGCTGCAACTACACTGGTAGTATCTGACTCATTTGAGATCAAGATTTCTTTTTTCTTACAGAAAATTATTTCCTTTCTCCTTTTACCTTAGAGAACTGTGGTCTTGCCAAGGTGCAGGGTTCTTCAGCTGAAGATGACTAATCCAACACTGGCTTGTCATGTGGTTTTCTCAAAGGCATTTAGCCTAACAAGAAATACAGTTTAAGTG
Organism: Euphonia xanthogaster; assembly: GCA_034509185.1. Lineage (NCBI taxonomy): Eukaryota > Metazoa > Chordata > Aves > Passeriformes > Fringillidae > Euphonia > Euphonia xanthogaster. The sequence continues at coordinate 87,213,812 of JAYDZK010000113.1, forward strand.
TTGAGGTGAATTCACCAAGCTATACCACTGCATTTATATTCGTTCATTCAGAAATGCATTAAATCAGCTCTTTAAGTTACTAAGTTACTTGCGTGAACTTCAGGAATTTAGTTTACAAACATAGCATCCAACAAAGTTTACCAGCTACACTGAAAAAAAGGTGCAATCTCATAAGGAGCCTCAGGTTTTAAAATATTTGCTCTCTGTTTTGTGGACTGTTTTAGGACTGAAAAGCTATTTTCAAGTCTGAAACAGCAGAAATTAATTTTGTGAATTTGTTTCTTAGAGGGCATTGATGGAAATGAGGTTACGTTTTTTTTCTCAAGTATGTCTTTTAGCCAGCCAAGGGTCAAGCTAAATGCTGTTAAGGCTTTCAAATTCTTGAGGCATGTCTTGAGGCAGATGCTTAGGATTCAGCCCTTGCAGATGAAGTTGGATTCTATAAAATGTGTGTCTGTGAGCACGCCTGTCACTCCTTGCTCTGCTTCTGTTCAGGACTTTTCAAGAGGATTCTCTAAATACTGAAGGAGGATGAAGAGAGTCCTTCCATCTCTGTCACTATCTTCCTGAATTACTACTGCTTCCTCCAATCAGACCTGGCCATGTGTGTTGGATGAACAGTGGAACAGATCCCTGACTGCTAAAAAACAGCCCCTGATGGCATTTTACTGATAGCCATACTGAGAGTCTGTCCTACTCCAGTGGGTGTCTGGCGATGTGTATTGCAGAATGAATGCATGCGAATCTTCAATTTATATATAAAACATTTTGTTAACGCTTACTTTCCCTAGGTATATTAATCTTACTGTCTCCAGGTTTTTATGGTTCATGGCATGCACTAAAGAGTTTGCTCATATGAATAAGAAGCATTGAAAGCAGCTGAGTTATTGAAGGTTTTTGTCTTTTTACAACATCACTGTGCTAAACGGCCAGATGGATCTGATGGTCTGTTTATTTAACACATCCCTGTTAATTCCAGAAAAAAAACCTAAGTCATCTCTTCTAAATTTGTAGTCTGATCTCCATCATAATACAGGCCCCAACATTTCTAAATTATTAAAGTTAATTTTTTTTCTGATATAATAGTAGGAAAATAGGTTCAAGTTAAATAACATAAAAATGTAGATCAATATTAAAAGCGAGAAAATGAGGCCATTAAAAAGAAATGGAAGTAAAAATACTCATTCAATACCACTACCCTTAAAGGTCCTCCACTGCACTGAAATTTATATTTTGAATCCAAGAATGGTGGTTCATGTGTACTATTTTCTTGGAAAATAAGAATAATTTTGACCAAAAAAAAGCAGAACTTCACAATGGCTAATTGCATTTCCATGCCACATGTGATTGCAAAGACAGTAGTAGTGATAAGGGTATTCCCTTGACATGAATACCTATTCCATCCCATTCTTTTCATTAATAATTCTTTAAACAGTTGGACACTCACAGGGTTTAATTTTCCCAAACTCATTCTATCTACATGCAGAATAGAAGTAGTGATTAATTTTTTGAAAGGCTTTGTTAAAGCCTTCACTGTTGAAAAATTAGGCAGCAGGAATGATAATACAAAACACGATTGTTTCGGTTGTCTCTGTAATGCATTCTTTTCTGAAGTACTGGATTTCACCAACTGATGTGTCTAAATACTACATAGATATTGGCACCTGTTGAGATGAACATCAGATTTTTTTTAAACTGAGGAATAAATATGGCTAGAATTGGAGTTTTTGCCAATAATTACCTTGTTAGGATATACATTTGTCTTCTGATCAGTCATCAGATACACAGAAATTTTTATATGATTTTTCTGTTATTGTTTTTGTAATATTGTGTTGTGCATAAGTAGAATTTTGTGCAGCAAGCAATGGAATGCACCAGGGAAGAGAGCACAACCACCTCTTTCAGAGGCGATCAGATCTCCTAGGCCTTCCTTGGGAACAGTACTGGCATGGTAGGTTTTTGCCTTGAATTATAATGCACAACTAGAAAGAGGGAAAATAGGAATCATGGCTGTAGCAAATCACTAAGCACCAGAGCCACAGACAGTGAGCAGAAGACAATTCCCCAGATGCCCTTCCCATCCAATTTTCTGCGCCTTTGGCACTGTCTGTAAATACTTATGCTGAATCTCATGACCTAAATACAGAAGGGCTATCTTTTCTTTTTAATCATCTCACTGTAGAAGGAAGATGTGGTTTAAAGCAGCACAATCCAGTGCCAGGAATAAGAAATTTTAGGAACTGGTCTTGCCTCTTGGTGATGTCAATGACATGATTAATGTCCTGATCTTAAACCACTGAATACTGTAGCCATAAAGAAACAAAATAAAGAGAGAGAGGAGCCCAAGCAGCTCTGTATTATACAGTGTTTCCAAGCCATATGGATTTAGTACACAGGCATAAATACTCAGAGCAAGACAGGGCAGAAAAGGCAAAGCTACTTCAAAAAAAGCTTCTTCAATTTCTCATTCAGCTTTCAGGCTGAAGGCAACTAAACAGATCCTATCTGTTTGGCACAGGCCACACTAAAGAAGATACAGGCTAGCAAGCAAAGTGCAAGTCTAAGTTCTGTGAGAAGTTTATATTTAGCTTGCCAAGCCGCAGAGCAACCCCTTACAGTACAGTTACTATTACCCGCATCCCCTGAACCAGAGCTCACATGTGCATGTCTACTTGCCATGCCATTACACCTCTATTTCCTACACTCATTTTCAACATGAAGCATGAAAACATAATTCCAAAAGAAAAACAGATCAGATGTCTATTTGGTTTCCTAACCCTGTCTCTTGCCTCCTCTCTATATTGAAGACCTCACGTAATAAATTCATTGACATATCTGCAGCATTTTGCCTCAAGTTATGTTGTGCCACTCACAGGGTATCACTGATATCCCACCTTTGGTAACAATCTCCAGGAGTAACACTACTCTAGGCCCCCTATGGTATTCTGCCACCTTTAATGCCACATTTACAAGCACACTTTATCCCTTTCTGGGCTAACCCCGATGTCAGATGTCTGTTGTCTCTCCGTTTAGTGTGAACAAAAGCAGCAATGGTTTTGATCCGCCCTTTGATCCTTTGAGTTTTACTTTGCTCTAATCAAAGGCTGAAAAAACCATTCTAGCAAGACTGCATGAGAGCAGGTGTCCAGGAGAAACACAAGTGTACAGAGTGGTCTCTGTGTTCAGCAGTATCAAAACAGTGTCTCTCTCCATAAAGATAAGTTTGAAGAAAAAAAGGATAACAGATAGGCCCTTTTTTTATGTAAAACAGGGACACCCATAATGTTTCTCTAATCACAGAAAGGTAATGTGGATACCTATGGCAACTAGATATTCTCATTCTGCTCCAGGTAATCATTTAGAAAAATTAAAGCCATCTCACATAAGTATGTGAAGATTACTTAAATGGAAGGCAACAGTGCAAAGATAGAAATAGAAGTAAAATAAAATTATTTTTAAATACACTCTCTATGCAAGATGTCAAGTCCTAGTCAGATTATAAAAGGGATTAAGTAACTTCAAAGGAAAATTAATACATAATGTTGATTCTTAATATCAGAACCTGGTCTGCCTAAGCATAAGTGCTAGAATTCCTTTAGATCTCAAAAATGGTAATTTCTTTTTGCCCTCTAACAGCACAAATTGCCTTGCTGGGTGAAGTGCCCATGGACAAAGGGCTATCTTGTCAGTTTTACCTGGCTAAAACCTCTGTGTTTCTTTCCAGGACAGAAAATATAAGGAAGGCAGATGATGACATATGATAAACTGTCATCATTTTACTGGAGATATTCAGTAATTGTCCTGTGGCTATTTCTAGTCATGCTGAAATTTAGGAAGATTTACCAACCTTCTGGTATCCCCTTCCCTGTGGCAACAAAACCCAACTTCCTTACACATCTCGAAAGTTTTCTAAAGCAGTGAATAAAGAAGCAGTAAGAACTGAATGTTCAGAATTTTTACAGCATATTTTTGTCTCCCCAATTATCTGTTTTTTATATTTAATCTTGGACATTCTGGACTGCAGCAGGTTTGTACACAATCCTGAACTAAGCTGCAGGTGACCTTGTTCTTTGCCAGATTTCATTTGTTTTGAGTCAGCTACAGAACTTAACTGCCCCATGAAAATTGTGCAAATTTTAATTGAAATTGGTTTTGGAGCCCCAAACTAAGGACACAAGGTAGGGCTCAAGAAATCTAAACATTAAATAGTGCAAATAAAACCTAGATAATTTTAGTGGAGTTTTTGCTTTGAAAAAATATAGGAACAGAATGTCCAGCTCTCTTAATCTTATAAGAAATATCCTAAACTAATATAATTACAATTAAGAATAAAGTGATATTTTCCACAGTTAATTATTTAAACCAAAATTAACTGAGAGTTATTTTTCTTATATCTGATTTTCCCCAACCTCTAGGATTTTTTTTCAGAGGTGCCTGAATTTAAAGCAACTATTCACTGGGTCACTACAGGTTTTCTAGTGTCAATTTCTAATGTGAGTCTCCTGTTAGCTTTTGCTGGGATTTTGTATCAGCCAGGTAAATCTTTTTAAACATAAGCAATGTAGTAACAGCTGTGGTCGCCACTTGGGACAGGGTAATGAGGACTGCTGCCCAGATCTCTGGGTTTAAAGGAGTATTAGATACAGACCTGCAGTCCAGAATAAAGCAACATGAGGTTTCATGGATATTTTGCATCAACAGAAGAACAGCAGGATTCAGGAATCACTGGTTCTTTTCTGGGCTCTGAGGAGAGCTGATCTACACTGGCCATAGTTTATTCTCTCTTGGTCCCTGTTTCTTTCCCCCCTCTTGTTCTTTGTTTCTTTTCTTTCTTCAGGTTGCTCATTCACATCCTTATTCCACAAACCAGGTTCCTCAACCTTGTCATTTTTCTCCATACTTCCAGGATCCGACCTTCCATTTGTTGTTACATCTATACAGGTGCTGTATTTCACTATTTAACTTTGCCAGCATCTCACAGAAATATCCCTCCTAAATCCTTGTGAGAAGTCCTTGCCTTCCCAGACTAAATCTTGATCTTCTGCAATTCCAAACTAGGTGTTCAGCAGGATTTTATATCTAGCATCTTCCCACAGGAACAAAGGAAAGGAATCTTTCAGCCCAGATGACATTCTTTTTTTTTAGTGTAGGAAACTGCTTCCTAAATCAGAAGAAACTTCAGACAAAAAAAAAAAAAAGTCAAATATTATCTTCTCTAGATCTCCTTTAACATCCAGACCAAATTTAAGCAGATACCATTTATAAATTTATACCCTTTTCCTTTGTGCCAGTATTCCACATCCCATGTTAGCTGATTTGCCTACAAATTTCAAGAATGATCTCTTTTTTATTTTTACTCAACTAAATAATATATGCTCTAAACTAAATAAATTCTGCTCTTCTAATCCCCTTCCTCCAGGTAAAGTTTTCCATTACCCACTCATTTTAGTTCTCCTGTTCTGCATCTGTTTGTGTCTGGACTCATCTTCATTAAACAGAATCACCCAGAATAGAGCAAAATATTGCAGACATGGCCTTAGACATCAGCACTAATACTTCATTTTCTGTAATAGAGATGCTACATCTTAAGTTTTCACATACATTTTTAAGGCTATGCATGTCAGACTGATGCCTCATATATTCTAATAATAGACTTAGACTTCCTATTGCTTTAGTCTCATCAATTTTTAAGAGTTGTCAGGTTCCAAATTCATCAATGAAATTTGTGTTATTCATTACTAAACCCACTTCCAGCCACAGTACTGAACTCTACTTTTGCCACTCCAGTTGTCAGTGATATTCTGAAGCGTACCCTGAATTATATTGTAACTCTTCTTGAATGCTGTCAGTGCCTCACAACTCCTTGTTATCACATTTAGCACAGTGTCATTTTTCGTGTCAAGGTCATTAATAAAAATATTTAATGAGTTCTGTCTCAAGGCTGATCTTTGAGGAGTTATCACTCTATAGCCAGATAGATGCTTTTTCAGCATATTCTAGAGCTCCTTCTCTTTTTTTTCCTTACTAATCTTATCATTCTATAAAAATTGCATCTTCTACAGCTAAACTAAAGCTTCCTACATGACACCAGAGTGAAGAAAAGACAAAGAAAATGCAGTATCACTTGTCTGTAAAATCAATTCCCTAACAAAGAACGGTGTGAAGCCAGTATAGTGTGAGACATTTTCAGCAGAATCAAGTAATATTTTATCACATTTTCACTTACTTTATGCTTTTAGTTATTTTCTCCACAAACATTTCTGCAAATGCCTACCATGCCCAGGAGGCCAAACACATGCACCCTGTTATAATGCCCACCCCCGCCCACCACACCTCTCAAATATTTTTATTGTGCTTGTTGCCATTTTGTAATATGGTCCAAACCCACAATAATTCTGTTCAAACTCCTTGCTATGAATCTTTCAAACACATGTGTCCAGCCATTCTGTATTTTGCAACCCATGGTGTATCCAACCACTGTGGGTCAAGCACCCTGTCCTCTTTGCATGCTCTTTCCAGGTCAGATGAGCTCATTTGGAGTTCTAAACTCTCACCTCTTTTATACTTCCTGACTTCATCCCTATTCTAAACATCCCATCCTTCTTACAGAGGCTGATATCTATTAGCTAGCTCTGCAAACGTTCAAAACCAACAGCCACAAATTCACCTGGTGTACCAAATATTCAGCACTTCTGCAAAAAAGGGTACAATAGGGTCTGAAGAAGGGAATGACCCAAGATGGCAATCATTTCCACACAGAAGGAGAGAAAATCCCACCCCAAGGGCAGATATATTAATTATTTAACTTCTCCTCAACCCAAGATTCTCAGCCCAAGGTTCTGGGTGTCTCCAGATGGCCCAGCTCTCCTGCTAGTTGTGCCTATTGTTGCTCCCTCACATACACTGGCTCCAGACAAGTTAGGTACACCCAGTCCACCACTAATTTGCTGTGCAAAGGAATGGCTTGCAGGGATGTTTCAATGCAAGTGGCAGAGAGGCTAGCAGCACTGCAGCTGGGAAGGATGTGGCTTTCAGATCTGGCCCTTTAGGGTGGCTTCTCAATCTGGCACTTAAAGAAACCAGATGAAACTGAGGACAAGAACATGATTTTGAAAAGTGAGTTCAAGGCAGAAGGAGAGGTAGGTGGTGGCATCGATCCCACACTTGCTCTGAATCTCCTCATCCCTGGAGAGAGGCAGGTGGGGAT
>JAYDZK010000113.1:87221118-87243913 GCA_034509185.1 Euphonia xanthogaster
AGGGACCCAAGCAGCCCTCCAACTGCATCTCATTACAGGACTGGTTTCTATCAAGGAGAAGTTGAAGACCTTTTCTTCATCTTCCTCGTGTGATTTAAGGACACACTAAAGCTACCTTCTTAATTTGGGGCCAGGACACACACCAGAGCCACACCTGCTGAGCACCCACACCAACTGATTTGTAATCTAGCCCATGTCAGCTGGCTTGCCAAGAAGGGTGCAGGGCTGTGATATGCTGCAAGTCTGACAGCTGAACCGGCAAGCAGTTGGCACTGGCCACGCTCAAAAAGAGACTTCCTCTGAGAGAAGCTCAAGCTTACCTTCCTGCACAGACAACAGAGGAACATCTCACACCTCTGGACTCCTTTAAAACCACAAATAGTGCCAAAATAGTGCTGATATCTTGGTCATTGTGAAGCAGTACAGCAGGCTCTGACTATAGGTGATTTGTTCAAAGTCAAGTAGGAAACCTGTTGGCACAAAAAAGAAAAAAAAGCTCAGCTTTTCCAAATTTCAGAGATAATTTCAGCCAAATTTTTTCACGCTTTAAAAGAAAAATTAAAGCTTTACAGTTGAAAATGGATGAACTATTCATAGCAAATAATGTAGCCATCAAACAGAGACTTTCAGTCACTTGATGTATTATCGATGAATAGACTGATTTTTATGAATATGCTCATTAGCTGTAATTGTTTAACAAATGATTTATCTGAAAAAGTTTCATCCCCTGAGTTGTCTCTGATCTACTTGCTTTTTGATTATTCAGTAGATGTGGTACATTATTACTTTGCTCCCTCATAGAATAAGTGAAATATTAGCAGTATCTGTGAACACTTGCAGCATGAATATTCATTTGTGAATGCACGTTATATGACTTGTCATTAAATGCATCCATTATCGCCCTATGAAGAGCAGTCTGATTCTTTTAAAAAATAAATGTAATTTATGGTGGCATCTATTCATTATCAAGGTTACTCTAAAATACCACTAAGTAATTACCTTTAAATGTTAATTCATCCCTTGCTGCAAATATTTTTTCTTTTAAATACAACTTTTAAATGCTGCTGTAAACAGAGAAGCTGACTTAACTCTTGCACTGCCAAGCATGGGTTATTTTTAGAGAATGAGCATGTCTACACTGAAACCCATCATATGATAACAATTTGCACTCACATATACTATGTGTTCCTGAAATACTTTACACTGTAAGAGGCTGAGAAAAGTTAAGGCATCCAAAAGTTAAAGACAAAAAAAAAGAGAGAAGGGAAGAAATATGAGACATTCACAGGAAAAACTAAATTCCCCAGAAAACAACAGAAATGCCATAAAGTAAACAAGTTGAAGTGCTGTGGTACAGTTAAACTTGACTAAATGTAATGATAAATGACTCAAGACAGGAGGACATTGAAGATGGAAATTCTGCTTGTCATTTGAGCATATTAGAGGAAACCTGATCTGTACAAAGGGCTGGCATTAATTTATTTGCTTACACTGGAAAATATTACACATTGCTTAGAATTTAATTCTTTTTATCCAGAAATAGCACTCTGAGTGCTACTGCTGTGCTGTTGCAATAGCTTCTCACATGTATAATCAATATCTGCTAAATATGGCATTCCAAGTGAGGTAGTGACAAATAATGGACCACAATATGATTTGTTAGGAGTTCTTCTGATGTTCTGCTAAAGAATATGGTTTTAAACACTCCAGTTGTCTGGTGTACCCACAGTGAATTGCCTTTATAAAAGCTCTGCTGAATATTTTTAAAAACAGAACTTCAAAAGCCTTAGAAAGAAATTCAGATCCCTCCTTGGTGTCACAGAGTTTCAGGGAATGGTTGCAATAATTGCATAGAAATGTTTTCATACAGTTCAGTAGGAAGTTGACAATCTCTTAGGTTGTCACTGCTGGTAATGCGAGTACAGATATTTATATCTATCTAGTTATACATCTCATTAGCTATGAGAAAATGAAGCAGATTATGTTATGGAAGATAAAGGAAGTTAAAGCTCTTTCATCCACAAAACACCAAATATAAAAACAACAGAAAAACATGGGTGCAGAAGGCAAGTGTCCCTCTGGAAGACGTTACCTGTTCACTGCAGGAATTGCTGAGTAGAGGTAGATCAGCAGGAGAAACAGGAGAAACAGGAGATCTTCTTGGACATCTCCAAAGGAAGGAAAAACAGAAGCTGCACTCCAAGCCTACATACAGTAAGTCAGAATGGGCCAAAAAGGATGCAGCAGATCAGATGCCATAATGGAGTGAACTGTGTAAATATGTCCAGAAATTAAAACCTGGGACCTACTGTGAAGGAATACAAGATTGAAGAGACTGACTCCAACCCTTGTGCTGTAAGTACTGTGTATCTTCAGTCAGGAAGATGGACATACTTGGCATCTGTAGAGAATCCTACTAAAAGTCTAACTCTTGCTCTTTCCATGTGCTTCCAAAGAAAATGTTCAGAATCTACCACTGGAGAACTACACTTGGTACCTGGAAACAGAAAAACAGAAGCAAAACCAGTAAAACAGTGCTGCAACTAAGGAATACAGTGTGTTTCGAGCACTTACTACTGCAGAAGTAAAAAGGGAAAGGTGCAAACAAGAGTTTGGGATCTTTGTGGAGGTGGGTAGAGACACAACAAAGAATGCTAATTTGTTTTAATATGCAAAATGAAAACAGAGTAAACTCAGAGTCTGGAAGAAAACACAGACCAAAACAGAAATTTGTTTTTGAACGGAGTTGCTATATTAGTGAGAAACAAAATCATTTTCCAAAAGAGACTAAACAAGAATAAAATGGGCTGATAAGAACAGCTGTGTATGTATTTGCAAGAAAGAAAAGTATTCAGGAACAATAAAGATCATTATAATGGCATCACTAAGAATTTCCAGTGGAAGAACTAGGTCCAACAACTTGAATAGTACCTCGAATATAAATGGAGCATGTGTTAATTTCAAATGGGATGGCAGACACCAAGTCCAGTTGCCCATCAAAATTACAATTAAAAACTGAAAAGAAAACGTAGTCATGTGGAACACAGGTGGCAAATCTAACATTTTACATTGGAAAGCCTACTTCTAGTGGGAATACTTGAGAACCGGTAATTAAGTCAAATAAAATTCTGACAGATTATATAAATTGGCTCTGGTCTTCCTTTGCATGCCCTAACCTATGTAACTAAATTTGAATTCAGTACTAATACCTTCAAAATTGTGCTGCTTATGATGGTTAGGGTATGGAAAGGTAAGGCAGGCTGTTCAAATGCTTCACAGTAATATATTCTTTTCTGGTTCTTCTGTACTAATATAGATGTTACAAATATCTGAAATATAGCTAAAGCTATGCTGCCTATGCCTATCTTTTTATGGATATATTATTCATAAAACACAGATTGAAGACAAATTGCCTCAATAAATTGTGTTATTTGATGCAACAGCAGTTATAATGCTGTTCTTGTTGTGTTGGCATCATTGGAAAGATATCTCAGAGTTGTAATGCCATAGAGATTTTTATTTTTCATTCAGTTTAGAACCATGCAGTTTATTGCTTTTAGCTGATCTTTTGATTTTTATTCTCATGCCACCAGATATTCCATTTAAAAATCATAATCATATTACTTCCTTTATGGTGAATGAATTCTACCTTGTAAAAATCCCTAGTAGAATTTAATTGAATTCATTGGAGTTTTCAGCAGTTCATTCCATCCTGAGTAAGAATCAACACAAATTTCTCCCTCTCTAAACTAGTGGTGAAAACATTCTTTTATAACTTGAGACTTAGGAATAGAGTATTTTCTTAGATCCCCACTTGAAATACCGTACCACTGGTTCCCAGAATCTTCCTGGCTTAAAAGTTTTTAAGGCCTCTCAGGTTTAAGAAAAATTTCATCTGAAATCTGGCTGCTTTGTTAATTGATTGATTTTTGTCCAAAATGGTGACACAGTAGAAGAACTGCATGAGCAAAATTGGGAATTCTCTATATTTTGGCTAAATATCTTCATAAATATTTATTTCTAGCCAGTGTGTTGGGTGTCTTCACTGATACTGTGTTTCTGTATGGATATAGTTGAATGAACAGGATTCAAAAATGAATAATATTTCAAGATTTGAAAGCACTGAGGCAACTTGTGCAACTTTCTCCAAGTGTCAGCATACAACCAAAAATACATGGTGACACCCTCTCTAAAATAATTTCTTGTCTTTCTTGTGAGTTTCCAAATATATGACAAAAGAGAGCAAGAAAAAAAGAGACAAATATAGATGCTGATAATTATAGGAAAAGCCTTCTGGCACGTCCAGAAATAGAAAGCAAACTTCTGACTCATAGGTCTGCATCCCTCCCACTGCACCACACTGCTTTTCCTAGAGGCTTATTTTTATGGAGTAAATGCATATTTCACAAATATTAAGATTGATATATATTGTAAAATTGTCACCAAAGCCTCATTGTGTGTACTGTTAAGAGTTTACTGTTCTTATACACATTTTAAAATAACACCCCACAAGAAAGCCCCCAGACTGCAAGATGTAACATAATTTCACTACAAATGCTTAATATTTTATAAATCAGCAATGCTAATCTATCTGTTGAGCTACAAAAGTCTTTCAAGCATAAGTAATTGGAATTTTGCAAGGATCTTTATTGTATGAAGAAATACAAAAATGCCAAATGATTAAGGTGTTTTCATGAACAGAGGCAGTATGCTATTGTGAATTAAATTAGTTTTAGCTCAACATTTTGTCAACACAGAGGAACACTGTGTGTCTCTGATCTTCATTATCCATTCTCACTGACTTCATTGTTTTTAGGAAGACATCTTGTATACAATTTGAAGGATATTTTAATTAAAAAATCCCAAGCATAAAACATTCTGGTTTCTAAGAAATACATGAGCTTCAATGTGTTCTCCATCGAGTGTTTACTGTCTTGAATGTGTGCCCCTTTCGCTCAGTTCACTGAGTTCCAGAAGCTCAATTTGCACTTTCTGCATACAAATATCCCCTGGTTTCTTGGATACATATATGATAAGGAGAGAGTCCACTACCTGAAGGGAGCCTACAAGGAAGATGGAGAAGGACTTTTTACAAGGGCATGTAATAACAGGACATGGGGGAATAGCTTTAAACTGAAAGGGAGTAGCTTTAGATTAGATATTATGAAAAAATGTTTTACTGTGAAAGTGCTGAGGCACTGGAACTAGTTGAAAAAAAATATAAACAGAAGCATCTGAGAGATGACTGGAACTATTTCACATTATAGTCAAAATCCAAAGTCTAAAAAAGTGGAAAAATATCCACACCACTTAAAAAGCAACTTAATAAGGAAAAAAAGCAGGAGCAAAATTATATTTAATTTATATATGTATGTATATGTATTTTAAAAATGAAATGGGGAGCTTTTCCATAAATGTTCAAAGTGTTCTGTGGTTCATTATTTTAAAATGTGTATAAACATGGGGTAAACTCTCAACATAGTGCTCATAATAAGCTTTTGATGAGAATACTCTTCATTCCTCGTTTAATATTTATGAAATAAGCATTTACTTAGTGAAAGTGAAGCACATTTCTCTGTGACCAGAATGAAATGAATATAAATAAGTCAGAAAGTAGGAGTTATAGGAAATATATAGAAGGAAGAAACAGAAACATGATGAAAAACCTCTAGTCAGGAGAGTTAAAAACAATGCAAATTAGACTTTAAAGTAAACTAGGAACAAAAGAAACCCTGAAAACAGTGCCAGTCCATTGTTTATTGATAGAAGTCCTGGTCTCTGTCAAGGCTCAACTCAGAATTCCACTGCAACAATGATGCAGTCTCTGTGCAGGAGGAGGTGGTAGACTTATTCCAGTTAATTGAGGAAAGGCAAAGTGGTCTGTCAGAAATGTGCTTTTCCAGCAGTGGGATGAGGCAGCTAAGCCCAGTGGTGATGAGGGCACTGGGATAGTTCCCATGATACCAACGCTCTGGTCACTTCTGCATCACTGCTTCCTTAAGTGAGGGGTTCTAAAGGACCACATCCATGTCTCTGCATATTTTAGACAGGAGTTGTTGTTGCATTGGGTTGGCATAGCCAAACTCTGGTAGGGGGGGCACTTATAGGGGTGGCTTCTGCGAGAAGCTTTCTCCATGTCTAGCAGAGCCAATCCCTGGCAGCCCCAAAGCTGGACATGCTGCTATCAAGGCTGGGCCAATCAGAACTGGTGGCAACTCCTCTACGATAACATATTTACAAAGAAGGAAAAAGAAAGATATTGCACAATTGTAATTTTGGCAAGAGAACAGTGGGGTGAGAACACATGAGAACAACCCTGCAGACACCAAGGTCAGTGGAGAAGGAGGAGGTGCTGGGATTATTCTGCAGCCCATGGTGAAGACCAAGGTGAAGCTGTGCCCCTGCAGCCCCTGGAGATCCATAGGGGTGCAGAGAACCACCCACAGTCCACGCAAGAGTGATCCAGGTTGCAGCAGTTTGTAGAGAGCTGTTGCCTGTGGCATGGACTCATGCTGGAGAAGGTCATGGAGAAGGGTCTCCCCTGGGAGGGACCCCATGTTGGAGCAGGAGAAGGACTCCTCTCCCTGAGCAGAAGGAAAAACATGTAATGAGCTGACCATGATCCCCATTCCCTGTCCTCCTGCCTCCCTGGGGGAGGAGGCATAGCTGGGAAGGAGGGAGAGAGAGGTGGGGAGAAGGTGTTTTTAAGGTTTTATTTTACTTCTCATTATCCTTCTCTAATTTTGTTAGTAATAAATTCAATTAATGTCTCTAACTTGAGCCTGTTTTGCCTGTGATGACAGTATTTGGTGAGTGCTTTCACTCCTTATCCCAACTCATGAAACCTTTGTGATATTTTCTCCCCTCTGTTCAGCTGTGGAGGGGAGTGAGAGAGAGGCTTTGGTGCCTGGAATCCAGCCAGGGTCAACCCTGTACAATTGTCTTGATCTTCCTACTGGGAGCTAAGTATTCACCTTTTGTTAGTTTGTTTGTTAGCTTTGAAGACTCCCTGGAAGGGTGTGTGAAGAGGACCTCTGTAAGACTGCTGGTCTCTATAGCATGCTGGACAGACAGCTGTCAAAGAGCCTTCATCACCTGCCAGCAGAATGACAGAGGGGCAGAATCTTGGAAGCTCAAAGATTACTGGCCTGCAAACTCCTCAGCACCCGGCTCTTTAGCAATGCAAACTCTCTTGGGAACTCTGCTAATGAGCTAGGAGAAGCAAGGGCCACAGGGTCTTCTGTTAAGGGTCAGTGAGTTACATGAACTGCCCCAGAGTCATGATTCTTGGCCTTTCCTTTTCCAAAAGGACTTCATCTGTCAGGGCTTTGACTGCATTCTCTGAAAGTGAATATATTGCAAAAACCATCTACACAGGTCCTGATATCAGCTACAGGAAGAGGAAGCCTTGGAGACTTTATATTAATGGAGATGACTTAAGCTCTAGCTTCTCTACTGGGGAAGAGGAGGGGAAAAAACATCCCAACACAGGACAAAAAGGAGTTTTAGGTAGTGTGAAGTGGGAGAAAACAACATATCAGAAGTGTGTTATTGCAGATGGGAAAATGCAGTGGGAGTGGTATTCCTAGTCCCACAGATGGGAGTACCTATGGATGTTAATGCCCTCATCCAAGGTCATTATGCCCCAGACAATTATTTAGTCAGGCTGGAGCTCCAGGGTCACCCATTGGATTATCAATCAGTATGGCAGCACTGTTTGTGTGGGAATAGCAAGGTGCTTACAGAATAACAGGAGAAAGGGGAAGTCAGAGGGGTTTCTGCAGGATCTGTAGCCAGAGAAGGCACTGCCTAGAAATTCTGGACAGGGACTTGGGAGCAGGTCTCAAAAGCCACCACAGTTATCACACTGTACCTATCAACATGCTCTTAAGACATACCTCATATATCACAATAATAAGGTCTTGAGACCTCTTCCTTTTGATAGATGCTACACATAAACAAATGGTAGAAAGATTTCTCCATCCAAAGCAGTTTGGTAGACACAAAAAAAATCACCAAATAGAAGCCAGCTATTTTTTATGTTCTTTCTGGTCCACAGCTTTTTAAAATTACTTTTATGGAAACTGCCTGAATGATGTTGTTCCTATGGTTTTGCTTAGTCCCATCTCAAAGTTTCAGTCCCTCCGTCAGTGCACCTACACCCATCTGTAGGCAAAGCTTCTTGCGATTTGGGAATGCTCAGCACCTTGTCAGGTTAAGTCCTTCCTCTTCTCAGGACTTCTTCCAACCACACAAAGTTAATTGTCACACCACTGTGAGCCCCATGCCAGAGGTAAGTTTTCAGCACAGTTCCTCACAATATGCCTGACTAAAACTCACCGTACAGTCTTCCAAAAAAGGCACCATCCCAGCTTTGCTGTGGCATACTTAATTGTCTTAAAGCCCAGGGCATTTCAGCAATGCTGGACTAGAAAATCGGTGCAGTTCTACATTGCATTGAAGGTCACATCTGAAGGTTTTTATGTGAAGCGACCATAGACCTGTGCTTCCAAAAACAATGTTATTTTGGAAGTTTCAGTTTTACAGGTGCTTAATCAAAAAGGCTGTAAAGAATTATTTTTCTCTGAAACAACTGAGGATTTTCCTCAGAGATCAACTCTCACAAAAAGAAGGAACTATAAAAAAAATTTAAAAAGAGGCAATATTGGATTGTTTTCCCTACAGTAACACTTTCCCCCATTTTAAAAACAAATTGATTTTTAGAGAATGCATCGAATCTCCCTTTTCCTTTCTATCTCTCTCTTGAAATATGGTTTGAACCAATTCTTCAGACACACATATTTCAACTATTTACTTTAAATTGTGACTTGCGTACTGCCAAGTATTTAAATATTGCTGTAATTACAATGCTTGGGAGTGACAAATACCAGGAGATCATCTATCTAGCTAATTTATCTCCCTATCTGTATCAGTATCAATCTACTCACTGTTCTTCTTTTACAGTATCTGAGATAATACGGTATTTACAATGTTATGTGTTTGCCAGATGCATGTTAATTAAGCAAGAGGAGATTTAAACGTGTCTTTGGCTGGTTTCTTCATTCAACTGTCTTGAGAAACACTCAAAAGTAATTTCCATTAACTGCTGTGCTATTTAGTGGTGAGGACAGAAATGGTCATTAGTGACTCCCTGCTGCTGACTTCAGTCCTCCACTTCATCATAATTCTTGGGGAAGGTTTGCTTCAATGCTAAAAGAAACTCTGTGTATCATCGCTCCAAAACTGCTGCCTTGTTGCAAGTGCCAGCATAACTGATATTTAAAGATTAGAATGTGAGTTTTAACAGCTGAAACAAGATCTATGCATCAGCAAAGGGAACACATTTTTTAACAAACTTCAGGAAAGAAGGAAAAGACCAGTCATGAGTCCAATTAATCTGGTACTCTCATAAAAACCTAGGCCTGGGCCTTTGACATCTTAAACAATTAAATCTTAAACCAGGAAAAGTTTTTGGAAGATTTCTTTTACACCTTTTCTGTTTCCTTCTTTGTGCCACTATGATGTGCAAAGCTGTCTGGAACAAGATAGGGGTGGTGTCACTTAAAGACAAAGAAACAACTTGCTGCTTACTCATGCCCTGTGCCATTCTCTGCTCTAGCCTCCCTAGGGCTCAATTTTTTAAACAAATCATTTTAGCATGTACAGACCTTGCTTTTTAGGCCTTCCTGTGTCACATTTTCACATAGATGAACTATTCTTGAAAAGTTTCTCCATTCTATAGGACAAAAATAGACTTTTCTTCAACAGCAGACGACTACTGTACATATCCTTGTCCTACCCAGCTATTCCACAACAGGTGGAATATTTACTGCACAATTATGCCACATTAATTGTGGAATTTGGGAGAAAATGTCACTTGGGATTATTTTTATGGTTCTCATATTTTTCTCTCAGTATCTTGAGGTTGTAGCAGAATAGAATCTCATTCCTCATCAGCACTGTGACACAAAAAAAGCAATAAGTAGCTGTTGGTTTGGGGTTTTTTTTTGTATTTTTTTTTTATAGTATTTTTTACTTTCCCCACAGCATTGTGACTGTTTAAGAATGTGATAAATCTTTCTGGGAAGTAAGTAGAGGATGATTTTTTGGTGGGAGTTTAGTCCTACTTAAGACATACTATGTGAATACACAGAAGGCATCAATTCTCAAACATCTTAATTAACAGGCTTAAAACTGTCAGTAAATCAATCCATGGAAATTCATGGTAGAGTAAAAAAGTAATACAAGCTATTTCCATGAATCACTGCACTTTTGGCAATTTCATGTGTTTAATCACTATGGAGAGCTGTCTCTTTTAGGTACACTGTCTTGTAAAGGTACCAAATGATCTTTCACTCCATTCAAAATTCCCTGTTAGTCTTTTAAGCAGACTCATCCCCCCAAAAGAGCATATGAAATATCCCTTTAATTAAACAGGCAGCTAAACCTATGCATAAATTGATGCTAATATGCATATCAAAGATTTTCTGCAGAGCCATACAATGCCAGAAGCACTTTTCTGTTTCATAAAAATCTTAATGAAGCTTAAAACAGCAACTTCTAACATCTTTACTTAGAGATATAGAACCTTGTAGGTTTTTTTTAATAAATACATTTGCTGATTTCTTTAATTACATGCAATAAAGTGTAGAGGTTTATATACACATCGAATGAATAAAATTATGTTATCTAGACAAATTATGTTCTTGTGCATGGAGAACATCTATTAAAATGAGAATGAGGCCCCGTGCTGAGTGCATGAACTCTGCTTTGAGAGGAACACTGTGATTTATGACTTACTAGTGAGCTATCTTCTCCACCAAGAAACTGCTTCTATTCCCATCCAATCTGGGGAAGTTTTCATCCTTTTTCAGCACTTTAGGTTAGGGAGTACTGGCCAGGTATGGGTTACAGACAACTGAAAAATAGAGGAAAATTCCATTTCACACCCACACAATTGTGACCAGTGAGGAGGTTTGTGGTTTGCAATTATTAAAGGAAATGCATGGTCTTTGCAAGTATAGGGTCTTACTTATTTCCTTTCTTTGAGGAAAGATAATGCAGTAAATCATACACCTATGAAGTTTTATTAAATATTTATCATAAAGATTTTCCAGCCTTATTAGTTTCACCTCTGCCAGCAGAAGAGCTTTCACAAAATGGAATGGGATTTCTATTTTCCACTTCTCAGCCTTTGACTACAGCGCATTAAGAAAAATACAGTGACTTATTTTTCCAGATGTGTTTTTCTTTCTTGGAGCATAATTTTCTCACTGGTTTTGTTTAATTTTACACTTGACTGAGGTGTATAAACTGAAGGACCTGGGGTAATCTCAGGAAAATACATATGTGGATTTAAAAAAAGTTTTAATCATCATTTTGACAAAAAAAAACCCCAAAACTAATTGCAGAAATAACATAATTATCTGGAGTCTGAATGGAATTTGCTTAAGAAAACCCATGATCCATAGCACTGGCACAGCAGTGGTGTAAGAAATACTACTCCCAGCTTAGATCAAGTGATGGACTGAAGATAGGTGCTTCATTTCTAACTTCACCTCAAGCTTTCTGATTCATGTCACAGCTCAAGCAAGGCCACCTAGAGCTGGCTGTCCAGGACTGTGACCAGATGGCTTTGCAACATCTCAAAGGATGGAGACTCTGCAGCTTCTCTGTTGAACACTGTTCCATTGTACAACCACCTTCACCAAAATAAAAAAAAAGTCTTTTCTGATGTCCAGGAGGATTTTCATATGCTTCAATTTGTGCCCCTTGCCTCACATCCCCAAGGCAAGGGGACCTTGAGGATAGTGGGACCTCACCTTCCATTTGAAAGTGAAAAACCAAATGCAAAAAAAAGACCTTGATAATGCCTCACATTATGCATATTTAGCAATTATGCTAAATATGAAGAAAGATCAATGAGTCCAAATGGGAGATTGGATTGCTTTAATGATGCAACTTTAATGGTAGTCAGCTTATTTTAGGTCAAAATCATAGTTATGCACTGCTCTGTGCAATGGGAGACCTGCTTCCTGCCTGGATCTGTCCATCCTCCTCCAGCAACCTAACAAGATTTCAGGCTTTTTTTTCAGGTTTGCTGGGCAATTCTGCCATTTTCTAAATTAAATCAGCACTGAATTATTAACTAAAGCCATTCTTGATGTAATAACCTGATATGTGGCCCTAGCCTTGCAAGCTGTGCTCCCCACAACATTGTGTCTGAGCGCTTCTGTTTGCTGCCAATCACTTTGGAGCAGTTATCTGTCCCAGATGTGCCACCTCTGGGCTCCTCAGCTCCATGACTGTGTCTTCCACTGACTTGCTAAAAGATTGTCCACAGGACTGGCTCACATCTGAGCACAGACAGGTGCAGCAGAAGCCTGCTGAGTTTCCACCAGCCCATTTGTAACTGGAAGCCATGTGGCCTGCATCCCTCCTGTGTACAGGCCACTGCCTGCGGAACAACTGCTTTCTCCTGACCTGAGACTACTGTGAGTTCTCCAAATCAGTGTGGTACTCCCCTGTTTGCTAAGGTATAAACTCCATCCTGTAGCAGCAATGCAGAATGGAAGATTTAGACTAGCACCAGGTAGCTGATATCCACACGCACCTTTATTCACATCTTGGGATTGTCCAGGCATTGACTCCTTCTGTGGTAGCCATAGATTTGAGGCTTGATTTCAGCTTACATGAATATTTTGTCCTGTTTTGAATTTATTCATAAATTTTGCTGTCAGACTATAAAGGGTTTGTAAAACCCTATTCCTGATTAAAACATTTGTTTACAAAAGCAGCATTAAAGGCATATACCACTAATTTTGCAAAAGAAAATGATGCTGAATAAAAGAACGTTTATCTTGACAAAGACCTAAGGCCATTTCCTACACACTGAAGCAGCTGTAAATGCTCCCTTTTCCTAGATCCCACATCCTCAGAAAGAAATATGGCATGATGTGCAGAAGGGGAGATGCAGCCCTGGTTGTATCCATGGACCCAAGAAAGGCATCCAGGTAAAGCTACTGATCTAAAGGCGACAGAAGCTGTGAGAGTTTCGCTTGCAATGACCTTGCTCATCTACTGGCCTTAATTTTTATTTCCTACTGCCTGGCCCCATGCCACCTCCTCAGGCTTTGTACTTGTCAGAGCAGGAACACACCTATCCCAACTTTAGGAATTACCCAGTGGCTCCCAAGGCTGCGGCAAACACCAGTCTGTATCAAACCAACTTAGGGTCAAAGGCCCTGAGATACTTTATTGCCAAAAAAGCCCCAAACAACACAAACCAAAACCAACCCAAGCCAAAAACAAAGCAAAAAGACTACAAAAAAATCTCAACCAAACAAAAGAAAAAATGCTGCTGTACAAAGACATTAGAGTTCTTGTGTGATACATTGCTCATAACAAACTCAGGCATAAGCTAAGGGATCATCTCTGTTTTATTAAAGAAGGCATATTAAGTTCTCCTTGTAATATTAAAATCTGTATCTTTGAGAATTCTTTACCCATAGACCCAGGAAAAAAAATTCACTTAATGGCATAATCCTCCTTCCCTAAGTCTTTAATTTTGCTTCCTTACCTTCTGCTACCTATGGCTTTTCCTCCAGTTGGGAAGTAACTGTTTCTGACAGCTCATTAATTGGTCTCCTGTATTGCAGTTAGGAATAAGAAATGTCCCATTTGCTTTCAGCTCATGCTGCTCTTGTGGTATTTATTTGTGAAGTCTCTCTTTGAGGTTTTCATGCCTTTCTAGCTGAACCCTCTGTTCCTTTAATGTTTTGAATTTTCTGTCATGTCCAGATTGCAAACCATCCACAAATTAAAGGCTTGTATTACATTGCTTGTTTTGATTGGTAAATTCTATTTGCTTTAATCATAGCTTAATTCTGTGCCTCCTATTTTCAAGATCTGTTCTCTTATTCAAGATACAGGTACTGAAAATTGCAAGCCCAGCTCTACAGTCTTATATCAGTCAGAAGCTCCTCTATGTTTTTCTCCCATTCACACAATCTCTGCCAAAATGCATCTTTTTCTGTATATATTCATATATTTTCAGATGGGACAAAATACTTCAGATTTCTGTAATATAGTTTCATAGTCAGCCTCCTCTTTCTGGGATAGCTAAAAACTGAAAAAAAAAATTGCTGCTTCAGAATCTGCTATTATGAGAAACAGAGTACCTCCACCTGTCTACCCGCCTTCTAGTGCTCATGGGCACTTTTTAAAACCCTCTTTTATCTCTGACACCATGTGCTGTCCATCATGAGCCAAGGATTTTAACAAAGAAGTTTTTCCTACCACATCCAAATTCCAAAAAATCGGCACATTATATTATGTATTTTGATATAAAACAATAGCACTTTGACCAATTAACACCAGAAACTTCTAAGGATCCCAACAAGCTCCATAGTAGTAGAGCTCCTGCATTTTTACTCCCCTTTTTTTATTTTTCCCTGAAACTATTCTGAATTGATCTCTATCCTGTCTGGTGGCACTTTTTAAAGTAGTTAAACAGCTTCACCTCAAATACTACTCTCTCCATCGATACCATTAATATATTTCCTATGGGAAAGGAAAGGCATGGAAACTTCACAGAAAAACGTGTCTAAAGAAAACCTTCAAATCAGTTTGTCTCTATTGCTTCCTCATGGCTTCCCTCCTCCCACTTCCTGTAACAGCTTTCACATATATATATTCAGACAATTCAAAAAGGGTTTTTCCACATGAGAAATTGTCACGCTGCAATTCAGGTCTGAGGTGTTGCATGTTCTCAGAAGCTTTTGATGTTTTGCCACCATTGATTTTCCCAAAGAAAAGAGATAGCTAACATCTCTTTTTTGTTACCCCACACAGAGCAAGGGAAAAGAATACCCCTACTATTTGCTGAGAAAGGACTAAAGGCAAGCTAGAATGGTGATTCTGTTTTCAAAGTTTTACCCAATTTGGTAGGTGAAATGCTGATTATGGTTTATCTTTATCTGCAGTAGTTTTGAAACACTGTTGAGCTTCCTGCTTCTTATCATCTCTGAATCTGGATGTCAAAATCCCACATGGCAGATTCAGTAACCCTAGTACAATTTAAGGTAAGGGGAGAGGAGCCATTCCATGGTATCCAGAAGTTTGAACAACTGCACTGCACCAACCTGAATTCACTTGCTCACTACTAGACTTAAACTTTAGACCCTTCTTTGGCCTAAAACGAGGGATATGCCCCTCACTAACCCTAACTGCGAGGCAACAGGTCCCCATCAGAGGTTGCTATAACCAATAATCTGGAGGAGGAAAAGTTCACAGGCTCTACCTCACTGAAAAGAAAATATATTTAAACTGTTTACACTAACTCAGCTGACCTAGCCTGAAGCAAACTGGGAGCATTCACCACTGCTGCTGGTGGCTGTGGCGCCAAGCCCGTCCCCTGTCACCCTGAACTAGGTAAGCCCTAAGCTCAGGGCCAGGGTGAAATAAGTCTGGGACAGGTTTGGAAGACTATTAGTGCAAGACTCTTGAAAGCAGTCCTAAATGATGCAGGACAATCCCTGTCTCAAGGGACACTGGAATTTTGATTCATCTGCCTGAGGCATGTGTGTGCTCAGGAGTCACCAAAGAGTTGGTATTGAGTGCCAGTAAAAACCTCCTGAAGAAGGTCAGATTGATGAATAAAGGTTCTTGTAAAACAGGGCTTGGGATGAAAAGATTCTTGAAACAATTGATGGGATTTGACATGACAAATGGGGAAAAAAAAACTATTTTCATTGTTGGTTGAAGCAAAAATACAGAAGAATCAAATTATTCACAGAAGGAGTCTGCTTCTTCCTAGTTCAAATAATACAAATGAATACATGCACTAATTCAATTAATTCGGCAAATTCCCTGTTCATCACTCAATATTTAACAATTTCAAATAATAAATATAATTTCCTCTTATTAAAATTAAAGTAACTTGAGTATGGGCCTCCCATTTCCATACTAAGGGACTACATCTTGTCTGATCCTGTTATCACATACCAGAAATAGTAACACAACTTCTACATGCCAGTTTAAAAAATAAAAAGGCATGTTTTTTTCCTGACAACTTTTACATTAGACTTGACTTAAAGTATTTAGGTCAGTACAATAAATCTGATGCTTCATGCACTATTTTCTGAAAGGAGAAATTAATTGTGGTAACTGAGATTATCAAATATGTCAGATCATGCATGAATTTAAATATAAAAGTGAGAGTAAATTGGATTATGGGCCAGATTTATAAGCATAAGGGTAAACTACACTTAATACAGTTGAATTGATTCTGATTAATTCACAGATAGCTATCTCTTTCCAAATACAGTCAGAAGTTACTGTCCACAATAGAACTATACAACAATGGAGTAGTATGTATGTTCCATTGAAATAGTTCTTATTCTCTTTTATATTTTCATTTCACTTGTCCTGGTAAGTAACAGTTTCATTCATGCTGTGGTACAGTTATTTTGAAAGCAGGATGTGAAATCCATTGCAAAAAGAATCAGAGCTACAACTGTTGCAAAAGACTTGATATGTTTTCTATTTTTTTTCCCCTATATTCTGGTCATTAATTGAATTAAGACCCTGAAACAGGTAAAACTGTGAATGATTAAAGGGCTGTGAAATATTTTAACACAACAAAGTAATAGGAATTTACATTTATCTTAAAATATACTTCTGAATGTGAAAGTATAAAATGATATTACATTTGATTCTCATTTTGTGAAATTGCTCATGAGTCCAAGGTTGACAAGGACAATGAGAACTGTGCCTAAATCTATGACTAGGAAGCAAGAGGAAAATGACAGCAAGAAAATCTGGGTTGACAGAGAAGTATCAGAAGAACTGAAAATGGAAGGGCTGAAGATACATGAAATTGGAAGCAGCATCATTAAGGTGAAAGAAGCACTTTTGACACGGGTTGAACAAATGCTAGACACAACTAAAGATGATCTGATCTAAGCTCTCCTGGTGTAAATCTGCACTCACATTGCTGCAAATTCAAATGCTGATTCAATGGAATGCTGTCATCTTATTGCAGGGGTTCCATACTGTTATCCGTGTCACTAAAGTTTCATACCTTCATGATGTTTCTCATGGGCAGCTTCTGAGACCACTGCCTCTTCCACCTTGACAAAGCAGCCAACTAACTCCAGGTCCCTTCATAACCAGCCACCCCAGTCTTTTATAGCACTCTTCTTCACATTGGTTACAGCTGTGGCCTGTTAAAGTCAGGCCTGATCCTAGTCTTTGATAATTGGCCCAGCTGCAACTCCTTAGGGGTAAGATTACTTTCTATACTATCTTTATTTTCTTATATTCTATCCCCCTACAATGGAAGTAGTCCCTTCCTTATAAAGTAAACAGTGAACTAAATGCATACCAAAGGAAAGAGAGCAAAGCTATGAACCTGATGCTACTTAGGTGATAGGAAATTCATGGCACAGGTCAGGTTAGAAAGTAGAAACAAAGGGAAAAATAGACATCTTCATAGGAAATCTGACAGACACCCATGGCAAGTAGAGATACTTTCATCAGAGCAGAATAAGATGTAGCAGTAAAAACGAAGGCAATTTGAAGGAGAGAACAGAGAGATGAAATATAATGACTTAGTAAGATGTTTTCCCTTTTTGGCACAGTCATAAGGGCAAAGCTCCAGCTGCCGCAAAATAGGTAGAATAAACATATACACTCAAGCTTTTTCCCTTTCTTCCATAGAAGTGTTATTATTCTATAACTGCATTATGCTTATGGGAACCACAATTTTCCTCATTACTCTTTTGTTCCATCCTTTCTCTTTCCAGTTCTCACACAGGTCGGTTTTGTTTCCTTTCTCTCGTTTGTAATCACCCATCCCTTCCATCCTGTTTTTCTTATTTCTAAACTGGCTTATTGCTACACACTTAGTTTGCATCTCCTCTCTTTTTCTGTGGCCCCTCCTGTCAGCATAAAAACAGACAAAGAAGGGAGCAGAGATAATTACCTTGTTCCTTCACCATCGCTTCACCAACATCTCTTGGCTCTGAATGCATTAATAAGCTTTAGAGGCACTAACCAGCTTTATCAGGGGCCTTGACTCACACCACTGCCCATTGGCTTTTTTAAGCTCTTAATATCTTGCTTGGCTATGCTTTGGGAGATTTGCAGTCTAAATTTCCAGCTTAATCTCAGATCTCCTCTGTCACAATGGATGTGTCCAGAAATCAATGGAGTTGATCTTGTCCCTGACTTGTGAATTGATTTCACACAAACTTGTCTGATTTTTCTGGATTTTCACTTGGATCTGACAATGAATTCTAGTCTTGCTTTGTTCAACTTACTTGGATGTTGTGAGATGAGATCCAGATTAGGGCTATAGAGAAGATTACAGGACTGGAGAATCTCTTTGATGAGGAGGAAAGGCTGAGGAGCTGGGTCTGTTTAATCTGGAGAAGAGATGACTGAGAAGTGATCTTGTCAATACACACAAATATCCTAAGGACAGGTGTCAAGAGGATGGGGCCAGACTTTCTTTCAGTGATGCCCAGTGACAGGGCAATGGGCACATGGGGCAATGGCCACAAACTTAAATACAGGAAGTTCCATCTGAGTATGAAGAAAAACTAACGTGGTAGTGACAGAGCACTGGAGCAGGCTGCCCGGAGAAGTTGTGAAGTCTCATTTTCTGGAGATACTCAAAATCTGGATGTGATCCTGTGTAACCAGTTCCAGGTGAACCTGCAGGGGTTGGACTAGGTGATCTCCAGAGGTCTCTTTGAACACCAACCATGCTGTGATAGATTCTGTGATTCTGAGTGATTAATATCCTTGAAATGCAAAAAATTTGAGAAGCTCACTAGAATTTAAAAGAATTCAGCTGCTTCCTTAAGAGAAGGTCGCTTTTTTACATGCATAATGGCAGAAGAGGGAAACTTCATGTCTTTCTGTCACAAGCATCAGAGACAAACAAAACCAAACAGACAAAGCTTGCGTAGCTGTGAGTGGAGCAGGACTCTTGTATATGATGCTGTTCTATTTTACTGGCTTGATATTGCCAATGGTGTCCTGTAGCACAGCTACATGCTATGAGCTATGTACATGCACTGTAAAGTCAAGAAATCTCATTCTTACTGTTCACAATGTATTTGCTATAAGTATTTGAGATGAGTTGTAATCTCTGACTCACTGCATATGATGGGAAAGACAGATTTGACAAATGAGGAGAAAGCTTTGACTTTTTTTCTGACAAATGAAGAACATGGACTGACAGCCAAATGAGAAATCCATTCTAGTCTCCTTTTCAAATGAATTAACCTGTCAGTAGTCTTCTTGGTCAGATAAGAATTACCGATAAGTCTGAGCAGATAGCCTACAAAAGTTTAATAAATAAGCTAATAGTATGGGGGAAGAGCTAGCGTCATTCTGACCCATTGGAAAAAGCTCGTAGAGGTCAGCCTCGTGTGCACGGTGCCGGGTGCCAAAATAAGCAGCATGCTCTCATGCTCATGGGTAAAGAGGGTGCGGTGCATTATCCAGGGCATGGCACAGCACTCCACACAGGCAGGGCAAGCAGGAAAGGCACTGGGGCAATGCAGCTCAAGCAGCCAGTTTAGGTGGTGGCCATTGCCCTTGGCAAGAGACCTCAGGTACGGTGTCCACTTGAAGGGGAGTCAAGACATTTACACTCACCAAAAAGGACGTATGTAGTGGCCCAGGCACAGCTCCCAGAAAAACATGGAGCCATTCAGGTTTCAGGCTGTGGGGAGTACCTGAGCCTTGCACTGGACTAGCTGTTGTGTCAAATGTGACCAGGTGGACGATTTGCTCAGCCTGCTATCAGTTACAGTATGAGATAGAAAGGTTAAGGAATATTAGAGAATCAAAAAGGGAGATAGACTGCTGTAATCAAGCTCTGGCCTCCCTGAGAAAGAAGCAGACATCAGAAATAATTCAAGATCAAGGGGACCCTTTCTTCATCCCCCAGTAAGGAGAAGGTAGAAGTTGTAAAGAAAGGAGATCATGGAGGGTAGTCCATGTTCCCTCTGGGTGGCAAGTGAAATCCTTCTTCACCCACCTCACTCCCCAGGTGCCTCAGCACAAAATGCATGAGGCTTTGTGCATGGAAGGCCAGTCAAAGGAGGAAGAGGATGAAGGTCCAGTTACACCAGAGGGGTCACCACAATCAGAAAGGTTAACCCATCTCATTATAACCACTTCCAAGAGTACGAAAAGGTAAGTTGAAATAATTGCAGGCGATTCCATCCTAAGGGGAATGGAGGAAATATGCTGACCAGGCCAAACCCACAGGGAGCTCTGCTGCCTCCCTAGGACTGGGGTTAAGGACATCACCAGGAAGCTTCCTAGCCCAGTGCAGCCCTCAGACTACTACCCATTACTGCTCTGCCATGTAGAGGACAATGAAGTAGCAACACATAGTCCAAGAATGATCAAAAAGGACTTCAGAGCCTTGGGACTGTTGCTGAGGGAATCTAGGACATAAGTTATTTTTTCCTCTATATTTCCAGTTGAAGGCAGAGACATTGGAAGCAATGGGTGGACCGAGTCTGTTAACACATGGCTCCACAGCCGTTGCCACCACCAAAATGTTGTGGGTTTTGACATTGGGATGGCCTAGTCAGCACTGGGCATGCTGGCATCAGGCAGAACTCACCCTTCTCAGTGAGGGAGCAGTGTCTGCTCCACAACTAGTGGGAGTCAATGGCAGAGCTTTAAACTAGATGTGATGGGAGAGGGGAACTGCACCAGGCTTGTCCCTGGCAAGCTCTGGGATGGCATGCAAATGTTAGAAGGACAGGGTGCTAGCAAGGCCAGGTTGGATGGGGCACTGAGCTGTGTGGTCTAGTGAAAGTTGTCCCTGCTCATCACAGGAGGGTTGGAACTGGAAGACCTTTAAGGTCCCTCCCAAACCAAGCCATTTTGATTCTATTGCTCACTTTCTAAAATGCAATTGTCATTTAATAAATCATTGAAACGGAGTGTAATTTTGAGAACTTGTTGGTTGTTTCCCATTAGAAGTATGTTCAGTGGTAAGAGACAAATCCCTTTGCATTGCTTCTGCCGAGTGGGTGACATATCTGCTGAAACACAAAAAGTGATTGGGAGTAATACAACTTTCACAAAAGTCCAATAGTCCTGGTCTGTGTGACATCCTTGGATGGATGCAGGAAATAGACTATTACTCAGTAACAAAAAGCACTTAGTTGGTGGGAGTATAGGGGCTGGAAGTGCTCATCACCATCATCTGAAGACACATATTTACCAATTTGTACTAGAAAGGACTGATGGGAGAGCAGTATAAATGAATATTGAAAGTTTAGGTATGATAACTCTCCACAAAACCCCGTACAAGCCAAAGTATCACAAGTAATCCTTAAAAGTTTAAGCAGTTTTGACAGGAAGCAGACACTCAAATACAGCTGTGACTCTGGACTAGTGATCACAACAGGCATTTTCTCTGATAGAGGGTAGAAGCTTTCATTTTAATAAGAAATTTAAGATAACAGCTCCTTCTCTGCTGAAGAAGAAGGGATTTCCCTCCATAACTCCATCATTTGTCTGCTCGAGTTCCAGCTCAACTGCTCTGCCTCAGTCTGGAACAAAAGATTTGCTCACAAGTGCACATTATTAGCCTGGTTTATGTTAATTCAAATTATGTAAAATCACATCCAGATCTATCACAATTCTAATAATTTTAGAGCAAAAATATGACAGTGCATGTCACATTTCTATTAATATGTAGTTAGATATTTAAAATTGCTGTCACTTGAATCAAACTGCAATCAAATAGCAAACAACTCACTCAACCCTACACAGTATTAGGAATGTTTATTATTTTAAGGACATGTAGGCTAGAATAATAGCATTTTAACAGAAGCCTTTGATGATAATTGGTAAAGTGCATAAAAATTTTAACAAAATAATCAATAAGCTGTTGTAAGACTATTCAGGTTGGTGATCTAGTCTGAAGACTAGACTAGACTAGTTTCATTTCAGTGTTGTTTTCTATGTTATTTCCTTTAAATTCAAGAGCCTGTTTTATCTTTTATTTCCTGGTCTCATTTTTAGAATTTTAACATTGCTTGCTTGTGAAATACCTTCTTTCAAAAATGCAGTTAAACCCAAGGAACTCATGCTTCTATTGTGTTGTACAACAGTAAGTAAAGTCACAAGGCTACACCCCTCACACAATAATAGGTAATGGGAAGATGATTTCTTAAAGGGCACAGTCTAAAGTAACTGGAATATCTGTGATTTCTGGGGACTTCCTGATCATTTCAAGTACTACTGCTTGCACATCCACACTAAATTTGAGAGTGTACATTAAATGAAGGTTTTGACATGCTCTGTGATAAGTTCCCAAGAATGTCCACAATCTGTGAAGTGTTATCACACCTGGGCATGATTGACAGACCTTACCATACTCAGGTGAAGCAGACAAAAGCCTACACATCAGGGACAATCAGAGAATCCCAAACTGACTGAAACAATATATATATATATATATATATATATATTTCCATTTATGTGCAATAATATTATTTTTAAAATTTACTTATTGGCCTGAAATTCACTTTCTAACTTACACTGATAAAACAAGCATCTGCACATACCAACAGCAAGGACAGAAAGATTGGCATCATGCCTCTTTCAGACATATCACTAACATGCACCATTCAATTGATCCTTGTTGATTTAGAAATAATTTTTTTTATTACGAGGAGAGGAGAGGAGAGGAGAGGAGAGGAGAGGAGAGGAGAGGAGAGGAGAGGAGAGGAGAGGAGAGGAGAAGAGA
>JAYDZK010000113.1:87257781-87293601 GCA_034509185.1 Euphonia xanthogaster
TTTACCCAGCCCTGTGAGAAATAAGGTGTGGGCAGATGATGTCATGCTGTCTAGACTGGAATAAAAGATGTATTTTTAAAAATTTTAGCTAACTTACTTAAATAAAATATTTTGAAAGTCTAAGAAATCATAAGTGCTAGGTGATTATCTTAGATTTTGCTTTGATCATGTTCTATGGGTTCTGGTGCCTTTTCATAACATTTTTAAAAAACTTTATTTTCTCCCTTTAAACATACCTATAGAGAATTGTATGCTTATAAGATATGACTGATTCTTCTGGGTTATGCAGTTCAGTCCCTTGCTTTTGCAGCCAAGATGTCATACAATCCCTTTCATGTACTGATCAAACTCCTTCTTACAACTATTTAGGGAGTTTTTTACTTCCCATACTCCATTTGGAGGCTGTTCCAGTTTTCTGGTTTCTTTTCCCTTTAAATAGGTTCATGGCCTGCTTTTATTACTTTGCTTTTGGACTACCTTGAGCTGTTGTACTTGAGCTTCAATGTAAGATGTTTACTGACTCAGAGTGTGGAGCAGTCCTGCTCAATGCTGGACTTAAAAGGCAAAGTTCTTGCTGGACAGAGGCCAGCTACAGTGATGACTCCTAAGTTCTTGTGAAGGATACATGATGGTGTAGAGTTAGGCACAATAGGTTTCTGGTCATGCTCCTCATTTATGGATGACTAACCTTAAACCAGATTTCGCCATTGACCTTCAGAGTGTAAATGATATGTCAAGAGCCTTACCCACATTTCTCTTTTGGGAGGTTTGATCTTCCAGTGTGCAGTGCTCCACGGGGTTTTTTGCAGACTCATTTTCATTTGGCTTAGTTCTGGTTTCTCACTATAAATAGTTCAAGTAAAACAGAAAGAATCTTTGTTTGTTGTTTGAAAAAAAGTCCTGTTTCCCCTTTGGATTAAATTTCACTTGGTGAGAGTTGAGTTCTTAACATTTACACAGATGCAATATTCTAAGCATTAGTCAGTCTTTCAAATAGGAGGTAGCCATTATGCTCTAAGCAAAGTTATTTTAATATTGGACTATATAATATTCTTAATCAAGAATGCATTTGATTTCATGTAGCTTTGGCACTCTGTTACTGATAAGTACTTCATTTGGGAGGCCAGAAAGTACTAACTTTTGATTCTGAGCACATCTTCTGGTTTTAAAATTACTGGTAAAGGGAAGATGTATTTTTATTTTTTTTATGTGATCCTTGAAGTATAATGTAAATAGAGGGCAGGAAATTCAAGTGGCTGACATTTTTATGTTTCAAGAATTTATTTCAAATAGCTTTCAGAAATCTGTGGCTATTAATGTTGGCATACCCTCACCCTGAGCACTGTGTGCTGGGGGTTCTGGGCCCTGCAGTTTAAGAATGTGAAGGTTCTTGAATGTGTCCAGACGAGGGCATCAAAACTGGAACATGTGTCCTGTGAGGGACAGCTGAGGACTTTGGGCTTGTTTAGTTTGGAGAAGAGGATGTTGAAGGGTAACCTTTTGTTATCATCTTATTGCAGGGGTTCCATACTATTGTCTCCTTATCACAAAAGTTTCACACCTTCATGATGTTTCTCATGGGCAGCTTCTGAGACCACTGCCTCTTTCACTTGACAAAGCAGCCAACTAACTCCAGTTCCCTTCATAACCAGCCACCCCACTCTTTATAGCACTCTTATTCTCATTGGTTACAGCTGTGGCCTGTTAAAGTCAGGCCTGATCCTAATCTTTGATAATTGGCCCAGCTGCAACTCCTTAGGGGTAAGATTACTTTCTACACTATCTTTATTTTCTTGTATTCTAGCTCCCTACAACCTTGTTACAGCTTCCTAAGAGAGAACATGAGGAGGGAGGTGCTCAGCTCTTCTCCTGGGTACCCAGTGATGAGACACATGGGAATAGTTTAAAACTGGACCAGCAAAGGTTCAACTAGATATGAAGAAACATTTATTTACTGAGAGGATGGTCAAACATTGGAGCAGGATCCTTATAGAGGTGATCGATGTCCCAGGCCTGTCAGTGTTTAAGAGGTATTTTGACATTAATGTGCTTGAACTTTTGGTCAGCCCTGAATTGGTCAGGCAGTTGGACTAGATGATCATTTTATGTTCATTCCAAGCAAAATATTCTGTCCATACACAATATTTTCAGTTTTCTATTTCTGTTCTTTTTCAAAAATCAAGGAGTAAAGTCATGACATTGAAGCTTTACATCATTTGCCACTTTAAAGTCATAGTCCCCTATGTGTGAAATATTTTAAGCAATTGTATATATTATTATACAGGTAGTTAGTGTTTACTTAAAGTGGAATTATTGCACTTATAATTTATAAAAAGCTACTTCTTTGCATATTATTTGTCTTTATTTTTCTGTTGGAAGTTTAACATGCATGGACAAGATACATTCTATTTATCAGATATTTTTGAAATACCACAATAAGTAGTATTTACTGTGTCAGTGGTATAATACTACTACAAGAAGCAGTATCTGAAACAGTAAAATTCCACAGTGAATGAAGCAGCTGGAACTGTAACTCATATCAGCTGGCCAACGCCAAAAACTCCTTTGAGCTTTCTCCTGGGGCCATTGACATTTGCCTTGCCTGCAGAATGACTATGCATGTTATCTGCAAGGCATTAATCTATTAGTAATGAGCCACCTTTAATCCTGGTGTAGATGTCCTCTTCCTGGAAAAGGGTGTGTGTCACAGCATAAAGATTTCTGTATACCTATGTGGGCAAATAACTTCCCTCGTTGGATTTGTCCCATTTAACCTAGCAGGACTGCGGTTTTGAGTGCTTGTAGGAGTCAGCTCTGAGTCATATTTGTCCTGCAGACCTGGGCATGGAAGGGATTCAAAATCCATGTAGGGGAATAGATTTCCAGTGTGTCTGTGTGTGCACAAAGGTTGGGGCTGGGAAGGAGCCTAGAGTCCTCAGCACTAACTCTGTTCATCAATCCAAGATGTTTATGCTGGGTTAAAAGAATACAGCAAGGCACACAGAAGTGTTGTTTACATTGCTGTTATTAAAGAAAAAAAACCAGAAAACTCCACATGATTTTTAAAATAAAAAGTTAATTACAGGTCTGGAAAAAAATATAATAATTATATGTCATGGCAGTCTCTGATCTGTTTTCCTGGGATGCTTCGGATGCTTTTTGATTTCAAATTTCTTTTTCCACATGCTGTTGCTATGGTAAGAATCAGCACATCTGGGAGAGGTGTCATAGCAAATAATGTAATAAAAAATAACCTATAAGAGCTTTGTATTTCATGGGGTAGCATAGGGACCATAGTTTGCAGTTACTACTGAAGCCTTGTCAAAAGAGTTTTCAAGCTGTGGGTGGCACCTCATTATTCAGGGATTGTTTTTACATGACCAATGCAAATCAAGAAATTCAACCTTTTTATCAATAAAATTACATTAACTACAAATTAATTCTTACCTTCTTTAGAAAATATTAGGTCTTCCAGAAATCAAGAAGGGAAAATAAAATGAAAAAAAAAAGAAGAAAAAACAAAAGGAAAATTATAGGGCAATAGAGATGAAGCCAAGCAAAGCAAAATCAGAGATTTTCAGCTTTTCTGGGGAGTATGGGAAGGAGGAGGAGCAGAGAGGGATGATGTAAACCAAGGTTTTCTCAACTTGACTTTTAGTAATCAAGTCATGACAAAATTGGATGAGTACAAGAACGTGGAAATACCAGCTGTGGCCTGTAACAGCATGCCAAACTCCTACGTAGTAAAGATTGATCAAAGTAGTTGAGTATTGAAAAACAGGTGGTACCTTCAGATGGTTCCAGACCTAATTGCTGCAACTCCATTACCAAGAGTACTTGTGTACCACAGCTTGCTAAACAGAGAGCCTGTTGAAGAGAGTTTTGAATATACTGAACAAAAGTTACCTATGTTTTAAAATGTGGTGAAATAAGCTTATCACAAGATGAGGCTGTGCTTTTAAAATAGCAGCTGCAGTTACAGATTAATTAAATGCATGAGAAGAAGTGGAGAGTGGATTAGATACTCCAGGTTCTCTGAGTAGCCAAAGACATGGGATGACAGACTCTATTGGAAGGTCAGGAGATCAAAGGGAATCCTTATATTCAGTGTTAGAAGAGAGTGAGTTTGCCATACAACAATTCTAACTTCAATTCCTGCAACAAGACACTGGGAAAAAAATCTATGAGTGGGCTTCTGGTTCCCTCTAGAGTTATGGCCTTTGGATATAGGAGACTCCAACCTAACTTGCCCATTCGATAGCCAGAAATAGGGAGACTGACCAAGAGAATTTAATCCAAATTAAATGTTTGTCACCACAAAACTGAGTTTGTTTTTTTTTTAAATATGAATGGTTCCATCAATCCAAATGTTGCTTTAAAATGCCACCTAAATGCTATGTAGAAGAGTAGTTCTGTAATATTTAACCATTTGAAATGGAAAGTATAAAAATATGTTTAGTTAGGGGTTTAGTTAATTTTTCAGACTACAATGACTTCAGTTATTTTTTTAAGCAGATACCTCCTCAGTTGCAGTCAATGGCCTCATGCCAAGCCCAGCATCCATTTGGAGTCATGCAGAGTTTGCACTTCAGTGCTGTTTTAGCAATGTGACAGGCTTGCCTTCAAATGTCCTGGCTGCAATTTGCTCACAGTAACCTCATTCAGACCCACCCATGTGTTTCAAGGGTTGGCTTTCTGCTGTTTAGCTGATGTTTTGATCCAACATACCAAATTTCACTTGCAGGATGATTTGCAGACTCGCAGAGCAGCAAAGTTGTGGTGAAGGTTCCTTCTTGGCAGCAGAGGAACTGGTTTTCTCCTGAGGAATGCTGCTGCTTGTTTGGTCCTCCTGCCTGTAAGCATAAGTGCTCTCACATAGTGTGACAGCAGTGGAGTTCAATAACAGCTGGAGTTGAGGAAGCAGGAGGATAAGCTGTCCAAAAACTTAGACTTGTTGGAAAATCCCATTCTAGCATCACTCACTAACTTCCATCAGTATTAAAGAGGATTTTACACCAAAGACCTCTCAAAATCCTGCTAAGCTTCCGTCTTAGATGTGGATATTTCAAATCAGAGAGCAGAATTACTAATATTTTTAGACAGTTTTTCTGAAACGCTGTTGGCAATGTGCTTCTTGCCTTCCTCCTCCCATCTCCTGTAACTCTTGTTTACATTCGCTGATACCAGCCACATCTGCCAGGAGAATGTGAAGTTCAAAATACAACCCACTCCCTAGAAATTCTTTTAGATGTATGCCAGTACAGATGAGCAGATGCAGACTGTTTGTGTTGGGCCCCAAGCCTTGACAGCTCCAGACCCTTGGCATACTCCAACCAGAGGGGTCAGACAAGGGCTGGACCTTCTTGGGCAGCTAAGAGACTTGCAATCAACAGAAGCTTATAGACTCTGTAGTGCTTTTGTTCATAACCCTGACATGATAACCACCCGCATCCTTCACGGCATTCAGGGGTGCTTGGCACTGTGCAGACCTTTGTTTTCTGCTGCAACTTTTCTAAGAATTGTGCTAATTTGCATTGTTATTACAGCTTGTGGTGAGTTTTGGATAGTCATATATTTCTCTAAATAGTTTATTTAAAATGCTTCTTTGAGAAGGGTGTTATTTTGAGGTTTAAAATGTGGATGTTCTGGATGAAAAGGAATGTTCTTCTTTCTAGTCCTGTTTTGAGGATGTCTTCTGACACATGAAACTTTCATTATCCTTTAATTATTGATAGGAAGCATTTTCTTACTAGCATAGCACTTACACACAGTAAAGTCACTTTTCAGGAGAAATTACTGCAAGCAGTTTTTGGATGAGTTTCAGTTTTGCAAATTGCTTAGGTTTTTTCCCCTCTGTTTTTTCTTAGTATCCCATAAATTAAGGCACAAATTATAAGCAAGATCGTTATGCTGTCATGAATCACTCAAGTACTAATGGCCTAATGCACTAAGCCTTAATTAGTAATATTGTATTTTTAAAGAGACAATATTGTGAATGAAACCTGAGCATGCACTGTTTTATAACTGGGCTTCCCAGAAGATTTTAAATGGATTCCTCTTCTTAGTATGTTTTTAAATAATTGATACGGCCACTTCAAACCCTTACTAGACAAACGAATTATTGGCTGCTGGTGACAAAATTTGGTTTGGGCATAATAACTTCACAGAGACATGGCACTGCATACATCTGCTGCTCTAATTAGAAAGTTTGCCTAGGGTGCTTGTATCAGAAGGAGTGGGAAAAAATAGTGCTCCACAATCTGTTGTAACAGAGTGATTCCTGCAAAATTTGATTTATACAAGATTTCTGTTTAACTCTTTCACTTCTGCTGGAACAATCTGATGCCATTTTAGCAAATTTTATACAGGCAGGACAGTACTGCCCTTACCTGAATGGGCTTCCTGCTTGCAAATGCCACTTTTGTGTGCCAGATTTAGGGCCTGCAAGTGCCTTGTTCCACAGTGCAAAAGGCCATCTTCTTGTCCTCTCTAGAACAGATCATTGAGACCATTGCTACTGTGTCCTACAGGAGTCTGCTAAGAGGCCTTTTGTTGCTCCAACCACACAGAATAGGCAGCAGCCATAGTGCTTAGTTCCTTTATTCCAGGTGGGCCCTCAATTTATGAGTTTTTAACAGAGAAAGTAAAAATCAGGACTAACAGCTTAAAATGAGTTTTAGTGGCCCAGTGATAGCCGTATATTTTTGGAGGGAAATTTGTTAAGCTGGGACTATAAGCAGTTGCTGTGAGACAATGATCAGTTGCATCTTGTTTAACTGGGGAACAAACAGCACTGGAAACCAAGCCCCTTCTTACTGGAGTGGTTGGAATTCATCCAGTTGAACAGCATCCTGCTCAAAAAAAAATAGCTGTTGTTATGGGAAGAGTTAATTGGAAGTGTACAAGTAAGATTGGCATTTCTTGCTGCTGATTTTAATTTATCTATTCACCGAATATTTCCTGGAAAATGATTAGTTTCAACAAATATCATGTGTGTTCCATGACAACACACAGCAGGAGTTTGTTGTCATGGAACTATAATTTATTGCATCTTTCTGAAGAAAGTTAGTAGGCTTGGTGGAGAGTGTAGAGAGCGAGATCTTGTTCTCCTTAGACCTCATTTAAGTTAATAAATAATTCCAGTACAAGAATTTTTAGGGCACTGAAAATAAAGCGAAGTGGAATTTACTTTAAAGAAAAGAAATCATGCCAAAAAAGTTTATGCTTTGAAGGAAGTGAAAGGTATTCAGGCACATGAAATTCCCTGTTATCAACCAATCAGAATGTTTCAGAGAATAGATAAATGTCTCAAAGCCAGGTAAAAGTGTTGTGAGAAATGAAACTCTATTTTAGATGTCCAATTATCTGTTCATACTATGCTATTGTTGAACAGCAAAGAGGCAGAGCAGCTCTTCAGATATGCTAATGAAATGTTTATGAAAGCAAAATCCAATGTCAGAAATTGGAGAAATGTAGCAACCTGAGACAAAGGTGTACTTCGGAAAATCTGTGGTTATTTTGAATCTTCCTTATCCAAATCTTTACAAAGAAATGATGAGGCAGTATGGTGCTGACATACATTTATAGGCACACAGTCTGACATAAGGCTGCATTTAAATTTATTTCTTCTACAATGTTATGCTCTACCTAATCCAAGTATTTATGTAGGTTGTTAACTCAGTGGCCAGTGTAACTACAAAAGTATTTTTCTTGTTTTCAAGACCAAAAATGATGGTGGTAGACTAGTATATAGACTATTTATATGTATCCACAAATTTATGGATAAAGAGCATAAAGTCTTTTTATTTTTTCCAGGAAATATTAGGAATTTTCTAAATAATCAAAATAAAGTGGTTTTGTTCCAGGATGTAGGGAGGAATTAGAAAGGAAAGGAGAGGAAGCTACGAGTTGTTGTCATTTATTTGTTCGCCCAGCAGCAAACACCTGAAAATCAAAGAAATCTGCTTGGAGTGATGAGAGACTTTAGATCACCTGGAGCAGAAGTTAAGTTTATTTTCCCTAGCAGGTATACTTATAGTGTTCTATTTATGGGTATTTGAGGGGTTTTTAAAGTTTAATTTCTGCTGAACTGAAATATATGGTTCTAGGGAGGATCTCATAAGGGAGAACTATATAAAATTCCTTTCTTATCCTTCTAGATGATTTTTCCTTTTCAGTGGGTCGTTGGCTTTTATGCAGTGTGCTGTGTCCATTTATGGACTAACTTTTGACATATGCATTATTTATGTTGGGACTGGTACAAGTTTTATCAATGATTGCAGTGTCCAAAAGAGCATTAGGAAGAATGAGGAATATTTTGAATGCACTGGTACTCTACAGACTTGTTCATGTTGGGCATACACCAAGACTTTTTGCATATCCTTTCTCAATCACTCTTGATACACAAGCAAAATTGAATTAAGTACAGAGTGGTATTTCAGCAGCAAAGATGCATTCCATTCTCATTTGTCCTGCTTGCCTCATCAGCCCAAAAGACCATATATACAGGTAATTTCTTTTCTGCCCTTCTCAAGTCCCCAGGCAATGGTACAAGACCAAAAGCATAACAGAATGCAGTTTTTATGCTCAAATCACTTCCTTGTTTCAGAAATAATCACTCTTCAAAAATAAAAATAAAAATAAAAAAAAAGATAAGAAAAATCAGAAGCTGATGGTCAAAAGGAGGAAAGGTGGCTAAAACCTAAAACGTGACAACTTAGAGATATTTCTATGGTATCTCGTTTCTGTGGGAGTTCAGGGGCCTTACATCTTTCTATGAACTTGACTTTCTGGCCAACCAGTCCTGACCAGCCTGGTATAAAGAGAGGCCTTTTTCCATGTCTAGGGGATCATGGGAAACTGATGGCAAACAGCATCATGGAAGATCTAGTCAAGCCAGAGAAATGAATGGGAGTAAATACATTTCAAATCACATGTGGGAAAAACTGTCACTTCCAAGTACAAGTTTGCAAGCTTTGATTAATACTGGAAAAGCTTTTCGGTCAGATATTTTCATGGGAAGCAAGTTTTTCTGCCAGCAAGGGGTGAAAAAAAAGCAGGTGGAAGTGGGCATGGAGTGTTGATCTCTGAGGTATTTTTCTGTTGAGATGAGTTTCTGAAACAAAGTATTCAATCTTGTGCCACAGCACCCCATGAGCAGGATGTGGCAGAATGTTGTCATAGCACTACATGATCAGTATAAGAAGGATGAGCAGCCAAAACCCCAGCTACACATATTTTTGGGCACCTGTTAGTAGACACCAAAAGTTCCTTGGATCTTATCTGTAGCTGTGACAGAGAGCTGAATGAAATACAAGGCTTGCAAACAATAAGGAAAAAAAAGCACTAAATATTTTGAGTATAATAGAACTATATGCCAGCAGGCAGCAGGGACTCACAGAATGAGAGTCTCATTAAGTTGTTATCTATGTGTTCATACAGAGAGATATATGGAAAAAATACAAGAACTTAGATTTTATGTGGTGTTCTAAGCAGAAGACAGTGCTTGTTAAAAAAATAAGGTAATTATTTTTTATGCCAGATGACCTAAAGGTTGGATGAAGAAAAATAAAAGTGCTGTTAGGTGTCTCTGAAAGGATCCTACAATACTTATTTTTTAGGCACACTGTCTTAATCAGTACCAATTTTGAAGTTACTGATTTTTGATAATCCTTCGAAAGTGCCCAGTGAACAATCCTTTGTTAAAGCTGTGTCACTTTTTTGCAGTGCAACTTATTTCAGGCTGCAGAGCAGGACTACAGACTGGAATAATCTCTAAGAAAAAGGCAAAGATCTCAGAAAAGTAGCTCTCAAACAGAAATAGTCGAAGGAGATGCAAGGGGATCACTCAAATAACCTAGTTGCCTTATTCTGGTTTGTTATTATTGTTACTTACACATGCTGCTGCAAATTATGCCTAGACTGATTTGGTACAATTTGAGACGTGGCCTGGTCTCAATTATTTGTTGTGTAGTAAACATCATTAACTTCAATGTACCTCCTTTTCTTTGGTATAAGAGTAAGTTGCATATGGAAGAGTATAGGAGACACTTTGATATATTTTCATTATCATTTCTTTCAAGGAGAGCTGCTATCCTGCCTGGGCTCCTACAGAGTTCCTCCAATACTTGAAGGATATTTTCTGCTGGTTGGAGAGTAGATTGGGTAGTCACATTCACATGAATTGGGGACTTAATGAATAAGAGTGCTTCATACAGATGCTTAAAGGATTTTTTCCTCCTGAGCTTGCTTTTGTGAGATTTATTATAAGGAAGACTAAAGACTGTTCCAGGCCAGTATTTGCTAAGTGCTTAGTTACAACTGAGATTTTTTTCAATCTGCTGTCTGCCTAGATATTCACAGTTTCCACAAAACTCAACCCCAAGAAATGCGTGTAGGTGTGTAGTCACTGTGTGCTTTATTTTTCTGCAATGATATTGCATGAAATGCACTTGTGTTTTCTGTGTAGAGAATCAGGTTTGAATTTCCTTATTCAAGGCCCAGTGTAGTTACAGTCTTCTGTGGTTTTGACTTTCACAGTAGAACTTCTCACAGACAGCCTTACTTGTGTTTCATTATGAGTCATGGTAGTCTGCTAGTCTCATCTGTTTCTACCTAATCTCATCTGAAAATTTTAGAGTAATACTGAGTCTCCTTTTTACTGAAAGTTTAACCTGCAGGATAAAATATAAAACATTACTAAGATATTGCCATTCAACATGATTCAGTCTAGCATTTATATTTCCTTCAAAATCCACCCCGATAGCTAACATTCAGAAGCACTGAGGTTTCTGACTCTGGGTAAGCTCAGTGTTGAAATCCCTCTTATTTATTTCACCATTTTGAACACTAACATATTCCACCACAAGGTCTCTCACTGCACAGAAATATTTTAAATAGTTCTGTTAGAGCAAGTTCAAAGGATGATCTCTCTGACGTGCATTCTTCAAAGCAAGACTACATTTCTCTGCAACAAAATGTGTCTTACCTCTTCCCCTTCCTACTGTGAGTTGTGCCAGAGCTGTCATTTTTTCAGTAGGGATTGTTTATAAGAAGGACCTATATTCTGCTGTTCAGCACAGTAGAAACCCTTGAGTTTTCAGTTTCAGTGTATAAATATTGATTTTTGTACCTCACCAGTTTTGTTAGTTAACTCAGAGGTTATAGCATTTTTTGTTGAATGAATGTCTTTAAGAAAGTAAAATATGACACTTTCCTGAAGACTAAGTGCTTGTTTCAGAAAGTGACCATTTAATCCCAGCAGCTGACTGTGGTCTGTTTGGGGTGTTTTGTCTTGGATCCGATGGGTTTTGTTGCTTAAGAAAGCCCTTGTTAAAAATGACCACAGAGGGCTGTTTGTGTGCAAGCTATGCAAAA
Source organism: Euphonia xanthogaster (assembly GCA_034509185.1). Taxonomy (NCBI): domain Eukaryota; kingdom Metazoa; phylum Chordata; class Aves; order Passeriformes; family Fringillidae; genus Euphonia; species Euphonia xanthogaster. The sequence continues at coordinate 87,269,158 of JAYDZK010000113.1, forward strand.
TTTACATATAGATTCAAGTTAAAGCCATCAAAGCTCTTGATTCTTGTTAGATGTGTATTGTTAGCTACTCTCGTTAGCTATTCTTGATGCATTTCCTACAGCAGTTTGTTTAACTCTTTCAACATATCTTTAGATTAAACAGAAGTATTATTCCTCATTAGAAAGCACTCAATTTTGCAGGACCTTCTTGATTTCACATTTCTGTTTTCAGTACTTCAAGAAATTAAGAACAGAGGATAAGTTAGAACTGGGAGTTGTCCCAAACTTTGATCCAGTGAAAGTGCTTTTCATAAAAAAGCCTTTATAGCTAGTTATCCATGGAAAAACTGCACTTTGAACCTCAGGCTCATGCTGTGGGATTTGATTCCTAGAAGTCATATTCATGGCTCAGTGACAGCCTTTGCTCTCTCTCCTGTGAACCTGACTTCAGAACTTCAGCCAGTTGGGAAGCACTTCTGTAACCAGAATGAGAGCAGCCTCAGGCTTGCAAAGATTACAGATAGAGGATATTTGGCAATGTGAAAAATCATCCTCACCGGTGTATATTTCAACACTTCCCTGAAAGCTCAGTTTTGCAGGTTGTTGTGCATTGCTCAGCCACCATCAATTTTCTTCTGAAACCAGTAGACCAAACCCTCAGCTTCATAAATCAGGCAAACTGCTGCTGTCCCAAAGATATGCTTGATTGCTACACAAGAAAGTCACAGCAAGCCTGAAGATGGTCTGAATTTTCAGGTCTGTATATTTTAAGTCTTCAGTTCTACCCAATGCTTTTTGATACCAGGAAAAAGTTCTCATCAAATACATTTGTGAAGGGTTTTGATGCATAGATTAGGAAGTCCCTTTATTTTTTTTTTCTTTTCAGAGAGTAGGGGCTTTTTTATTTTTCCCCATAAGCACTGTATGTCTCATTCCTCCTCCACTAATTAGTAAGATCTGAAAAGCCACCTCTGACTTAGCAGCAATTCTTCTTTCAAGTACCTTCAGATGACCTTAGCTGAGTAGCACCAGTTGTGCAATATAAACAGGTGGCAACATTTCAGTTACTCTGTGCAGGTAGTCTCTGCCTCAGACTTGATGAGTTGAAGACTTGGTGGTGTTCCCCAGCAAATACAAGAAACAGATCTTCATTGCATTGAGGAGACTGGAAAAAATTGAGGGAAAGTGAACACAGCAATTCCCATAACTCAGTAGCACCTCTTCTTGTCAAAAATTCCACAAGTTTGACTAACACAAGCAAGAGCAAGGAGGGAATGGGACATGAAAGGATAACAAGTACTCTTGTGTTTGCACTTGTCCTCATCCTACAGTCTTCCAGAGAGCCTCACAAAGTGCTCCACACCAAGCGAGGTTTTTCACCTTGTGAGCCCTGGCAGCTCACCCTTAGGGTTTCCCAATAACTCCCAGTCATGCTTACATGGAGAATGACAGCTCAAGGCTTTTTGTCATAAGGCTTTTTGTGTGTTAGTGAATCAGAATTTCAGTCTTGCAAGAAGGCATTCCCTGCTCAGAATCACTACTTTCTAAATGCTCTTCCTTTCATATTTATTTTTGAAGCTATTCAGCAGGGCAGCCACTCATAGCTCTCTCCTTCCTCTGCCAGGCTTTCATTCCTTCCTGTTTCATCATCAGCATGAAGGAGGTATTTCACACTTAGCTGCAGTGCTTGAGTGGCACAACTGCAAATTTTGTTTGAGGCAGCAATCTGACTCCAGTTGTGCAAGCCTGTCTTCACAGGTGCAGTGGTGGCAATTTTATCTGCCTCTTAGTGCATAGGTAGCAGCAAATGTTCTTGCTATGCTATTTATTCAGTTAGAATCTGAGTAATACATTTTTCCCTTTGAATTGTACCTGAACATAAAGAAGGCTCAACTTTTCACAGCTCTTTTACAGTTTAATGTACTGCAGTTTCTTTGGTCACTGAAAGTGTCGACTTTACTATAAGGAAAAAACACCTTGTAAGCTGTCTCAATGAAGATATTGCCTCTCCATAACTGTCTTCCTAATCCTTTAAGCCTTTCCCAGCCCAAATTCCTGTCAAATTCATAGGAATGCAAGAAATCTAGGACAACAACTTAAAACAATTACCAAGATCAGTCTCTGTTTGAATAATGCAATAGTTGTATAAATATTGAAGTTAGGACTCTGCATTTCTGTTTGCATTATTTCTGGCAACTAATCCTTCGAGAAGCCAGGGGGTTCATAAGTGAGAACTGCTGATAGCTTATGTAACCTTGTTTTGATGCTTGTTTTCATTGTGAATCCTTGCCTGGATATAGACCAAAAAAAATGCAGCTAAAATTCCATTCGCTACATATTAGTTTTTAAAAATTTTTAATTGTCTTTTATAGGTGGCATGATAGCCAGCAAAGAAGCTGCATCTGCATATATTATTTGAGATAACTTTCTATTTTTAAGGTAGGGACTGTGAAAAAATATTTGCATAATGACTGTTGGGGTATGGCAGTGCTACATAAGTCTTGTCAATAGAAGTGTCAATAGAACCAGGAGGAAGAAAAACAATTGAGAGAGCTCATTAGCATTCCAAAGTATATACTGTTAGTTGCACAAGAAAACACTTACTGAGCTGACAAACACTGGGAAAGGTTTTCCTTGCTGCAGATAGAGTGCAGCTTCTCATTCCCATTTTAAAGCAATATTTGCAATTAAATGTCTAATCAATATAAATATATACATAAAGCAGTTTTACTGAAAACTATTTACTTAAGCATGAGTGCACTCCAATCTCCTTCTTTCCAGAGTCTTTGCTCGTACTGCTCAGTCCATTTCCTGCTATGTATTGGTGCTCAGCGTCTCTGGGAATCCAGCGGGGAAAGACTTTGAGAAAGAAAGCCCTTTTCTCCTTTTACAAGCAAATGTTAGAAAAAGCAAATGTTAAAAAAACTCAACCCAAATTTAAGGCTTAAAAATTAGTAGTTTGGGACATGGGACACTGACAAATGCTATAGCCTTCCATACCCTTGCTCTTGCCCTGTGCTCCTCCCAGGTAAAGGCAGAGGTCCTAGCAGCGTGTTCACAAAGGATGTGCCATGAGCAGTCAAGCTGCCATTCTGAAACTGGTGTCCAAGCAGCAATATTCTTGACTAGTTTTGAATCTTCTGATACAAAATACACTGCTTGCTTTTTGATTGACCTACAGGAATCTCTGTGAATCTGTGTTAACTCAACCCAGGTGAGAAATTATTATATTTTCCCCTTTAGAGTGACCTAAGAAAGATGGGCACAGGACCCAGTCTCTCAAAGGCACCAAACTTTCACAGTGTTTTCTGTGAATCTTCACATGAGTACCTTTGAGGGTCTCCATCTTGCCCTTTTGATGATCCATCCTGATGAATCTAATCCTTGAAGCAACTACTGCACTGAAATATTATTTTGTGAGTCAAAATCAATCACAATAAGGCTTCTTTTAGTTTCAATCAGATATACATTTTAGGATGAGAAGCCTCTTCAGAGAACCATTGACTATTAATACCATGCATTTCCCTTTAAGCTCTTAAGCAGCTCCCTTGAACATACCTGTTACTCAGTGTAGAGAGCTGGGAATTTCCAGAGAGCCATTCGGCTACTAGATGGATCAAGGTTCCCTCAGTTTTAAGAGGACAATCATCCCCTTGTAAATGAAGAGTTTTAATTTGTCCTGAAAAGGCTTAAGAAATATTTCTGTAGGAACATAAATAATAATTGTTGCAAGCATTGTAGTGGTTTTCAGCTGTCTTACAGACCTCCAGGCATCCCTCCTTAGAGATCAGTGAAAGGTAATTAACAATAACAACTCACTGTTAAAAAATTTAATTTTGTTATCTAGGCATCCCTGCATTCATCATAAAATTATTGGGGAATATAAATGAAAAAAAAACCCTGAAAAACACAGAGAGCTGCTTTGTCACAGCCAAATGATTTTGGCATGCCAGATTATGATACAATCAAAGATACTCCTTAAACATCCCAAAGTCATAGGGGTTTCTGTTGATACATCTGGAGACAATAGTTATCTTACACCACTTCCTCCTGGGAGCTCCATTTTCCATGTTACTGTATTTTCACAGGACTCACTGAAGCTTCATTTCTCCTAAAACAAATCATCCTGAAATAGGTCTGTGTTTCTGAGTCAGTTCTTCCAGTCTTATACTTATGAGTGAGAAAGAGATGTTTGAAGTGCGGCGCTGCCGTTGTCTGTGTGCCTGTCTGTAATGTCTGCTTGCCCAGTAGGTAAAGAGTGAGACCTTCCAAGAGACCAATTCTTTGGGCTTTTTCTGTTCACATTGATGGCAAAGAACACAAGTGAAGATATTACTCAGATTCTTTGGGCTCTTTCTCTTTACACTGATGGCAAAACACAAGTAGAAAGCCGTGTACAAAGACAGAGGCAGTGAAAGCAACAGGAACATTTACACAGATGCTGGAGGAGGTTTTGTGTTGTGGGCGTACTGTACTGTTGAAGATGGGATCACTGATTCACCCTTATTTACTGCCCAGCAGCATTTGGAGAGTATTTTCCTTTCTCCTTGTATTCATTCAGATCAGTGCAAATTACCCTGCCTGAGGTTCTCAGACTGACCAAGAGGGACAATTTACATTACAGAGGACTGTGTAGGTAGAGTGATGTGGGCAGTTGAATAAGAAGAGATCACACAAAAGAAAATGTTTTGTTCAGAAAATGAAAATCTACAATGGAAAATAAATCACCACCCCAACAAGTAGTTTAACCTGAAGTGAAATTTGTGATTGTGCAACATCTGGGTGTTTAAAAATTTCTTTAGAAACACAGCTAGTTTTACTCAGAAGTAAACATTCTAATGCTCAATTTACAGCTTCCTGCTTTTTTGTTGTTTTTTTTCCCAAACACAGACCAAAAGACCTCAAGCCTTTTAACTGAATTTATTCATTCATGGTGAATTTTGCCAGGGCAGGCCCACAGGCTCTTTTTCTAGGTGCTCTGGATGGTGGCATGCCCAGACCTAATATCTGCAGTGTTTGTGTATGGCACATGCTAATTTTGAAAAGGCCTGTGATTTTTCTTTTCCTCTTTTTTTTTCTTCGGGAACATGAAAACATTTCTGATCTGATTTTCCTTGTCTTAAGAGGTCAAACACCTAGTAACTGGAAAATGGGATATGTTTGGTATGGTAGTTTGAGTCAGGCTTTGAGTCAGGCTGTGTAAATGGTGGTTTAGTTGTACAGAAATAAATAAAGACTTCAAATTAGTATCTTGTCTTATTAGCACATGACAATTCCATTCAAATTATGCAAAAAGACCATACTGCCTTGTCCATAAAATGCTCTTAGGGCATGATAATCTGATAATAACCAAACACCATGGAGTAGTCTTGTTATTTTTATAAAATCTAATTAGTTATGTGAATAAAAGTACGTAGGAAAAGATTAAAGATGAGATTGCTCTTTTGGAACAGCTTCTCTTCTGGTTATTAATCTCTTCCCTTAAATGTTGATCAGCTACTCTGAGTTCCTCAGTGAAATCACTTCTGGGAGTAAATCTGCATTATCTGTGAGCAGTACGACTTGATGGAGCTAAGGAAAGTGATGCAAATCTTTGAATTTTCTTAATATAGAGAGTGACAGGGAGATTTGTCATTTTGGTGGTGGCTTTTTTCATCTCTTCTTTTGCCATGGTAAATTTTGCCATCAAGTAGGCCTGAATTTTGAGCAAGCTGTTAATCAGTCAATGGGTGTTTGTGTGTGTGTGTGTGTGTGTGTGTCAGAGATTTTAAGTGCATGTGGTCAGTTTTTCAAAGGGGCTTAAGACCAAGAACCCCTTCACCTGTCACAGGCTAAGATCAGGGCTCACTCTGGTGAGCTTTTATAAAAAGCTGGATACAAAAGTAAGGAGTCAGACTCAGGTCTCACATGGTATGAAATCATGTTCTATAGATTGATTCTGCAGAAGCAGACAGGAAAACCTTCAGGAGGCAGATGCTTCCCTCTAGGGTAGCCCTTTAACAATCCATTAGATTTTCATGAAAGTGATTTCTGTTAGCTATTAAACCAGTGGACTCTTCTTGGCCAATATCCCTTCTCAGTTCTCAGAAGCCTCTCTGAAGCATCAATATATAATGCTAGAATAAAAAGGGAACAGTGAAGTCAGAGTTCATGTGGCTCATTTCTTCTCTATCCCTATATTTACAGATTATAGGATGGGATCTCTTTAAAGTAATTTGTTATTTCCCCTGAAATTTTCTGTAATCTCTATGCTTGTGAGATCATTCTCTAAGTCTCTATCCTACAAAAATGTTTGGATGGTTGTGCTGCTGCACTGAAGTGCTGACAGGTAAAAAAAATATAGTGATCTCTGCCACATGTTGATCTTTACATATGCAAGGAGTTCCACATTTGGGTTCAAGACTGAAACTGGGCTGCTGTTATTCAGCATTTTTGGAAGCAATTGCAAGCTTTCAGGTGACATCTGGAGTATGCTAACATTTTGAATAATGAATCCACCTGTTCATCCATCATGCCAAATGACCTGTTCTTGAGCAAATCCTACTCTGCTTTGGGATCTAGAGTCTCCTCTGAAACCTTTGTGTGTTTTGTATGTAACTATGATCAAAGTCATTGAGCATCTTAAGGGATGAGATTTTTCTTTCCTTTTTGGAATTGGTTGCATCCAAAGGGAAGGCTCACTATAGACCAAACAACTAAGAAGTATTTCAATCAAGTGAGGCACGTCAGTCAGCAGTTCCAAGATTCACTGAATTAAGGTCATTGACAATGCTGATTAACATTAACCATTAGAGCATTAAATCTTTCCACCTGTAGAGAAGTTCTTCATGAATTATGTTTCAACATTAGAAATCTTTGGAAGTGAATTATGGTAGTGGCAGTGCTTCTGCTTCTTTAGTGGAGGGAAGGTGTATCAGGGATATGTCATAAATAACCGGAGATAGTTTCATGGTTCAGACCCTGAAATTTGGCGCATGTGATTATTGATCTGAGCTCTACCCTTGTTGCAGGTTGTTTTTTCTATGAGCATCATATCTTAGTTTTCTAGCACTAAAACAGTAATTGGCATTTTCTTGACTGAAAGGGTTATTGAGCATTTGGGAACAGGCTGCCCAGGGAAGTTCTTGAGTCACCATCCCTGGAGGTACTTGAAAGTCATGCTCATGTGACACTGAGGGATATTGCTTAGGGGTGGGCTTGGCAGTATTAGGTTAATGATTAGATTCTGTCATCATAAGAGACTTTTTCAACCTAAATATTTCTGTGATTCTATTATGTATTTTTAGGGGGAGTGGCTTAAATTATGTGATTTAAAGTAGTTATCAAAATCTATGTAATTATTTATAGTAAGTTTAAGAAACTGATTGGGGAAATTAATGAAGAAAGGCAGTATTTCTGTGTATTTCTGCCCTAGTTCTACATTAACATTGTAGAGTTTATCTTCCAACACATTCAGCACAATCTTTTAAAATAGTAAATTGTATTCAGAAAATTATTGTTCAATCATTATTATTCAACATTATTCAAATAAATTCACGTTGGTTGTCATTTGGTGCTTTTACACTTTATTCTCATTTTAGGTCATAAGAACCATGAATTTATTCTACCTGGTAAAACAAACATGTAAGAAGAAAATAACACCTACATCACATACTTAATATTACCTATAAAGGCTTCTGTTTGTTCTTTCATACTATTTTGTAAAAAGAAAATTTATCATAAATTCAAGGCTGATGAATACTTTTGCACCTTGAGATAGTGTACGTACATAAAGTTAGAAGTTTTGAAACTTTTTTTCAAGAGAAGGGTTAAAGCTTTTGTCTTGAAGTCTTTGAAGGGTAATATGGATCATAAAGGAGAATAGAGCTGAGCAGACATCTGGTTAAATATATTTTGAAGTGACCTGTAGAAGATATATATATATGAGTTTTGATGCTTTTTTTGTTTGGGTAGGGTTTTTGGGTTTTTTGGTTTGGTTTGGTTTGGTGGTTTTTTTTTTCTGGTTTTTTGGGGGTTTTTTTTTGTTTTGTTTTGGTTTTTTTTCTTTACATCAGAACATTATACTTTAACGTGTTCAATTCTGTATAATTGAGATAGCTCAGGTTTGTGTGGCACCAAAGCTGCATGTCCAGTCATGACAGTTTTTTTCATTAAGTAATATTAAAAAAAATTTAATTGGCTTGAATAACATTTTTCCTGCTCATAAACTTCTAATTTTTAGCATCTAGGAAGAGTCTAATTTGACTGAATGTAAATATAAGCTGGATTTTCACTTCCCAAAGTAACCCTCTGCAATTCTGCATCAAGGGCTTTCTCCTCCATCTTCTGTACCACTATTTTTTAAAACCAGTGGCTTTCTCTTTATAGTCTAGCTAGGTATTATTCTGTCCTGAACTTATGTCCATTCTCTGTTCAAAGGAGAAGTAGCTGTTCTTCATAACTACATTTCCCAAATTTTTACTTACAGAGTGTATTAGTACACCACTTTGACCATGAATAATTCATGCCAGCATGCTTTCTTTTGGTTTACATTTGACTCAGGAGAATGACTCAGTAATAGGGATGCTAAGGCTAGATTTTACTGACAGTTCAAGAAGAGCTATTGGATATGTATTTTAGGGTACTGAAGAACATTCAGTTTTATTTAACTTCTGGTCAGGAATCACACCTGAGTTTTCACAACCTGTCTCCCTACTGCATTACTCTTGTACTGCCAAATACCATGTCATTGACTCCAAAGAAATTTTGCATCATATAGCAGGTTAATATAATAGGACATGAGGTCCTGCTAAGTGTATTTGAGATGAAGTGTGGAGACATAGAGTGTCTTCAACTTAAAAGACTTTTTATGAATTATTTTTTTTGTGTATTGATGCTTTTATTGTTTTCTTGGATATAGTAACAGTATCAGTTACCTAAGGTGTGTTTATAGGTTGAGAATTAGCTTTTGCTAATTATGTTTCAAGTACTATGAAGCAATACTTTAGGTTGAACGATTTATCCTGGAAACAGTATTTTAGATGAACCAGAGGGTGGAACAGAGTGATGATAAATGAGCTGATGCACTAACCTCTTTCATGTGGCTAGCTGATAATGCCCCTCTGTTGGTTCACATTGGCTCCCCTAACAAATGCATCCAGGTAGGGTTACTGTTTTCATGTGGTTTTGCTGTGATTTTCTTCTTTCTTTTTTTCACCTTCTTGTGAGAAATAATGAAAATTTTATACTGGAGCTAAGACTTGTACAAGGAAGTTGGTACCCTCATACAAGTTTGTCAAGAGTACAAAAGTTAACTTTTAAACAGATGTTTGAAGTTCTGACACAAGCTGTATCAAACTCTTTTTTTTCCTGCCTGCTGTGCTCAAGTTATTACAGATGTCCTCTGCTTTAAATGATATAGAAAGCATGGTATTTTCTTGAAGGAAGCCTCTGTGAGATTTATTATTGGATAGAGTTGACTGATTTAGGAGTTTCAATACCTTTTTCTGAAACCTTAACATTCTGCTGAAATGAATGACCAAATGTTAACCATAGCCCCCCTTAAATCCTTCATCTCCTATCTCTGCTTGCTGATGGCTTTTTTACACTAATTTGGAGCACTACTTCTGCCGTGCTGAGGAACTCTTAACTCATCAGTGACACTTTTGAAACTCAGGAGCATCACAGTGCAGTGTAGTTAATAACAACACCATTCCATCTCATGGATTTAGTACTTCTGCTGTAACCACTAGCAACTTAGTTTGCTAGGTGTACAGCATAACACAAAATCTATCTTTCTTTTGGTTTGTCCAGAAATTAATGTTCTCAGCTGGATTTATTAGGAGCATGCAGCAGTCCTTGATGTTACACAGGAGAGAGTGTCTTTGGAGATCTGAAGAGTACCTTGGGAGACAGAGGAGAACAACATTGAATTCTCTCTTTTTTTTTTCTTTTTCCCCCTCTAACTCTAATTATTCAGTGTATTTGAATAAAGTATGTTTCAATTTTCAATGTATTTTCTATTTGTAAAACATGGAATTATAGGTTAGGTACAGCCTATGCCATGGCTGGAACATTGCAGGAGACATGTTTTCTTTGGCTGGTTGGACTAAGTCTGGCCCATCCATCAGTGCATTTGGGTAAGGAGGTCAAGAAGCGAGTTCTGATTTTGCAGCACTCACCATTTCCCGAGGAGCAGAGAGAAAGTTCCTCTTCTCTAGCAGAGTCATCCTTGCCTTGGTGAAGGCAGCACATCCCAGCATGTTTCACCAACAGCTCCTCTCTTCCATGGTTTTCCCCTGAGCTGAAGCCTTGCCCTTGGCTCCTCTTGCTTTGGTGAGCTTTCCCTCCTGCCTCTCCTGCTACCTCCTGTGGCCACAGCAGGGCACTAACTCCATGGTAGCTTCTAAGATGACAAGCCATGCAGTTTATGACCTCCTGCTCTGGTCCATGTGCCACTTGCTGGCAACCCGGCTGCCCAGACATGTGTCTGGAGGATGGATGATTCACAGGTATCACACAGAGCAACAAGATCTTTTCCATTTCCCTAATGGCTTTTTGCTTTTCTTTTTGGAAACAACGCTGCTGGTATTTTCCATCAAAAACTTCTGAATAAACACTTTTCCTTGATCAATGTTCTTTTGCTCTTCTTTTGTTTTCCACCTGTTTTTTCTTATATATATGCTATAACTCCCTTCTCCCACAAACAAATCCCAGATCCAAAAGTCAGGCAAATATTTTCAGTTTACTTTTTGTCACCATCATCTGTGTGGTTATCTGTAACAGAAGTTTATACTGGGGAATGTGAAGACTTGTCATTGGTTGAGTAGTTTTGAACAGGAGGATTTCTTTGGGAAAACAGGTATAATAGTTGGCATGTGCAGTGTCTGTTGTTAAAATACTTTGGAATTTAGTAGTAGTAGTAATGGAACAGGAAGTGGGTAAATATTTTCAATTTATAGCCCCTGATGTTTGAATTCAACTTCATTGTGACTAGCAGAAAATGGGTCATATTCACAGCTCCACTAAGAAAATTTCCCTTCTTGCTGTGAGAAAAAATGAAAAAATGTCAGGAGGAAAGATAAACAGGAAATTTCACTGCAGTATTAGACACCAAGAATAGCGAGGTACTATTTTGAAGAAAAACACTGCAAATGCTGTGGCAACTGGCATTATCTTTGAATCAGTATTCATGAAGTTCATAATTAATTAGAATGTGTTGTTACTCTTGCAGCTGAATTTTAACTCTACAGCATTTTAGCACGCTCTTTTTTCTTTGACCTAAATCCGTCTAATTTTTTGTCTTCGTTAAAAGTGCAGAACAAAAGCACTATTGTGTCTTGTGCTGTGCTCAAGCAGATCAAGTTTGCATTGCTAAGCAAAGCCATATACATTTTAGTCATCCCACAAATGTATGACCCCGACACAATTAAATGAGAAGAGTGTACACGTGATGCAAATGTTAACTGTTTTTGCTTAAACCTGTGTAAAACAGACAGTCCAGTAGGGGAATAAAATAAAGGGAAAAATCTGAAAATGTTATCAGGCATAATAATACTTAAGTCTAGAGAGGAGAAAAGCATTTCATTTGTGGATGTAAATGAAATATCATTACGATTCAGTATCTTCAAGAGAGTTCTTCATTTACATTGGTTACTGGTAGCATTTCTTAAGGATAATTTAATATATATATATTCAAAAGCTTTTTTTTTTTAAACTGGGAGATGATTCAGAAGAGCATGGCTGCATTCTTGCAGATGTAATACAATCCACACTTCCCAGTCCTGTGATTTAACTTTCTATTCTAACCAGAAGAAAATGGAATACATTTAAAAGTGCTGTGAAAAATAACAGAACACCCTATGTGCTAACACATTCAAGACAATTGCTTGTGATGTTATTAGATTCTGTTTTGTTATTTGGAAGTTAGTTCTATTTACTCTCTTAAAATGATGATTTTTATTAAAAACTTTCTGGGTTTGTTGGGGATTTTCTGCCATGAAAGCAAAGATCTTTGATCTGTTGGTAGGGTAGGATCACCAGCTGCCTTACAAGCTTTGACACAGGCATGTCTTGCTGGTGTCTCATGGCCCCAAGTGAAAGAAATTGTCCTTGCAGCCCCATAGGCACATGTCCCCATGTGCTCACAAGGCTGGTCCTCTAAATAAGCCATAAGCCTGAAGTTCATGCAGCACCAAACCAGGACAAGATGCTGCTGCCTGCTAAGAAATGGAGTGGCCACCAATTCTTTTTAATATGGCCGAAGAGCTGGGACTCTAGGACATAGGCTGATGTAAATGTTTGAGTATTTCTCATCAGGAGCATGAACCAAACAGGAGGAACAAAAATAAAAAAAAAGAATTTTGAAGGCTTTGGGACAGTGCAAATCCTGCAAACTACAGTGCGTACTGCAATGTTTATTGAGGAACCTTCATTCTACAGCATAGACCTCTAGTTCACATCTTTTGCAAGATCCAATGCTTAGATCCATCTCTAAATAAAAAAAAAAAATCGGCGTGTTTTAATTTTTCTTTAAAGATAATTTCTTTTTTTTTCTATCTTCAAAACTTCTAAATGTACCTGCAGTTTTTCTGGAAAGGTTTCGCAACACTGGATCTACAATTCATGGTCAAATGTACATACAACAATTACCTATAGAAATTTTCTAAGAGTAGCCACTGGACAGCTGCATTCTGGGCTGTCACATTTTGTTCACTTACTACCCTCCTGCAGATAAACCTGTGGACAAATAAAACATCCCTGAAATGTGATGAGCATCAGAAGGCAGAACTGTGCATAAGAACAATTGCATATTCAGGATCTCACGGCAAAGAGAAGACACATGGCAAGCTATAAATCCTGCTCTTGGTGTCTTTCCTTCTCCCATCTGTGGGCTGAGATAACTCTCTGAGGTAGAGAGTTCCTTTTATTTCCAGGAGAAGTATTTTCCAGGCAGATTTAAGAAAGATGTAACTCCAGGCTGAACTTTTTTGGTATCTTGGCTGTATGCACAAAGCACTGGTGTAGCTATACTGAAGCAAATTCCATGAGGTGGATTATTTCTGAAGGTAGGCAAAGAGAAAGGAAGGTCTGTTCACCCTATTTCAGGATTATCACATCTTTATTCCACAGCAGGAATGTGTTTAGACTCATATGGCTTAAAACTGTGACCCAGATAAAAAGAGGTATATGTCTTCTTACCACACCTAAGCCACTCAGTCTCCTTTTCATAGCTTTTGTTATTCTCTTGGACCCATTCTGCCTTCCTCCATGACATTTCCTTGGTTTAGACATTTTAAAAGCATGTTGGTTTTTGGACAGCTGAGTTTCAGGTGTGCTGATGATCAAGTAGCCCAATTTTAAATGTTGGCAGTGTTATTTCAAATGTGATTGTATATTTGTCATAAACGTATGTTATTATGCTCTATACTTTGTCCATTTTTAAACTTTGAATTAATTTTCTGATGGTTTTGTCAGCTGGCAATTCCTTGTTTTAAATTTGTTTTCAGCCATTCCCTGGAGTTTTTCTAGAGTCAGCCAAGCACAGCCACAATTGACACTATCTTGTGTTACTGATAGTTCTTGTTATGAGTGGGAGGTTAAAGTAGATGACCTCCAGGATTTTTTTCCAATCATTATTTCTATGGTTCATCATGTATTAGTCATTCTTTTTACTGTGTATCACAGGTGTCCTTAACTTTATATGCTTCCTGTGACTTCTTAACGAGTTTGAGATGGAGTGGGAAGTCATTTCCTGCAGTTCCACAGCAGACTGAGATCTCAAGAGAGACACAAACTCCTGTGAGTGGCAGGCAATGCCACATTCAGATGGCATGTGCTGTTAGTAAAATCTGAGTTCTTCTGTAGCTGGTGCTCTGACCTTTCCCTCATGGAAGAATCATTGCCCACTTGCAGTGATGGGGGAGACCTCAGAAACTGAGTGTTCAGATTTAGTTCAGTAGCTGTCTGAAAAGCTTCACATTTTGTTCCGAGATCTGTGAGGGTGGAGTTTGATCAGATTGATTTGACCTAGCTGGAGAGAGGGACGTGGCAGTAGACAGCACACACTGAACTTAATTCGCTGGGGTTTCTCCTGTACTGTGCCAGCTGCAGTGTTGACAAAGCAGTGTAGTTATTTGACCTAGACCTTTGATATTTGCTTGAAAATATATGTGCAGAACTGTAAATGTGCTACATGTGTTGCTGTATTTGTTAGGCCAAGGTGTGGTATCTCACAGAAAACTCCAGCAGACCCTGTACCCGTGCACTTTCACACAGCAAGAAATAAATAGATTAGTGGAGAGGAACGGAAAAGTAAGAATCAGTTGAGGAATGACAGAGGTTGTATAATGAGCTGAAGATAAAAAATGAGTAAAATTTAACTGTGTATCTTGGCTAAGTGAGAGACAGATGGAGGAAATCTACAAATTTTGGGGGCGTGAACGCTCTCCTGGAAAATGCAGCTCTGTTGAAATCAAAATACTTTACAAAGCAGGTCATCTGCAGTAGACTTTTGCTTCAAAAAAATAAAAATAGACTGTCAGACAGAACACATTTTAATATTTTGGAATACATTTTTTTGAATTCTTAGTTTTGAAGTGATCGTTTGGATTCATTTTTTTAATCTATTTTGATTTATTTAGAAATAAGTGAGAACAATAAACAAATAATCAAAGGAGACATGGAATTTTCCTTCCAAGATTATTTGAAGTGTTCCAGTTTTGATGTAATTTGGAGCAAAGCCAGAGTATAAAATCCTTGGAAATTGCGGCCATCCATTCAGTTCCCAGGGGGCCTGAGAAGGATTCTGTTCTGTTGCACTCTTCAGCTGGTATCTCTTGAGAGGCAGAAGCACCAGTAATTGCCAGTAGCTGTACCAGAGCTTGTCTGCTTTGCACTCTGCAGTGCAGGAGATTGAATGTGCAAGTGGTTCCAGCACCCCGCTACGCCTGATGTCCAGCTGCAGTGGAGCCACTTCTCCTCTCACATGGCTCTGAAAAGTAGAAGCCTTGCTTTTTTTCCCCACGTGCTACGCCAAATCTCTTTCAGGATCGCAACAATTTCCTAAGGGAAGATTTTCCTATTAACACTTTCTGAGGACTATATAAGAGATTTAATAAACCTTTCCTTTCTCTGCCTTCCTTTTTCCATAAAATCTACTACGAGGTGACTGAGATAAGTGCTGACTGGTATGTCTTCCAAAAAACAGCTCAGTTCTGCTATTGGCTATTAACTAATTGCTGTGTGCCAGTGAGAGTCTTCTTGTATTTGTACGTGGAGGGTTCTTTGATACAGTCTGGTGTTTGAGTTTTTAAGGTATCGTTTAGTGCTGAAGAAGTTATTGTTCTTGCGGGAATTCACAGAAAAAGTGTCTTGGAAAAGTGTTGCTATCTCTGCCTACTTAACAGTCTCTTATAAACCTATTGCATTACAGCAAGCTGGTTTGGTTGGTGTTTTTTTTTTTGTTGTTTTTTTTTTTTTTTGAGACAAATTTCATTGTCTTTCATTATGTCTTGTAGGTAGGATATTTAAAGAAACATATAGGTAGGACCTCATTTAGAAGTCAAACAATTGAATGAGCATCTCAATCGAGCATGAAAACTGGAAAAAACAAGACCTGTAATTTTCATCCTGTTTCTGGTCCTGCAAAGCAACCTTTGGATTCATCTGGTGTGAGAAATTTGCCACAATCCATTCAGCACTTTTCTGCCCACTTTGATGCCATGCTGTCATTACTGTGAAGTCCATGTTCAGGGGCTTTTTTCCTTTCAGGCATGCACATCGCTCCTGCTGTGGATAATTGGTTATGTATGGTAGCATGGGAAGAAGACTTTTCTGAAGTGCTTACAAAGACACTGTTCTGCAGAACTGCAGTAAATAGCTACTTTAGCAGTGGTTTTTAAAACTAATTTATTAGTTTGTCCTTTTTAGACATGCCAACCTTTATACTAGCAAATACAAATTACTTTATGGTTTAAAGACATCATCTGGCATTTTCAACTGCTACTCAAGAGCTCTGTGTGCGTTCAAGATCAGTGGCTAATTTGCTTTGTGGAATGGAGGAGCTAGGTGTTCCACCCAGCTATCTTTTCAGCAGACTCCTTGCTAGAAAGGAAAGTAAATTTGTCCTTGTTAAAACTTGGGTTCTTGTGTTTCATTCTCTGTTGAACCAGCTTTGCTCTGCTCAGTCGGTAATGTCACTCCCATCTGCATCACATCTCGGGGAGGATAGTCAGAAAGTCTGTGGATCCCATGTGTTAAATTGAGACTGATGAGTTTTTCAACAGAAACACCTTTCTATGATAGAAAAAACTTGCATGCTTGTGCTTTGTACCACTTTAACTGGCATTTACAGTATTTCAAGTAAAAGGTTTTTGTCATAAACCATAAAGAGAATATTCTATGGTATTAATAGACTTAAATATTTTGGAATTATAAAGTCCTTTTAAAATTTGAATAAATTACTTTAGGGTGGAAAAGGAAGATTTATTATTTCTATATCTATTCAGGGAATGCACTTAAGGGCTATTGTGTCTTTAACAGATAATTTGCATAAATAACATGGAAATTTGCAAAAGTGACAGGCCGCATTGCAAAGTCACATTTAGAGCTACCACTGTAAATAGCACAAAAACTGGAGCTTCTTCAAAATAAGACATTAAGAACTTCAGATTTTTGGGTTTGTTCTTTTGATTTGATTTGGTTTGGTTTGGTTTGTGAATGGAAAAGACCAAGCTGGATATGAAATAAAAAGCATTATGCACAAAAAGCATCTAATAACTTTACATAGTATCTCTTGAGTGAATGGCTTAGGTGTATTTTGGTGTCAAACTTGATCTCTTTGTGCATGACAAAGAGATTTTCTAATAGCAGATACAAAGGAGTAGCCAGGAATCTATGCCAATCAAATGACAAAGCAGGTTATGAACTCTCTTCATTTAGGACTGAGATCAGTGTAATACCAAGTGGAGGGGCATCAAGGTTTATTAAATTTATCTAACATTATCAGCCATATGTAGTTTAAAAAGTACACATATTATTTATGAAAGATGTAAAATCTGGAGCTAGTTCGTTTTCAAAGGCTCCTGTGAAAATTAGTCTTTTATGATTTCATAAAGCCATTAAATGGCTAGACCAAATGTATTATTAAAATGCTTAAGGATATATTTCATACAGCAGCAGGAAGCAATGTGTGTTCCTGTTGAGATGTTTTTCCATTCATGAGAGAAAATGGGTTTTTTTAGTACGTAAATACTGAATTTGTAAAATAGATGTAGGAAGGAGGAGCTCTAGTTCAATGCTTAGCTTGCAGAAATATCTAAAGGACATGCAGATGAGCCCTTTGGAAACAGAAACGGAGAACAATTGTTGTTCATCAAACATAGTCGTAGAGGAGGTTCTTCAAAGTGATGGAGACACATGGCTCAGCTTCCTTCTGACCAGCAGGGTGCTTGTCAGAATTTAGCTGTCCTGAGGTGGTCATCTGGCGTGGAAAGAACTGTTTCTTGTCGATGCTGGGGAGGCCCACTGCTTTCTGACTGCAGACCTGGGAGCTGGCGGTGCTGATCTCTCAAGGTGGCAAGGCTCAGGGCTGCTGGGATACTCACAAAAATCCTCACCCTTGGTCTTCTAGTACTACTTGGTTCTGATCTAAAATCTCTTCACAGAGCAGACCGTGGTGACTTAGAGTAACATGGTGCCTGAATCATCCTAGCCTTGTCTCAAAATGTATCTTGGTAACTCCATCCAAGATGAGCCTCAGGTTAGCAGAGGTCAGGTTTTTTGCAACTGTTCTGCAGATTCTGCAGTTCTGTGTCACTCCTGACTGCTCATGATGGCTGGTCTTCAGTGCTATGCTTGTTTAGGTGCAGTCTTCTAAACAACCACAGTCACAAACACACCTACATTTCAAAGTACAGTGTGAAGATAAAGGTAAATACTTAATTTATATATTCTCAAAAATTTAAAAAAGCAATTAGTTATGGCATTTTGACCTTCTAGGTGACATAAAAAAACCCCACGTTCCCTCAGTGATTGAGAATTCCCTTTTTAAACCTGCATCTTCTGTATCTTGTGCTGATCTTTTCCATGAGTCACTTAATTACTGCCTCACAGGAGCCTTTGTGGAGTGAGTCGAAGCTGTGCAGCAGTCCTGAAGTCCATGGATAAGCAAAGGGAGCATGCTGAGAAGTTATAATAAAAGAGATACCAACTGCTCTGCTAAAAACCTTGGTTTGCCCCTAAGTCAAAGATTTTTGCAATATCTTGCCTCTTTTCAGTACCCCTAGACAAGCCAGAGAAATTGCACTGAGTAAGCACAATTCCTTTTCAATGCCTTGATAGACTTTCACTCTATTTTTGTACTAGAGAAGTCCTAAAAGGAGTGCTCAGAATTCATTGATTCTATTTTTTCCTGCAAAACATGTGGAGAGATTTTACTACATTTCAATAAGCTTATTTAGTTAATCATACAGATAGAAACCCATATTTCTGTAAGGGACATTTCCAGCTCAGTGGTCCAGTTTGGAGAGTAGGAAAGTATAAAAATAGATTTACTGGAATCTGTGTGAGTGACACAGGTATCTACTCCCAGGGAATATATCTCATAATGTCATCTTTATTGCATTTTGTGAGCATCAGGCATACTTCAGGCCTCATACGTTGTGAAGACAGAGCCATGGCAGGGGGAGGGGGAGAGGCTTTAAATACCTTCTGCTACTTGTAAAAATTTGGACATCACAATAATAGTAATATAGCTTGCTGATTTTCTAATATGTTCAAAATATAGTAACTTTTGCTTATGTTCAGCAGTGTCCAAGAATCAATGCTAATTTGTTAATGGGTTGAAAGGGCTAGAGTTTTCAGACATTAAAAAAAATAGATTTTTAGTATGCTGGAGAGTCAGCATTCTTTATGGGAACAGTAACCAGGTTTTTTTTTCAAATTCAATTAATAATGACAATACTAATTTAATTGCAGGAGGAACTTACCATCCCTTGGATATGATGAAATTCAGTTCTTATTTCACTTGCTTCCTGGTGATTATGGAGCAGAGCAAAACCTAGACATGTTGAGTTCTAGGTTTTCCAGAAGTGCTTAAAGCAGTAGTGAGTCAGATCAACTTTGTTGACAAGACCCATGTGTTTTGTAATTTACAGACTCTTCAGCTAATAAACTATTAGTTCAGAAGAATTTTCTTCTTAGATGATTAATTCTTTTGTAAATGAGTGCATTACTAATATAACTTATTGATACTAAAATAAGTGGACATATGAATTAAGTAAGGAGTTCAAACAATTTCTTTTAGTAAAAAGATCTTTCAAAAGAAATAAAACAGAAACAAGTTAAAGTGGTATTAACAAAAAGTCATAAACTTAAAATTAAATTAATTAATTCATTTTGTGATGAAAAACACTCCCTGAGTGGTTTGCAAAACCCCTTGCAAAAATCAACAAAAAATATGCAAGCGCCATCATTTTGCTTTAGTTTTATGAAGAGGCAATTCTTCTTCACAGGATGAGGAGAATTCTTGTTTTTTTACATACAGAAGTGTTAGTTTTGGAAGCTATACCAAAAAAAGGAAGTGGATGAGTGGGTCACCAAGTGCATAACATATTGCATTGCACACAGATTCTCTTAAAATACAGTGGTTTCCACTTCACTATAGCTATTCCTCATTTTATTATTACGTTTACCTATTTCAGCTTGCATCATTCACACAATCTACAGAACAGCTGTCTGTAAGGAGATTTTTTGCATAGGCTTGATGAAGAGAAATATCGAATGACATGATAATATGAGAACACAATAATCCTTTTATGTGGGTGTGGCCAAGGGGTGTTATTTTTAGTTAGGGTCAGCTAGGGTTTTTTTGTCCTAAACCCTTCTGTTACAGATCCTGTAGAATTTGTGGGGGTTTTGACAAGAACTAGTCAGTTGCTCTGTATAAATGTAGATCATCCCTTCTAGATTTGCAGAACTGTTTTAGACTTTGAAATCCCCTTGTCAGAAGTGCTGTAAGAGCCACGATAAGATGTTTTTCCTGACATAACTTCCATTTTTCATACCTTACTGTCTTAAAAACAGCAGGAGAAAAAAACTGCTCTCAAGCAAAACAAATTGTCATGCAGCAAGATATATCCTAACCTCCCACTTTAAAAAAATGAAGCATATGGCTCTCCTTACAAACCAAGGGGCAGCATCACTCCTACATTAATTTTTATCACTCTTTCTGCACATGTTTCTATTGTTGTGGCAGTAAATCTTTGCCCTTGTGATCTGTCATGCTATGGGTTATCTTCTATGGCTTCTGGGATTTTGAAAGTTATTGTTGTCTTCACACATGAGTCAGAGGGCAGTGGGGCCTGTGCAGTGAACAGAGCTCTTTCACAACCATCACCAGCTGTGATGAGTCACTGAGGAGGGCAGTACACACAATCCACTGTCCTCATGGGCAGGTGAACAGCAGTAATGCTGAATAGGGATTAAACAATCAATTTTATTTCCCAGTCCTCTGTGGATGTTATTTTTTGTTCCTGAAGAATCCTCAGAGAAAGGCATTTTTCTGGCTGACATAGGCTGTCCTTCATTTCCAGGCAGCTTCACAGCCATTTCCAAGCTGCAGAGCTCCCATAGAGTGCAGTCCCTTTGCTCAGTTGTTTCTTTGAAAGCAGTGACCCTAGATCTGCAGTGCCTAAACATGCATATGCTTGATTACAAGAGACATTTCTAAGTGAGACCATTCCCCCACTGCTGGCTATTACAGCAATAGTATTTGTGCTGTCAATTTCCTGACTCCAACAGCTAGGTAACATAAATAGCACATGCCTTTTTTTACTTCTAGAGCTTTTTGGAAATCTGAAATATTGTTCTTCCTTTTTAGACTTACTCTAGAATCCTCCTCTCTTTAAAAATAGGTGTAAATCTTATTGAATTTTTTGAGGGACAAAACCTCTCAGTATGTTCTCCTGTCAATGAACATTTTTTCTTCCAGGTTGTCTGGTCTTGAGGTTCCTGTAGATTAGTTGCACATTTTTTTTAAAAGTTCTGATGGAAAAACGCCCCAACAAAATGATGTAATATTTTAAAAGTTTTTCTTTCTTTTTAGCTGTCTGTGTGGATGTCATTTGTCAACATTTTCTAATCAATGTGGTTAGTGTGTACCAGTTATAGGACTGGAGTGGCTAGACCCATGCAAGATCCATGCCAAGATACCCAGGATCATGCTCATTTGCAAGAGGCATCCTGTGAATGCTCTGATGTTGTGAGAACCACTTATTCAAAACATAGTCATGACATGGTGTTAATTCACCTGAATAAATTGTTTTGATGACTCTGGTTCTAGTCAGAAGCAGGGTACATGGTAAATGTACCTCCAGAGGCAAATCTGCAAATCTGGGGTTCCCTACAGGATTTCATCTTCAGGCTGGATCATTATGGCAGTTTAGTTCCTAGAGTGAAAATCTTGATCTTGTCTAAAAGTTTTGGAACTGCTAATCAGACTGGGATGAGGCAGTGGGGGCTGCTCTTGGTTAAACACTGCTGTCCTGCCCCTGAAGCTGACAATACACGTTTTTTTCCCCAGGAGTATGATTGGATTGTAGGCTTTTGTAGCAAACTACAAAGTGGTCCAAATTTCCTCTCAATGAATTTCTACTAAGATTTTCATTTCAAACAACCAAAAGAATATAGAACATCAACTAATAAGGCAACATGGTATGACCTTGCCCATGGAGAGCAGCTGACTGCTGCTGTCCAAGAAGTTTTACTTTAACAGCAAGCCTTTGAACATCAGAGATGCTGAGCTGTAGCAAAGCAGAACCTCTCCAAAATCTGTGAGATCTTTTGTGTACTGAATACTGAAGTAGACGGCAGCAGTAGTAGTGCTGTTTTATATAAATGTTAAATATGTTGCTAAATAAAAACTACTCATAGGTTTATAAACATGGCTCTGTAGGAATGTGACAATACTTCTCTGAACACACCATTTTTTATTTGATGTTTCTCTTCTGTTGACAGATATATCAACTTAAAAGTAGCCATACGGTTACTAGTTGAATATGAATTTGAGAGGGCTGATGCACATTGCTTAGTCTAAAAGTCTAAAATAAGTTACTCTAAAGCAATTTGCTCAAGTTGCCAGACTTTAAAGGATATACATAAATAACATTGAGTGAAACTTGAATCCACTGTCAAAGTTAAGCCATATGTCAATTTCAAGATCTCCAGCATAGGAGCATCAGACATATGCACCACTCCCTAATATTTTGGTGGAGCACATGGTTGATAGGAGGCTGCAGCTCCTATCAACCATGTGACTGCAGCTCCATTGAGTCAATGGAGTGACTTCTGTTTGCCACCACAGACTTTTGCTCAGGCACCATCTGTTGGATTTTTCCCCATGTTGGTAGTAGATGTCTGATTATTTGAAAATAGGATCATGTCTTACATAATATTATTGTGTATTTAAGGGGCCATTGAAATGGGCAGAGTAGAAGTGATTGTTTGGGTAACAGTCTGAATAAAACAAAGACTGCAACATGTTGTATTAATTATGCAACATTAATAATTAATCATGAAGGAGTAAACTGATTTCTCAGAGAAAAGCATTTCCTAAACAGATAAATCCTTCAGAAGAATGTAGGACTTATAATAAAAAGTATTGGAAAGCTCAAGGAATCTAAGAAAGGGAAGATGAGAGGACAGAAAGCCCTCTTTCCTTCTTTCCCCCATTTATTTTGTTCAGAGGGCCACGATGAATCATACGTCTCTTGTGACTTGCAGGAATGATCTTACTGTCCAAATGGCTTAAAGAGAGCTCCACTAGGAAGGAAAATAATCAATAGGATGAGATATTAAAAGGGAAGTTTTCCCCTTCTTACTCCAAGCAGCACTGTCAGCTCTCTATTGAATTTATGATCTACAGGAAATTAAACATTGACAGCATCACGCACAAAGATAAGCATATATTGCTTAGGGTTAATGACTTGCTGAATTTTCTAAATCAAGCTATGTATACATTAGTACTTCAGATTTTTGTCAAGTGACTGTTGGCAAGTAACCATAGATAATGATAGCAAACGAAAATTCCTTTTATAAATGACAGAGTCGTGCCATTGCATTTTAAGCTCTGGCTTTCCAAATATCTGCCTACTGTCTTGCCATAACTAATTTACATGTGTGCAGTATTTTGTTTGAATAACAGAATTGTTATGTTATCCACTTTTGCACACACTTATGGAGCCCTAAAAAAGGAATTTGGGATGCTGAAGCAGTTTGCAGTCTGGCAGACTTGGAAACATGTGCCCGTGGTAGATTCCAAATTCATAATTAAGCATCCAAATTAATGGCTCTATTTTAAAAAATGCCGGGCTCTCAGGAGTCCCTTTATTTGCTTGAGATATACTGATCTTTAAATTAGGCCCCAGCTCATGATATCTGCAGCTGTAATCAGACTTTTTCTTAACTTTCCTGCTTCCCCAGAGCTGCAGGCTTCTTTGAGCTAGAGGAGTAAACAGATTGATTGAGCCCAGGAGTTTTTAGCTTGCTTCTGTTTTAAATCACATAGTAGGGGCAGGTCTGTATCCTTTTCCATTCAGTGATGTCAAACACCAGTTGCCTTTCCAGACTTGCCTTGCTGATCTACTGGAGGAAGGCTCCTTGATCACCAGGGCACGATGTCCTTTATGAAAGCTGTGCCAGGAGACTGGTGATGATCGCTGGGAACTGGTTGATAAGGAAAGGGCTGTGTGATAGTTACACAAATAGAGAGCATTGCTATTGTTGACATTTAGGTTATCTCTTTGGAAGAAAAGAGGGAGAGAAGCTCCACACAAAATGTTCTAAATCATTTGGAGGAGCCTGTGCATTTCCACTGGCCCCAGAGGGAACCTCATTTGTCAATCTAAACTAGATATCTGAAATTCATGCAGCAATTCTCTAGTGTGGCAGAGTCAGAGTTAATGTAGATACTGTTTTCTTACTCTTTTCTGTACACTACCTATGTGATCTATTCATTTTTCACTAAAATTGAAGAAGGCAGTTGCAAACCAAGTTTATTTTTTCTTTTAATGAGGAAATAGAGAGGCAGAGAAAAAGCAGTTTTGCGAAAACTGCAGGAAGAATTTCAGAGCAGAAAGAACATTTCCTTTGGGATGCATAATGATGGTACATGCATCTCCTTTAATTTTTCTTCCTTTAAAGGCCTCTGTTTAGGCACTGGTCAGACACAACTGACCAGTGCTTTGTGAGCTGAAAAGATTAAAGCCTAGATTGGTTTGGTGTGCTTGGTTGGTACTGGGGTTTTTTGGTTTGTTTTTTATTCAACTCTGTTACTTGAAGGCTCAGGGATTGACACAATAGTAAGAGGAATAAAATCCAGGTCAAGTATATAGCACTTCTGATAATCCAGAGCACTGGCGGTGGATTATCAAAAAAAAAAAAAAAAAAAAAAAAAAAACAAAAAAAAAAAAAAAAAAAAAAAAAAAA
>JAYDZK010000113.1:87299747-87312938 GCA_034509185.1 Euphonia xanthogaster
GCAGCTGCTCCTCTGGGAATCCAGTGGAAAGGCTGTTCTGGTGTCCCAAAATCTCAGATTATATCCAGTTAGGAATGATTGGCTCCTCCTTCTGGGCAGAGCATCTCACAATGGGATGATGTTATTTTGTCTGTCATGCAGTGACACTCAATAGCCCATCAACAGCAGATGTCTCCCTGGAGGGAGGATTGGTTTGTGGAAGAGATAAAGAAAAACTGC
Organism: Euphonia xanthogaster; assembly: GCA_034509185.1. Lineage (NCBI taxonomy): Eukaryota > Metazoa > Chordata > Aves > Passeriformes > Fringillidae > Euphonia > Euphonia xanthogaster. Next base: position 87,299,967 of record JAYDZK010000113.1, read on the forward strand.
CCAATTAACAGAAGATAACTGCCACACTTCAAACAGCTGGCAAATGGAATACACATGGCCTTCTAGGACAAAAATAAAGGAGCAGACTCATGTAGTGAGGAGGCATTAAGAAAAACAGGCAATTCTTTATTCCTTGTTTCTCATTGGTAAAGATGGGCTTTGCAGCCATGTCTCTGTCCTTGCCAAGTGGTGTGGCTGGACCTGAGGCAGAATTGACAAGAGCAAGAGGGCAAAGGAAAATCCTCCCAGCTTCCCTTCCTCCTGCTGCCCTTGTCCATGCCTGCCCTTAGCAACGAGAGTAAAGCTGAAGGGCAAGGCATGTCCATTCACTGGAGGAGGTGAACCTTACATATCAGCAGCAGTATTGTAAGGCTGGTTTTGTCAGAGAAATCGCATAGTGGGAACTGAGCTGGGCAAGACCAGCCCACAGTAGTCATTGAATCTAACTTCAGACAAGACTACATGTGACAGCCTGTGGAGAAGATTCCCCCAAGCCACTAAAATGCCATTAACTTGGACATCTCCTTTACAGATGACCTCAGCTGTCAGCCGAGATACCAATCTTCAAAGACCATGCCTGCCCATAGCATGTGAAAGGCTGCATGGACCTGCAGTAGGATTGCTTTTGATGCCTTCTGCCGCTGAAGGGGGAGGCACAGTGCTCAGTCTGAGTATGCCACTTTTGCTCTCCCTCTGCACTCCTCTCCAGGATGCTGACACTCAGCAAAGCACCATAAGGGTTAGAGGTGCAGATTCAGTGAGCTGTCATTACTGGCTCCAAACTGAGTGAAAATGCACCTACCCAGGGAATACTCTGCACAGGAATTGCTCATACTCTTCTTCCTTACACCATATTGTCCTGGGGCTGTACAGAGCATCACGAGCACACATACACTGCTTTTAGCTCAATGCAGAATCTAGCACTAACTGTCCTGCACTGTATAATCATGAAATGTGGGGAAATGTAGTACCTCTTGTGTACAAAATTCAAGTTAGAACTTCAGCCAGCTGAAACAAGTGATTTCTTTGAGATTGAACTTGTGATCCTAAAGTACTCATACATAACCTCATAGAGAATTGGAGTAACCCAAGAAAAGCAAAAAACACAACTCTGAGGAGAGATGATATTTGGTATTTACAACCATTATTCCTGCAATGTAGTTTGGTTCCACAAAGAAGGGGCTTTGTGAATACAATTTTTGGAAATAATTATAAAATCCTTCTTTGTTTGCAAATTTGAAAGTCAGAGGAAAATTCAGCCTTAGGAAAATTTCTTCATAGCTGTGTAGTAAAAATGTCTGGTAGCCTATGGAAGTGCGATAAAGAAGCTCGGGCAGAACACTGACCTGCACTGACAGCATTTGTGTTTTTTCTAGTTACCTCTCTGCTTGCCCTGTGAAATAGTATTATGTGGGTGAGATATTTGTACTAGTACACAGGCAACCCTTGAACATGGCAAATAGTACTTACTAAAATAGATAGCATTCCCAAGGGGGAAACAGCAAAATTACATGAGATTCATAGAATAAGGAATAACTAAAATTGCCCAATTATTTAAACTGAGGTATTTTTCTATCAATACAATATCTTGCTGAGCTTGTGGAGCATAATTTAGAGTAGGCATTTTGCCTGCAGATCACGATATAAATATTTTATATGATCTCCCACACTATTAGAATAATAGAGGTAGTGTTATTTAATCCACTCCTGGCAAAGCAGATGCTTGCCAGAATGCATAAAGCACTCAAGGACCTGGTTTTGTTATCATTGAAACTGATTGGTAGAATGATTTATCTAAAGTTTGATTCCTCATTGTGGAAGTGAATTTGATTGTGCTTGTGAGACACAATTTAAGGTTGTGTTGAAGCCTCATAAAAAAAAAAAAAAAGTGGTTTTGATGGAAATATTAACAATATGAGGATGAAAAAAGCTCCTTAAATGTAAGCAGGCAAAGCAAGAGCCATGTCTGGGTTGGAAGGAGGGCTGAGAGAGACTGTCTTTCCGCAAATTGTTTGATTTGGACTTAATAGAAATTGTGATCACAAAAAGTGAATTTGAATGCACCTCTTAAAAAGCAGTTTCAAGAGAAGAAACTACAAGCCACAGCAGAGAGCATGCAAGTGCTGCTATATCTTGGTGTCAGTCTCATAAAGTATGTTGCAAGTAAGCAGGGGCAGAGAAGTTCAAAGTTTAATAAATTTTTTCCTAAAAACACAACCTTTGGAGTGTAATTTAATGCCTCTCTTGACAGTCACTGTTTCTCTTATTTTTTATTGCAACACATATTTCAGTTTTGGTGTCTGATATGCCCTGACTACAGTCCTTGGGCCTGAGGTGGGTATTTGGGTGTTGCAGGATTTAGGGTAGGTGGTCCAAATACTTCTCCATCTTCCTTTTCTACAAAGTGGATGGGAGATGAGTATTGATTGCTAATCACCATAATTTTGCACACTTGAGCAGGCTTTAGTAATCAGAATGCTAAAATCCTATGGAAAACATTTACAACTATGTCCTTTCCCCGAGGTGATTGTGCCTAAAGCTGATATGCATAGGGAATGATGACAAGATGACCATTGTTTTGTGCATTTGTACGTGATAAACTATGTTATTGAGCACTTCCTCTGTCTGTTTATGCATTGTTTTTCATGCTTGCTGTAGGTTTTATTGATGTGTTTGATAACATGGTATCAGCTGCAAGGCAGAAATGTTTACTCTGTTGGGGTTTTTTTTAAACTTTTCAATGTAGATTAAAAAACTTCAGCAGCCCCTGGATGGATAGGCTTAAGCTGAAAATTTACATGTGAGTAACAAATATTATCGTGGAGATGAGCCAGACACAGAAAAGGAAATTCATAATAAGGGACTGCTCTGGCAGTATTAGTCTGCCTCATGTAGATTTGTGTGATGAATCATCCCATGTCTCCACAAGGACTGCTGCTGCTGCTGAGCTCTGCCAGCAAGTGGGACAATAAAAAGTGTGCATGAAAGAGCGGAGGGCAGGGCACACACGAGGGAAGAGGAAAGGGGAAAGGGACAAAAAAAGAACAGCTATTTAAAACTGGACATGTCAAGCCTGGCCAATAGTTCATGTTATATATAATTCAGCCAATTCATTGGGTAAATCATTTCATATGCTCCACAAAATGCAATTTGCTTCCATGGCCAAGCATGACAAAGGTTTCACAGAATTGCAGTTGGCAAAGAGCTCTTCTAGGATAGTTAATTCAGGGCCTGTGAGATTGCTGAGGCATCTTGTCAGAACATTAAATAATCACACGATGTCATGAGGGAATATCTAATTAAGGGTCCAATTTCTCAAGGGTCTGAGTACCTGTTACAATGTGCTGAGAACCCTTAATTCCCTCTGGCAAGAGCAGCAGCTTAGGCTGTTCCCAGCAGGCATTTAATAGGATTGTGCCCTTACTTCATTTGGCTGGGATAAGTCCAGGCCAGTCAGGTGAAGCAACAGTAATGAAACAAGACAAGATAATGACACATAGGGTTACATTCCAGCAGGAATATTATTACTTGCAGATGACAAAACATACCCAGGTGTGAAGTCCCTGTGAAATACAGGGAAAGATATAAGGATGCATTCTTAGGGGTTAAATTTATGCCTTTGAGAAAGACCTGTCTGTATTCATCCCATGCAAAAAGAGCTGTAAAAGGCAACACGAACCCTTTATCACCCCAGACCATTATCCTGTATGAACAAGTGACAGAATTCCCATCCATGGTTTGGTTCCCAAGAACTTTAGTGATTTAAACAACCCCATGACGGTTGTCTGCCTTGCAAAGGCAAGCAAATTTTCATCTGGTGTTTGGGAAGCAGAAAGCTTGAGTAGGGGAAATGTGGGTGCTGAATTTCCCTGAGCAGCATTCTTTGTGTGACCCAAGAGATAGAACAAAATTTGAGGTGGACTGATGAAGCCTTACCAATAAGACTTTTCCCTCCTTGTATACCTGCAGTTATATAAAGGAGAAGAATGTTAGATGCAGCAGAAGACAATAAACATTGAATTTTGGCTTATTCTCAGAGATGAAAGTAGAAATAGTATTCTTCTCTTAGTCCTGAAGAAGTGTTACAAAAAGGACTAAATGAGTAGGGAGCATGGCATTATGTTGAGCACTTTTGGGAGAGTGAAAATTTAAAATTAATCTTTGTGTTGTCAGGCTCTTAAGTGAAGAATGATGCATTAGACAACCTGATTTTATTTGATTTGTTGGGAAACCAGAGCTGCAGTGCTGTTTCTTGAACAGAATTACAGGCTTCATTTAAAGAGAGAGGCAAAGCGCACACATCACTCTAGAGTAGATCAGCATAAGCATTTTCTATATCATGAGTAATGTTTACTGGAAGAAATCAAATTACTGTTACACAGACCATCTGTTTTCTTTGCATGCAATCATGTAAGTGTTTTAGGACAAGCCATCCTTTTTAATCAGTTGTAAATCTCTTATGGCAAGGCACTGTTTTCTGTAATAAAATCTATTTTTATGATAAATGTAAGAGTTTTAAATACTGGTTTCTCCTGCATAAATATAGTGTACATATTGTTCATAACATAAAAAGTAGGGGTGTACAGCATTAGTTATTATCTGTCAAGAACTTAATTTTAGGGTATTTTGTATAGTCATTTTTGAATATTTGTTGGATCTGCAACTCACTGGTGTTCAACTATTATAGCAAATAACATAATGAGTAATACTGTCCATTTATAGCCCAAGAAGTTGATTCCTATATATATTTAGTAAATTGAGTATAATAGGGTCTCTATTTTGTAGCATGACTCTATAAAAAAAGTGATTACTGTGGAAGATGACTTTCCATTGTCTAAATTCTTACTCTTGGAAATACTGAAGAAAACAAGGCATGGCTTATTAAAAAACGAGCCTGTGGGATGACATAATGACATTTAGGAGACTTGAATTTATGGTCCAAGAGGGAGTCAACAATAGAGTGTGATATTTACTTCATGTTTGAGGGTAGCTCATTCACAGATGTAATTGTCCCATTCATTTAAGTGGGTGCTGAATTGAGCCTACTATTTTATTTTTTTATCATTGTCAGCTGTCAACTTCCCTGATTCATGTATTGTCTTTGGGTGCTCTTGAATTCAGAGGAAGCTGAAGGTCTGCCTGCTTAGCAAAGTTTCTTCTGATTTCAAAAGCAGCTGTGTGATTGCTTTGCCAGAATTTGCTCTGTATTGCATAATATGACCCTGAAATAAAAGAAAGAACTGTAAGTAACACAACTGGAAATTCCCTCAGCAGGTTGGCTGTCCTCCTCAATGAGGTGGGCAAGCCTGAATTTCATTTGTTCAGACACTTTCAAATCAATGCTATTTTGTCTGAATAATTAAGCTGCTTACTCAGGCTTGAAAAGTGTATGGTGCTAAATTCTTGCGCTTTTTTGGGTAAACATGAAGAGGCAAAGAGGGAGAAACAGATGGACCATGCACCTGGAAAAATTATAGAGCCTACAGTCTGGTGCCATCCCATGGTACAGTGGAAGTTTTCTGCTCAGGGAAATATCAGATGAAATGAAGGACCCCTACAAGTACGATTTTGAAGGCTGGACTCAAAATCTCCATGTCCTGTGTATTGCCACTTAGTTTCAGTGAAAGGAACAAAGCAGAACAAGGTGAATGGCTTACAAAATCATACAGGTGATTGAGAGGGAAAGATAAAATAATTCTGTAATTAGTAGGAGTGTGATAATTTGTTTGCATTTTTTGTTGTTGTTCAAATTCAGTATTCTTTCTTGGAGACAATTATTAAAGATGTGATAAAATTTTACTTTTTACTCCATCTGGCTTTTCTTCTTATGTTTACCCTTCTTTTATTCACAGAGAAGAAAACTGCGGGCAAATTAAATTATGTCATTGAATCACAGCAATTTGTTTGTTAGAATAGACTTTCTCAGGGCTCTGGAGGGTATCATCAATGTTCTAGTCTAAGCAAGAAAAAACTAGATAACATCACTCACAGCCTTCTTCTGCTGAATGTGTGGTATCTACAAGGATGGAGATTTGCCAGCCTCTCCCAACAACCTATTTCTCAGACTTCCTTTTGTTCCCCTAGAAGTTCATCTGGTTGTTTCTCATGATCCTGACCAGTTTCAAATCCAGCTGAGGTCTGGCTTGCCCAGTTTCATCCAAGCAGTCCAGAACAAGGAAGCTCTGCATTGCTCCCAGGTAGCCCCTCCCAACCCCTTCAATCTGTGCTGTCCAGCTGATGTGCCTGCATGACTTCCCACATGGCAACCTGGGAGATCCCAGTGCACTGGGGGAGCTGTTTCCAGAAAGCAGCTTCCTCTTCTGGGCCCTTTTTGCTGTCGTGTGTTTCAGGAGACACATTTCAGTTGGAGCCATCAAAAAAGTTGATGCAAATATATGTTTTATATTTTTCATGTCATTCTTCCTACTCCCATCTTCATACTCCCAAATTTTTTTCAGCAAGATATATAGGACAAGGTGGAAGATATCAAAACAATCTATTTCCACAAAGTTCTATTTCCACGAGGGATTTTTTTTTAGCATGATTTAATATTTGCTTGTAAGTAAAATTACTACAGTATTTTGATTTTTTTAAATCTTCTTATTTTTGTTGGGGTTTTTTGCCCAGAACTTTGGAGCAGTTACCACATGAGTTCTTCGGTAGCTTCAGTAGAACAGACAGTATATTTTCCAGCTGTATGGTCTGTTTTTATCCAAGAAAGATATTTTGATGCATTTACAATTGTCAAAGAAGACACTGGCCTAGCTCTAAGAACAGTAAATGCTAACACTACTGCTTGCAAATTAACTCATTTTTATTATCAAGAAACAATTCAGCAAAAATTACTTAATTTGCTTAGTGGTAAAGACTGTGGTAAACTATGAATTACTGTTGTCATACCTACACTCTATTTTGATACAGTACATTTGTTCATTGAAACGATAATAGAATAATTTGCTCTACAGCAAGTATGATGCATATCTTAAATTACAATGAATTACTTATTGCAATGAATATCTTAAAATATAAATGCAGAGCTCCTGACTCCTCTTTAAGTGCAGTAAGTAGAGAATACTGCTGTTTATTTTAGGAATTTCCTGTGTCTGCAGTGCTGATTACACTGAAGTGGGAATCAATGACAATGTGCCATATAGGAGACTTTATTTATAGTAGCTTTATAACTGATCTAAAGTGAGACGATAGATTTTGATACCCATGACCTTTAATAGAAAACTCTCTGAAGAGAAGTTTCCAATTTTACCTCCAAAGTAACCCCTAGTCAAAGTCCTTTGTATTTTAGACTTTGTGAGGCAATTAAATAATGACCTATTCTTGGTTCCTTTCTCCCTCAGTTACTTCTGTATCTTGGCTATTCAGTTGACAAAACAGAAAAAAATATTCAGGGGAGCTCTACAAAGCTAGACATTTACCTATTTCTGCTTTTTAGAATGTTCTTAAGTGCAGCATGTTTGGTGTTTGCATGTTTGCTTTTCTCTCCTTGCCCTATTGAAGTCCATTGGTTGAAGAGAATATGACCTGTGCATGTGTTCCAAAGTCTCCTCTTCCACCTCTTTACCAGATGTATTTTTGAAGGAAATGGAGCAGGAAAGTGACATAGATGATGATCATGTTTGGCTTTGAACTGGTGTCCCTCAGCTCACTTGGTACAGGGAGGAAAAGAGGGAAACAGAAATGCTTGGTCACAGTTTTGAAATAGATTTAGGTCTGAGCAGTTTATCCTTGAAGAGGAAAGATCTATAGGTATTTTTAAAAAGCCATAATACCAGTGAATAATCTTCATTCTGGACATTCTGGAGTGAAAAACAGTAGAAAAAATAGCTTAGAGAAACTACAGGGAAGAGAAAATGTGTAGAATGGTGAGATTGAATTATTATTTCAGAACAGATCATTGTAGTATCTGAACAGTGAGCTAAAAACTAAAAGTAAATGCATCTAAGTAAATGTTATCTATTTGAAATGTGATGTGTCAACCAGTAGAATTAATTAAATCACTGAAAACTCTCCTCACACATATAATTACAACTAAAAAAGGTGGTGTAAAAAAATTTGGGCTCTTACTAAACAGTAATTCCTCCAGGCTGCTTATTTTTAAATCAACTCTTGGGGCTTTTATTCCTCAATATTGGCTACTATTGAAGGCAGGAGGTACGAATTACCTGAATTACAGAAATTATTCTTCCAGTGCCTTCATACTCCACATTTGGTCTCTTTATCCTCTCTGTCACAGGTAACTGTCTTACACCCAGAGCAAGAAAAGTAAATTCACTTGGCTGTCCCATATCTCTAAGGAACCTGATGCATGAGTGGACTAGAGAAGAGACAGAGAGAAAAACCCCGAAGACCTACAGATCATCTGGCTGGCAGGGTGAGTAAATGTCCTGTCATCTCAGTCATGTGTTGTCAGGTACACAAGAGTGAGCCTGCTTTGAGCATTGCCTCAGGAATTATTTATCCAGTAATTGTTGGGAAAAAGAGGATCAAAATGTGTCATGTTTCCAGGACTCTGACATTGGTGCCTCACATGCATTCAGAAGTACTAAGCCAAACACCTCCCATATTTTCAGTTTAACACTAAATGTGGATTTAATGGGCAGGCAGTTCTATATAGGGAGGAGGGGGTTAATGCGTGCTGTGCTGTCAAAGCCATTTTCAAATGTGGTAGGTGAAACAGAAATATCTATTACTGAATCAGTCCAAACTCCTCATGATTCATAAAGAGATCTAAAAAAGAAAAGAAAGGAAGAAAACTCATTTTCCCAGTGCTGACTTAGATTGCTATGGATGTGGGCCTGTGTTCCCTGCTTTTCATAAGCAAATTTTTCTTGTTTACAAAACAGAATAATAATAAAAAAAATACTTAGCTGAGAAGCAGACATGCAGTAGGCTTATGTAATGGTCAGAACCTGATTAAATGATCCCCTTTTCCTTCTGGCTTGGCCTGTTCCAAAAGGTGGTAGAAGCTGAGACTGTAGCAGGTTCTGGAGCATTTCCTCCAGTTCACAGCAGAGTCAGGGGTTCTGTCAAGTACCAACAACCAATTTAGGGGAATCAAGAGCCACATGTGCAGAGGATGACTTATTTTTCAAAAGGATGATGCAAATAGAAATAGACAAACATGGAAGAAAATACGACCCAAAGATTACCTCAGAGTTCTGGTGGTTGTCTTGTTCCACAAAAGAAAAAAGACATAATAAAAATGTTGCCCTCCTCCACTGGAGTAGCAGATGCTTCCCCACTGCATTTGGTCCTGCACATTTCTGGCCCCTAAACACTGGCCAGGCCCCATCTGCTCCGGTCCCCTCTGTGGGGTGAAAAGTATGAGTACAGCAAACCTATCTTCCCTGCAACCCAGGCCCAGCCTAAGTTTGTTCCTAGAAAGGAAAAAAAGCAGCTGAATTATAGTTTTGTGTGAAGATCCACCCTGGCTAGGAACCACAAGACAATTTAGCAAAGCCTACAACAAGATAAAACAAAATAAAAGCACTCCAGGGGTTTTCCTTCAACTCCAACTGCTGTCTTATGGGGGAAGCAAAACCTAGCAGTACAACAGTGTCTTTACAATTCATATCAGATGATGTGTTCAGTATATTGGGCTGTTTTTCTTAACACATAAGAAATATTCTGACTTTGGTGAAAGTCTGCACTTTCTCACTCCACAATCTTTGAGGGCATCTGTCTAAATGCAAAGGTTGTCTGGACTTTGCCTTGTGTTCCAGTTAGAAGAAGGAGAATTTTGCTATTTTTGTTGTGCTTTGGGTTACCTTGTTTTTAGTAAGCCCTCCTCTGTGTGCTGGAAGATGACTTTGGTGCGCAGAATTTTTACAGAAATGAGGTCATTCCCTTGGCCATTCTGAACCCAACACCAACAACCATCCGTGGTCTCTGTTTCTGGGCTCTGAAACCCATAGGAAAAGGTGTTCAGATGCTGATGAGACACTTTTCTGCTCTAGCAGCTGTTTCTTGCCTCCTTGTGGAAAAGGCCGTGGAGCAGATACAGCCTGGGGGCACAGGTTTGTCCACACTTCACAAATAACAGTGTCTTCTTTCACAATGTTGTTACACTCTCTTGTTTTAATACAGTATCTTGCTTTTTAAGTAGCCACTTATTTGCCCCTAATTTTCTGCTTTGTTTTATATCATATCTGTGCAACAGAGGTGGGTTTGATGTGTTTTAACACAGTGGTGTCTCAAAATAACACAAATGAGGGCTAGTGTGACTGAGAGCAATAAAGGCGTTCAGCAAGATGTCAGCATAGCTGAAGATTAAAGTTAATACATTTTTTGAGTCTTTAAACCATTTCTATTTGCATTGCTTTTGCAGTTCACACATAAAATCAGTCTCAAATTCAAATCTTGTTGAAGCTTCATGAACATTACTTCAAGGAAATAAGATGTTGGCAAATGATTAAATGTGTAATTAGAGGTTTCACATTTAATCTTGTCACTGTAGTGATTTATGGTTTATTATTTTGTCTAAGTAATGCACTTCTTTCCTAGTGTTTTTTCTTCCCTTCATTGTTGTTAGTGTCTGTATTATTACAGTAAGGAAATTTGTCACAAGGACAATACTTTTGTTCTCAGCTGCAAGATACAGAGGAGAGTTAAATCAGAGCATAGAAGATGCAATACACTTCCCACTGCAGTTGGTGGGAGAATTGTGACGTGTTTATATTGTTGGGCCAGCAATGCTTTAGTGGTGAGAACAAAGGGCAGGATGTAGCCTCTGTGCTTCTCTGCTGTCATATTTAGGGCTGAAACAGGTGTCTTCAGTAGCTAGTCCCAGGAAGGCTCAATAAAGACATGGAGCTGGGACACACAATCTCCCTCTGTAGTGCATGCCAGAATTGGGTGGAAACCTGCAAACGCAGCAGAAAGAGCCTTGAAATAGCCCTCAGCAAATGCTGACCAGAGTCCAGTGCCTACAGGCTGTGGAGTCCGGGCCCTTCTCCAGAGGTAGGTCCCCATAGCAGGACTTTTTTAAAAGGACTCATCAGGATTTGTGCTCACCACAGCTGCCCAACAGATATGTGGGACCTTGTTGCTTGAGTGAAACTGATGGCTCTTCCCTCCCTTTCCAAGCTGTCCAGCCATTGGGCTGTGCTTTCCTCTCTCTCCTTTCTTCCAGCTGCATGAAATTTGCAACTTCCCTCTGGCAGGACTGTAGTATGTCTAGTAAAACAGTCCCAGATCCTGTTTTCCAAAACAGCTTGTAGTTCTGCTGGAAAGGCAGTGTCCGCACTGCCCCAAGGTGGGGAGAGCCTGGAAATGGGATTCCTCACACTCAAGTAAGTGTTCCAAGTTATGCTTGTGTAGTACAGGATATTACTTCTTCCAGCTGCACCATAGAAAATAAGCCAGATCTGAGATTTTGGGACTTAGGTGTTGTTGCAGGCTCACAAAGGCTCTTGAACTTGGAACATCTTGTTGCTGAGGTGTTTTTTTGTGGGACTTCAAAGACAGAGTGAGAACTGAATTTTTTGGTGGAAGTTTTCATATGTAGGTGTGTAAATTTTTATGTGCTCTTAACTTCCTCTTGATCAAGGACCTACTTAAAAAAACAAGATTTATTCTCCTACTAACATATGGTACTAAGAGTTCCATCTTACAGTAACTTCACACAAGTGTTGTTTCCAGACTATTGCAAGATGAAATAACTTAGGTTTTATTTCTGGTTGAGAGTTTGAGTTCACATTCATGTTAAATTCACCTAGTACTATTAAAGAGAGCACAAAAAATATGTTGTCATTTTCACTGTTTTAACTAACTATGACTTATAGATGCACTTTACAGCAATGTTTAACACAGTTTAATTATGCTCTCTTGAAAGTATTGTATTTTACATTCTCCTTACCATTTTGTAATGTTATTGTGTTTCTTCATATTGTCTCATTGAAAACAATGGGGCCATTTCTTTTCATGTTCTGCAATGATAGAATGGTAGGAATGCAATGGTAGAAAATTCCATGAGATCTTTACAAAAATGTAGCTGAATAAAATTGTAAAAATAATTTTTCCTGAAAACTGGTTATGTAAAAAAAAGGACTTCTGTTTTGTCTTTTGTTTTTAATATGTCTCTTTGTCTTTTGAGCAAATTTTTCATTGCTGTAATATTTTTCAGCTCTTATTGCTTTCTTTTCATTGCTGTTTGATTGTTTGGGTTTTTTGGTTTTGGTTTTGGTTTGGTTTGGGGTTTGGGTCTTGTTTGTTTGGTTGATTTGTTTTGTTTTTAAGCTAGGTGACCAGTGAGAAAATGCTGTTCCAAGAAGTTAGAAGAAGCCATAACTCCAGTGCTACCTTTCTTAATATTTTTGAGGCTGATATTGATGTCTTTTGAGCTGATGTGCATTTGTTTTAGGAAAGGAGTTGTTCACATTAAATTTGTGATTTTTCCCTGAGTTATAATAGCTTGTTTAAGATCTAGCAATCCACATGAGAAGTTCCTGTTGCTATACTCAATAACGAGACCTTTGATTGGCTGTCTGCTAATTTTTCCCTTTTCCCTGCTATTGCAGTCCCCATTTGAATAAGAGGTCACTCAAAATTTCACAACAGCTTTCATCATATCTGACTTAATTAATGATTGGTTATTATCTCCTCTTCAGAATTATCATTAAATATGTGCAATAAATCTAGGCTTACAGAAGTACTTTGTTGTACCATCTTATGCTCATGATAGAAAACTGGGGGTTGTGGCAGATGCACCTGAGGGCTGAGCTGCCATTCAGCAGGACCTTCAAAGGCTGGAGAGTTGGACAGAGACAAACCCGACGAGGTTCAGCAAGGGCCAGTGCAGGGTCCTGCACCTGGGGAGGAATAACCCCAAGTCCCAGCACAGGCTGGGCTGTGCCCCACTGGAGAGCAGCTCTGCAGAGAAGGGCCTGAGAGCCTTGCTGGATGGCAAGCTGGCCATGAGCCAGCAGTGCCCTTGTGGCCAGGAGGGCCAGCGGGATC
>JAYDZK010000113.1:87313038-87337671 GCA_034509185.1 Euphonia xanthogaster
GTGGCCAGGAGGGCCAGCGGGATCCTGGAGTGCTTTGGGAAGAGTGTGGCCAGCAGGCCAAGGGAAGTGATCCTGCCCCTCTACTTGGCCCTAGGGAGGCACATCTGGAGCGCTGTGTCTAGTTCTGGGCTCCTCAGCCCAGGAGGCAAAGGAGAGGCTCCAGTGAGGGCCACAAAGATGATTTGGGGTCTGGAGCATCTCTCTTACGAGGAGAGACTGAGGGAGCTGGGGATGTTTAATCTAGAAAAGAAAGGACTGGGAGAGGATCTCATCGGTGTATAAAAGTGTCTTAAATGTGGGTGTCAAGTGAATGATGCCAGCCTCTTTTCAGTGGTTCCCAGTGACAGGATGAGGAGCAATGGCCATAAATAAAATCACAAGAAGATCCACCTCAACATGAAGAAAAATTTCTTTACATTGAGGGTCAGAGCACCCTCTGCCCAGGGAAGAGACTTCCCATGGAGGTTGTAAAGTCGCCTTCTCTGGAGACATTCCAAACCCACCTGAATGCATTCCTATGTAACCTGATTTAGGTGACCCAGCCTTGGCAGGGGGGTTGGACCGGATGGTCTCCAAAGGTCCCCTCCAACTTTAACAATTCTGTGATTTTGTGATTCACATCTTGCTGTTATTTAAAGTCTCTTGGTGTAACTCATTTTATGGGTACAAAAAATAAGTGTGGTAGCAGTTACCCCTTATGATGCCTGAGATTTCTAGTCTTGCACTGTGAAGCAGAGGAAAAGGTCACCCCACTGCAAGGTGAATGGTCCTGGTGGCTTCAGTGGGTTTTTAGCTTTGCATGAGTCACTGTTTAAAGATTTCAAGACTTGCCTTCCTCCTGAGAAGCTTCTAGAGAAGCACTGGTATGGGCTGCCATCCATAATATTTAGCTCTGTGCTTAGAAGTGAATAATTTATATTTTGGAACTCTCATATACATGCATATTTTGACAGCACTATTTGTTTGGTTTTTTAATTTTTTAGACAAATTCCTGCTTTTCACAGTAGATTGAACAGCTTTTGCTTCTTCTGAGCCATAGAAACCTAGTGTGTAAATTCATTTGAGCTTGAGGATTACTACCCTTTTAGCGTTTATGATCAAAAGTGTTAGCAAGACCCTTGGGGCAATCTCCTTACTGGAATGAAATAGCATGGGCTATTTGAAGTCAGCTGGTTGAGCCATTCCAATATACAGTAGAAAGGAAATTGGCCTCTGGTCCTTATGCCAGTGGAATGTACTGGATTTTTACATACAGTACTAGCATAAAAAAGAGTACAAAGTTTATTTGTAGCAGAGTTTATTTTCTGCTCTCTGCCTGACTCAGTATTAGAATCACAGAATCATTAATTTTGGAAAATACATTTGAGGTCATTAAATCCAGCCATTAACCCAGCACTACCAAGTCTTCCACTCAACCATGTCCCTCAGAGATACATCTACATGTCTTTTAAATATCTCCAGGGATGCTGACTTCCCGGGCAACTTACACCAGTGTTTTCAGTGAAAAAATGTTCCTAGTGTACAATGTAAACCTCCCCTGCTATATTCTGTAAGTGTTCGGATGGTCTATAACAGAATCCCACCAGGATATCTGCCCTGTTGACCTTCCCTCTAAACATTCATAAACATTCAACCCATCATAAAGCTCTAGAGAGTAGAAACACATCCTATCATACAGGACTACCCCAACTACCTCTCCTTCCTTGCCTATCTCTTCTTAAGAGTTTATAGCCATATTGTTTGCACTCCCTAGATGCTACACTGTTACATATGCCATATTTAAACTTCAGAGCTAGGACAGATATGTTCATCGACTAGGAAATACTGTGTGAAGTTGGAGGCCTGTAATGTAGATGCAAAAAGTTACAGCTGAGATCCCTGAAAATGCAAGTTCAAAACAAACTTAGTAGTTCAGATTGAAGTCCTGTTTAGGTGAAATGGTCCATTTTTATTCACATTGTACATATTTTTGCATTTTTAGCGTGGAAGTGTTATGTTATATTACAGCCATTCCCTCAGAAAACTTGGGCAAAACCTGCTTTCTCTAGGTCACAAGGAAAAATAGCAACTAGGGAAATGGTGCTTGTTTTCCAAAATGCATATATTCTGTTGTGCTTTGTGAGTGGCAGGGGGCAAGTGGTTAGGAAGAGCTGATTTACTGATTTATGTAGAGGAGAGTTAGCATTGTGAAGAGAATTAATGTGAAAATTTTTATTGCTTGCTTGTTTCCAGGCTGGATTCCTCCATCACGAGAACCTCAAGGCAGAAAAGCCTCAGGGCCCAAAGCAGACAGTTTTTCTGAGAGGGGATCAACATTTTTTTGATCACTGAGTTCTTTAGGAACTTTGATAGATATCATGTAAAGCTGCTGGATGAAGCAGAGCATGCGCAATTTGACTGGATAGGTAAAGACACGCAGGGAGCTGGGCTGCTGCCCTACATCTCTGACATGGCATCAGGCAGACCTGGTCCCAGGGTGAAATATTCACAGCTGGCTTCTGCCATTTCAAGCACAAGACAACAGTGCAAAAAACCTGAAGCTGTTCCTCTAGTTTGCTCCTGTTCTACTCTTCTGTACCCAGATATATAATTTATATGATTATACATATATAATAAATATATAGCATATCCTGGTGACAAAGGAATAAAATGCCATTCCCAAGAGCTGTTGTAGTCAGACTGTCCTGGAATTCATAGCAAGGACCAACTCTTTTGTAGTACTATAGCACTCCGAGACGGAGGATTTTTAGCAGAATGGGATGCACTCAGAAAGCAAAATAAGTGATGTTAAATTAATGATTGTGTGAAGTACCTTGAATCTCATGTCCAGATTTTCAATAAAAATCCTGTTAAAAGTAGTGTAAACAGTTCACAAATATTATTGAGTTAATCTGGATTTAGGGAGGAAGCCCAAGTGTGCTGGAACCTACCAAAAGGTCACAGGCCTTTTGATGTAACAGAAAGGCAACATTTCTCTTTCTAACCACCTGATCCATACAAGAAAAGACTAAAATTATTTCCTACAAACCACTAACAGCTACTTCTTCTTGCTTACCTCCCACTGCATCTACTTTGATGAAATAATTGCACTCACTCTTGCTAAAATATTATCATGAAATAATTAATATTTGCATTTAAAGCAGTGTGTGCCTGAGCTTTGTAGTTAATAGTATGTTAAGGTGGAAAATGTGATTTCATTCACTGTTTTTGGCAGCCCAATGTTGTGCATAGAACTGAAGTTTATTAAGTTGCTCTTCCAATTGTGAGCAACAAAAATGCTTCTGCTTTGCAAGACATACAGTAAACTTGGGGTACCATTATTTAGTATCTTTTGAAGATTGACAGCAAGAGCAATTATCATAGAGCAATTTCTCTATGATATTTTAAAGTTTTAATATATATAATAATGTTTTTTTAATGCATGTGAACTGAGACTCAAAAGGATGGCAGCTTTTTTAGTGAGGCTCATTCCCTTTTTCCTGTTAGACACTTTTTTGAAGTGGAAGGTGGGAAGTAGGTAGGGTAAATGGAAGTCCCTATGGAATTTTTGAGGCTGAATGAAAGAAAAACAATTCTGGTGAACTTCATAGGACAATGACTGGTTTTCTCACTTGTGTGATTTCCTCTGGCTGTTGTATTTAAGAGGCAGCAAAACTTATCAACAATCAAAAATAATCATTTGGAGCAATAAAAATTGGTGGTTAATGAAAATGAGAAGCAACTTAAGTAATGAGGAAAGCCAATGTGAATGGCCAGAGTGACTGAAGCAATATTCAGGTGAAAAAAAATATTGGGAGATGGGAAGAAAGAAAATTGTTATGATGGGACTGATAATACTTTTATCCCCACAATCTTTGCCATTTATTCACTCTTTTGTCTTTATGCACATAAACCACCCACCAGCCTGTGTCTCAGTGTATCTGACTCCATTTAATACATTAAATTTTTCTCCATGCTTACCAAAACTTTTTGAGAAAAATACTCTAAATTGAAACCCAAAGTAACTTAAATAGTTTTTTTTTCTTTTTTTGTTAAAATGGACAGCTCCTTAAATAAGCAAATTAAGTATTAAATCTATATCTTCGGTGTTCCCTAGCCTTTTGGCTTTCTTTTCCCTCAAGCAACCCAGGACTAACCTGGGAGATCTTACTGACTTTAAATGCATTAAATATATTGATCTTTAGAAAGCTTTGGCGCCAGGCTGTCTGTAGCCTGTGTCATACTGTCAGAAAGGAAATGCTCCTGATTTTGTCTACAGAAAAAGCCAAAATGAAAAACATTATACTAGGTTCAGATTACTGTGAGAGCTGGCAGGACCAGGGGAATTGGCTAATAGCAGTGGTATTGCAATTAGTGGGGAACAACTTGGCTAAGAGCAGCTATGATTCTTTTTAGCATCTCAGAAAACATTAAATGTGTAATTTTTGAAAAATCATTTGCTCAGAAATAACCTATGTATTCACTATGTACCTACTCACTAGGCTCAGCAACATTTTGGAGGGGATACTTTCCATATCCTTTCCTATTTATAACACCATATTCTTTCTTCATAATGAGATTCACTTGATGTCAATGCAGTCTTTGAGCCCTGGACTAGTTTCAGGCTGTGAGTGGATCACATAAGGCCACTCCTATTCATCTTTTCTCTTTTAGTAAGTTGCTTGGGTTCAGTGATTTGCCCCCATGAGTGAGAGGTTAGCTATCCAAACACACTCCCCCTGCAATTACACCTCACAGAAACATTCCATCTTCTCACAGGGGCACTAAGTCAAGGCTTCAGCTACAACATGGGTTGAATCATTGTTGCTTTCTGTCATAGAGTCAAACTAAAAGCAATGTGACTTTCTTTGGTCACTGAAATCAATCTGGGTTCACCCAAAATAGTTAAAGTATATGACTGCTGTCCTGAGTCACTTCCTGCTCCATTGAATAATGAATTTTCCATCAGCAATTGCCTGAAGAAAGTTGTCCTTTAGTCGAATGGGAACTCTAAACACTCTAAACATTTAGCTGCACTGCACAAACACATCCCCTTGGTGGTGGTATCCACCACACTAACACCACACAAAACTCCTATTCCCACCAGCAGCCACCCACAATTCCCTGGTCCCATCACACTCCTGTCTTCCCTGCCAGACCATAGCTGAACTATTTTCTGCATTTTGCCATACAGAAGAACATCTTCTACCCCTGTTACCAGGAACCCTTGCACGTGCATCTCCCTGTGCAGGTTCATGCAGCCACAGGCACCTCCAGTCCCTGCCTCTTCCCTCCTGAGCATAGTGTAGAGCAGTGCAGGGAGTACCAAGAGGAGCGGCAGTGGCATGGCAGCCCGCTCCCGAGTTAATCTCATTGGATCTGAAGATTAGGCACGCTTCTGGGTGCTGTCTGCTCTTCAGATATGGGAGTAGGTTTGAGGTTTGTGGGATTTAAAAAAAAAAAAAAAAAGAAATTGCTGTATGAACATTCATTATTTTTTTTCTGAAACATTTTTGTATTTTTACTACTCTTATAGTAGTCCAGATCTCCTTGAAGAGATTGTAATTGTTTTATATTTTTATTTTACTTAGGTAACATATACTCTTATATAGTATACAATCTTGCTAGAAAATTTCCTTAGGGATCCATTTTTCTGAATGTCAGTGCCACCTTCACAGGTGCTGCTGCTTTGCTTTCATTAATTCTGATACTTGATTATCGTCCCAAAGAGGAGAAGAACCTTCCTGTATGGCCCAGGTGAAACGTCTCTTCTCATTATAGCCAGTTCTTAGATGGTGCCTACCAGGCAGCACTCAGGTTTTTTATGCTGTGTCGCTCTGCTCAAGGGAGACAAGAAAACACTTCTGGTTAAGGTAAACCTGCATTGCAAATGAAAGTAGTGTGTGTTTCCTAGATTCTATCTGATTGTTAGTTATGGTAAATATATATAATAATGTATAGTTTCCTAAAGGAAGTGTTTTACCAGAGTTGTCTGTATTGTCCCTCAGCTTTGAAATGAGGTATCATATGGTGCATTAGTAAGGGTAGTGCTGGGATGTATTTGAGATATTTTCCGTTGTGTGGCTGTATAGCGTTCTTTCTGTGTTAAATGAAGGAAGAGGGATTGGAAACTGTCTTTTTCATTTTTTTCTATTAGGAAGGAGGTGATTCAATTGCAGAAAACACCAGGTCTGCTTAGTCTCCCTGGCACTAGTGTCTTAGGGTCCGGTGAAGGCATAGAGGGTTGAGATGGGGAAAGGAGAGACTTGAAGTTGTTCAAGAAATACTTGAATGTTGGAGTCCTAGATACTGTCTCTTCTTTGATCAGCCTGACCTCTGGTCTTTAGTAGAAATTCAAATCAGGACCATAGGATTGGAAAGGACCTCTTAAGTAATCCTGCCTTTCCTCTTGCCAAAATAGCTCCTGTAGTATACAAATCTCTGAGAAGGTTGTTATAGTATATCTTCAGTTTAACAGGGTTCTCTGCCCTTTTATGGGATGGCTATTCTGTAGTTGAGTTTCTGTGAAAATTGGATGCCTTCTAATTTTTTTTATACTAAGGCAAGTTCAAGGATAGTTTCTTCATATTTATTTTACTGTTGGTATTGCCTTTTATCTTAAATGGTTTTGCCTCTTTGTTGCATGTGGAACTTCCTTAGGTTTTATTTTTGTGAGAGTTGACAAACTAAGGTCTTTGAAATGTGTCTTTTCAGGTAAGTGTCGTGGAGAGGTAGGTTTTGTTACTTGACAACTTCAATTAGGTGTTCTGTCTACTTTCTTCATTTGTTAAATTGTTCCTGTTTTAGGCCGTGTAAAACTATTACCACTCAGTATTTCAAAATTACTTTTCCAAGAGTTTCTACAGTATTGATGCTTCCTAATATAAAAAATATTTATTGGTACATCTTGGGCTCTCCTATGGAGACAGTTTATTAGACTTGCAGACTTGAGCTTGTTAGCTTGTAGACTTCTTGAGTAAGGGGAGTTTCGTCTTTCTTCCTGTATCCATGTTGGAAGTGGCCACCTTGGGCTGTCTCTACTGTCACTAGAAAGAAACAGGTAGAGAAACAGACCTGTTTCAGTCATCCAATTTCAGATAAAAGGAATTGCACTCTAAATCTCAGAACCATTGAAGCCTAAGGTGGCTTGCATTGATGAGAATTTCTGTCTTCTACCAGAATAATCTTACTTCTTCTGAATGGCATATTAGCTCCTGCTTTATAGTGGTAATTCTTGTTGATACCTATGGCTGCATGGAAACCCACTAGAACACAATCTTACTACATCTCAGTTCTTAATTTATGACTAAGACAAAAGCTAAATGGACTTATTTTTCATATATTTCTGAATCAGTAGCTTTGGAGAGCTCATTCTGCTCTTAATCTTGCAAAAAGTAAAGAACCTTGAATTTATCAGACTTGAAGGTGGGAGTTCAATGTTGGCAAAACAGGAATCTCTTGGAAATTTATTTGGTTTTTTTATGACATCTATTAGATGTCAGACAGGGCAGCGGGACTTGGCTGCTGTCAAGGAATAGGGAGGCAGACAGAGGACCCCAGACAGCATAAAACCTTCACTTTAATGATTTTAGTAGAAAAGTGCTTTCTGTTATCTCACCTACTATCAAGAGAATTTTCAAGCTTGGTCGGTGCTCTGCAAACCTTGAAGAAAGTACAAAGGTGTTCAAAAATGCTTGAAGCCTGGTTTTCAATCTCACACTGAAGCTAAAGATCAGCTTGGACTTGTATCGATTTAATGTTCTCCATCAATCTTTTTTCTAAGGAGGCAACAATGTCTGTAAAGTCTTACTGAATGACAGTTACTCAGAATTATTTGTAACAGCCTGTTTGGAAATGCTTCACAGCTGTCTGCAAGCCTTGTAAGCACTATATCAGGGAAGATGCTCAAAGCTAGTACAAAGCTATGAAAAATGCCTTCTCCAGCACATGTCCTGGTAGTCAGTGGTGCTCATAAGACCTAACAAGTCTACTTGTACTTCAAAATTTGTCTAGCCTGCCACTCTTCCCCTGCCCAAAGCAGAATTCCTCACCCAGAGGAATGAGTGGTCCTTAATTCAAGAAATATTAGTCCTTCAGGACTGGAGGGCAGTTCAGGCTAGGATACACTTTTCACTTTGCTGGGGAAAGGGAAAGCACGTTCCTTTGTTTGCAGACAATGTCTGTTCAGAGCTGCTCAGATACAGAGAGAGGAAATGGATAAGAGGAGCAAATGCAGCTGAGACAGCCCAGAGCCTATGGGCCAAGGTGGGACAGACAATTCTGTTCTGTGGTAGGTGCATTCAAAATGCATGGAAATGCTGTTATTCCAATGAAATGTAAAGGGAATGAAATTCCATGGATGGTGTTGAAAGACCTTAGGATTAGGTATTTTGTCTTGCTCACACCATCCTGTGTTAAGTGGAGGTCCCACTGATAGGTTTGTCTGCCAAGGTACAAATGAAGTGTTGTCTTCCCACATTGTAGGTTTTGAAATATTGATTTGTTTGTTTTTGAGGCGGAGTTGCACTTTCTGAAATAATGATAACGTTCATCTAATTTATATCTGCTGATATGATGGCTGAACATCATCTCGATAGATTATGAATGGGCAAAACCAACTTGATTATTGAGTCATCCTAACTCGCAAGTCACTCTGCTGTTTGACTCACCATGCATAGGCTTTGCTGTGCAATTGTTTTTGTGGGGTCAGAGCTGATGGATGCCATCCAGAGTCTGTGCTCCCACTTAGAGGCAGCTGCCAGAGTTTTATGTCACTGCAGAATTTCTCTACTTCTTTATCCTTGTTGTTCCCATAGCTGTAGAACTGAGGAATTGTTTTTCAGGTAGTGTGGTTCATAAAACACTATGTTTCTGCTCAATCTGTAGACCCTGTGTAGGATCTTGTTAACTACCATCACCACCCATGTAGTCTAATGATGTTGTACCAAATTCATATGAGTCTCTTCACTATCATTCAAATCACATTTCACTATCACCTCATACCACACTTTTCACAGTCATTCTATTGGCAGCTTACTTGAAGTCTTTTAAGCCAACTAAAAATGATGAGAGCTCATTTTGTCTTATATGGCTGTACCTGCATGAAAGCTTTATGGGTTGCTGAAGGGTAACTGTTCAGCAACTGCCAGAGAGAACTGGAAGTTCTCTTAATTCATTTGTAACTTAGACTTGTGGGATTTCAGTGCTATTGTATCTTTTACCTTGGGAATAATATCTGTTGTAATCATGAGCGTTGTAAGGATTGGAGTCTCCCAGGATCATAATGCTGGTGTTCTCCATCTCTTTTCCAGTGTTACCTATATTGCAGTCCAAGCATCACTACCTACCCTTTAGAAGACCACCTTTGAGATTTGTCTTTGATAAGACAAGCCTTGACCTTGAAGCCCTTTTCCAGACCTAGAACACTGTGTTAGGAACATACTGGCTTTGTTTTGCTGGATTTTAAACAACTCAGGGAAGGGAAGTTGCATTTATTACTGAACTTGTTTGGTGTGTTTTAAAACTAGCTCTAGTCTGAGCTCTAGACTCTGAGCTAGAGTCATCCTACTCATTGTGAGTCCGACTTATGGTTGTGTGCTGGTTTGTGTGATGCTGTCTTGAACAGCAAAGGTGAAATACTTTTCTTGCTTTATGTAGATCAAGACCTATCAGGTTATTTTGTCATACCACTTCTCCTATGGTGTAACAAAAGGGGCTTCCTTCTCACCCCATGGACAAATATAATAATTTGGGCTTCTTGCTGTATTGGAATCACCACAAATCCTATGCATCCATGTAAAATCACCTGAAGGGGAAAAATATTTCACACAGCAGATATCTGAAAAAGGGAATTGGATATGATCAAAGCTGAAATGCATACTTCAGAATGTACTTATATAAGTTCTATAGTACTGCTTGATTTCAAACTTTCGGGATTTAAACAATTTAAAATACCCTCTGCAGGTTATGTATGGGTAAGTTCAAAATCATGTGTCCGTATGAAAAATACAGGCTAGATATGTAAACTTATACATCTGTTACTTGAAGATTTCAGAAGACATCCCATGTCTGACCATGTGAGCTTCTTTCTTTAGGCCTTTAGCAGTTTCCCCACAAACAATGTGCTCTGCTTCTCTCTTGTGGACTCATTTTCTTACCTTTGAATAGCTGCAAAGGTGCTGATTCTCCTCAGGCAATACTCTAGCAAGAACATCGTGAAAACTAATGCAGCTATGAAAGAGGAAGGAAGCCAATCCACAGAGTCATTCTTTTTTAAAATATAAGTAATAATTTCTTACTGAAAGAGATGAGGACAAGAAACTAAGATAGCTACTTCAGGTATAAAATATTTTGACTACTGAAGATTTTAAGTGATGAGTTTAAGGAGATGTAATATAGAAAAACTATTTGCAACAAGGTCTTCAGACATTTTATGGAGGAGCAGTGTGGATGATTCTAGTTGAATTCTATGAAACAATTAGATGTTTTGAAATTTGAAATATGTAATTTTGTGCTCAAAGAAAAACAAACCTTTGGACAGTTCAAAATTAGTTCATGTCAAAAGGGCTATTTTCTGTCCTGGGTTCCACTGATTAAATATAAAAGATGTTGTCAAAGTATTATAACATTACTGAAGTATTTCAGCTTTTATAAAACATGTTTAGCAGAATATTTATTGCAGAATTTCTACCCAGATCCTTGTGGTTATAAGATGAACTGTCGAATATGAGAACTTTTGCTAACGGTGTAGGCTGATCAGACTACGTGCTACTCAGATTATTTTGATTGATTTACAAATGTAAAAAAGTGTTAATCCCTGTTTTAAATATATATTTAAAAAGACTTATTCTTTGAAGTGTTAGTTTGGATATCAAAGGTAATTTAACTTTTAAATGGATTTAGTATTCATAAACTGTACATCAGCGGAGAACAATGAGTCCCTTGCTGAAAATGTTCATTAAGAATTAATAAGAAAAATACATTCTAAAAGTAAGTCTAATATCAGAACAAAAGATAAGGTCTGGGATATTTGTAGTACATGAAACTACCATGTGTACTCTCAAGTTTCCACGGGATCAGCACATGTGAGACTACTTACTAAAGTGTGTTATAACTGTTGTTTTACACTTCCTTCCTATTTGTTGTCAAGGATTTTTTGTCTTCTCAAGATGAATTGGAGTATGGGACCTACCTATTAAGACTTCCAAATAAGAATAGTTCTTCTGCACTAAAATATATATCTGCTACTTGCCTGTTATAATCAAGGCATCATAAGTTTGAAAATGTTACATGCAGATTTTATCAGAGTAAAATTACAAGATTTTTGCCAGAATCTTGTTGTGATTTTATCCCAGCTGTAAACTAAGCCCCACCCAGCCACTCACTAGCCCTCAGTGGGATGGAGGAGAGAACTTAGAAGACAAAAAAAAGACCTCACTTCAAACTTCTAAAGGCTGATGCAACATAGTACATATATATATGTGGACTTTTTTTTGAGCCATAGAAGCCCTCAAAATGTGTATTTTTTTGCTTTTAGTACAGGCAAAAGGTGTTTTCTGGAATTTTACAGCCTGCATATCTCCTTGCCTAGATCAGTCAAAGCCATACCTGCACAAACAGAAGCTGTAATGTTTTTCTGTTCCTTTGGAAGACCTGTGACCCACACTTAGGAGCTGGAGTTTTCATTTTTTTGTCAGTTCACAAGAAAAGGTGATATCTTGAGACTGTAGGTACCAGGCAGTGGGAAGTTAGCACCTGGCTCTCACTGCATTAAATACATTATGCCACTGTTAATGTAAAAGAAGACTTTCCAATAATTCCAGGTCTTGGTGACGCTAGAAACTGTGAGTTTTGGTTCATAAATGTTGTTGTATGAAAAATCCCTCAATATGTGTGGTCTGGTCCTATAGGAGTTTTTTAATTTTAAAACTTTACTTTTAAAAATGCTTTTTAATCTACAGTCTCTGCTGAACAGAGATAGATTCACATTTCTTTGCTAGGAGGAAGAGAAATGTTGGTACTTCTGCTTCATTGCAGAACCTAGAACCACCTTTTGCTCTTAGAACTGGATATATAAGTCCCTTTCAGCTACTAAGGATGCCTTTGTTCCATGTTTGCACAGGATCAAATATTGGGAGTCTGGGCCTGTGATTAGGATGTCTAAATGCTGCGGTATATAAACAAAAATGGTTATGAGTGGAAATTTCCAAGTTGGCTGTAGCTTAGCCTCATTCCTAGCGGCTTGGAGTACTGAAAGTGCTCATCCTCGAGATTCTGAAGTCCAAACATGTGATTAATATACTGCTTAGGTCATAACAGTGAGTGACTGGCTCAGTGCCAATCAACAGACCTAAAGAAAAGGAGACCTTGTATGAGAGCAGGCTTCCAGCTCTTTTAGACCAAACAGGCAGTCTAGGGCCTTTCTCAAACAAGCCACTCCCTGTTTCCTTCCACTGACCAAATGAGAGGCCTCAACAAGTAAGATTTTAAAAATTTTTTATTTTTTTAATGTCTAAGTTCCATCCGTTCTGCCACATCTTTGCCTTTTCAATGAGCAGCTTGGGACATGAAGTTCATGTTAAAATGTATTACATTTTTCCTATAAGGCCCTGAAAGAAGACACATGGAGAAACAAGCAGATCTATTTCAGCCTTAGTTAAGCAATTCTTACCAAGTATGTGGACAGATTGCATTTGGAAATAAAAGGATGGATATTTTTCATTTCTTTTTGGTTTGTTTTTTTAACAGGTGCTATAGAGTATACTTCAGGTTCTCAATGAAGTGTTCACATTTCTATTTTTGTTCCTATTTTGAAATACCAAGAAAACAATTGCAATCTTTTGCAATTTACAAACTTCCCTTCTGGCATTATAATAATAAATTTCCTGGGCAACCTCTGAGATAAATGTAACAAGTGTTAGCACATAGCTATTAAATCTTCTAAGACTGTGAAATAGCTGTTCCTGTCTGGACATTTTCAGCCTTGTAATAGAGCATGTTTTAACTACAAAATCTATCAAAGGTATAGAGAAGTTCTCACATTCTATTTTCCCATAGTACTCCCTTTTAAGCCTCAGTGTACAAAATAACATCAATGTCAGCTCTAACTCTAGATTCACATATGCACGATTAAGAGCATAATAGATTTTTTTTCTTCTGGTTTTGGAATAGGGCTAAAGTGATACGAGCTTTGCTTTTCCATGCTAATTTTGATACTTGTCTAGAGCACAGGTATTTTCTATCATGTTTTGTACCTGGTATTGTAAATTATTATTTGCTTTGGTTTAAGCTTAGACTTTGTTGCACGTTGTGCTGTTTAAAGCCTATTCTCTCTGTAAGATCTGTTCTGCACTTGCACACAGCACATCTTTGCCACAAGCATGCAGGAACTTGTTATTTCTAGCCCATTACTCTGCATAATGCAATGCATGTGATTATGACATTTTGGAGACAGGAAACCATCTAATGCTAGTTCGAGGCTCTTCTGTTGGTGAGGTTTTTCCCTTCCATTAATTCTACTACAAGGATGTGATTTTCGAAGCAGTACAATGAGGGTGTAGATGAGGAACTTAGTCCTGCTTTATCTTCAAACACTGCATACCCATTATTCACTTAAGCATCTTCCGAAAAAGGATGGTCCACTAAAAATATGTCTCTAGAAAACATGAATGCCTCTCCTATTTTTTTTTAATTGAATTCCCTAAGACTTTGGGTTTTTTCATCCTGAATCTTCAGATTCACAGATGTTTTATTACAATGCTTTAGTTCCTTAGGGCAAACTGAACAGTTGTATTCAATGTTATCTCCCAGATTTTCTTGCTTTCCTGCTCCTTTCTGCCTTTATAATTGAGAAAAAAGATACTTGCTGAATTTCTTCAAGGGAAACTTTTATTTTACTAATAATCCCCATTTCAGGAAGCTTTAAAGCTGCCCTTACTGTTTTGTAAAGAAGTAATGCAAGTATTACTTGCATTATTATAACCAAATAAAGTATTTTCCTAAATCGAATTTCTCAAGTTAGTATTCCATTAGTAAATTGAGTAATTCCACACTATCTTTTGCCTTTTCCTAATGCATTTTTTTTAGGCCAGATTTTGTGTGGAGTGGGATGCTGTCGTTCCCTAAGAAAGTAATTTTATTCATAATTCACTTTATTGGATGAATTTCTGGAGTCCTACCATTACGCCCTCCTCCCACTTCTCACCAGCAGTACCTGTATCCGCTCTAGCCAGATGTGCAGCACTGCTGGCCCTGTGGAGACTTGAGCCATCTGCTCTGTGCCAGTTGGACATACCATCATATCTTAAATAATTAGGTGGTCTTAACAACAATTTTATGATGGTGTTTGAAGTAAGCTGCAGGGAAAATAGGTTTCAGACTGTAATTTTTTGCATAGAGTTTTGACTCCTTTATAACCATAGAAGTCAATTAATTCTCTATTGAACTTGATATTTAACAGTCCAGTGAAAGAACAAGTGTGTACTTCTCACACAAAAGCAAGAAAAAGCCTGGCTTTTATCCACTCACTTTCCATCCTCATTCTTCTTAAAGGGCTTAGCCCTAGAGTAACAGCCTGATTCTGCCTTCAGCTGTGAGCATAAGGCCTGGGTTGGGGTTCAGTGGGATTATAAATCACAATAACTATTTATCTTGCTCTTCTTACCTCTCTTCTAGCTGGCATGGGATGTCAGGTGTTTTATGGACCTACAACAACAGTCTCATTGATGAGCAGAGTATTTGTTTCCATCTCAAACAGGGAGAAAAATATTGGTTTCTTAGAGCTGCAATGTTGCAATTTCCAGAAAAGTAATTTTGAACCATTTCAGGGATTATAACAATGTATTAGTACAAACTTCTTGACAAATTGTAGCTTGGGTGCTTGCAGAATAGGGGACAAAACAACACTAGGTTATAAAGAACAAAATAGTGCTGATGTTGAAGTATTTTTCTGTTGTTACAAATAAATTATTGGGAAACATTTCTGGAATGGAATATATCAATCTTGATTTTGCTCCTGTGGTGTTTTGGGTCCACAGATTAAACATTGAGTATTCCCTCTTGTTTATTGCAGATCTGAGCAATGAAAGAGCCTCAATGTGGTCTGAATTGTGGCACTCATAGGAGGTAACCCCTATGACTTGCTTTGAACTTTGATGCCTTTAACGTAGCTAATAAGGTGTTCTTAGTCATGTTATTTGCCCAGTATGGCCCTAAGACCTCTAGGTAAATAAAATAAAACCTCTAGGTATGACTCATGATAGTGTTTAAAGTAATTCAGGCAATGCTAGTTAGATTTCTCCTCACATAGAGCCTCACAGAAGAGTTGAGGCTGGAAGAAACTTCTTGAGATCTTTTGTTCCAGTCTCCCTGCTCGAGCAAAGTGTGTAAGAGCAGGTTACCAGACCTGCTCACACCTTAAATCAGGATAGGATGCTGTTGGAGTTTTTTGCCATGAGGGTTCACTGCTGGCTTGTGGTTCACCACACCCCAAGGCCGTCCTCTGCAAATCCACTTTCCAGACACTTTGTCTCCAGCATGTACTGGTGGGGTTATGCCTCTGCAGATGCAGGACTTTATGCCCTGCCTTGTTGAGGTTAATTAGATTCCTCTCTGTCCAGGTCCTGCTGAATGGCAGCACATTCCTGCTGAATAGCAGAGACTAATGGTGTGTCAGACACTCCTCCCAGTTTTGTACTATCCACAGACTTCCTGAGAGTACACTGAGTTTTGTTAACCAGGTTATTACTGAAGGTGTTGACTCTATTGGCTCCAGGGTATACCTGTGGGGTACAATACTAGTGACATTCCTCCTGCTGGACTTTGTGCCACTCATCATAACTCTCTGGCACTGGCAGCTCCGCCAGTTTCCCACCTACCCCACTGCCTGCTCACCTAACCCTCACCCTGCTTACCTAACCCTAACCTCAACCTGTCTAAGCATGTTATGGGGGACTGTGTCAAAAGCCTTACTAAGGTCAAGGTAAACAGCATCCACTGCTCAAATAAAATCCACTGAAGTGGTCACCTCACAGAAGGCGATGAGATGTTCAGCATAATTTCCCCTGCATAAATATAGGCTGACTACCTTCCTGCCCTTTGTCTGTTTGCAAATGGTTTCCAAGATGTTGCTCTGTCGCCTTCCCAGGGGCTAAGGTGAAGCTGACTAGCCTGAGCCCAAGTCCACTCCCAAGTGTGTTAAACATTTCCTCCTCTATGCAAAGCACAGATAACACCAAGTGTTTTGCCATAGGAATAGTAATAACCATCAAGTATTTAGGTGTAGTGACTCATGATTTTCTGGCTAGGTGATTCTGCTCTGAGACACAGCACTGTAGACCAACGTGGTTTGGCAGCAGGTAGGCATTCCACAAAGGGAATTATGGCTGTTCCTAGCATTTGCCAGCATATATGAGAAGCAGGCAGATTTTATAAGTGATAAAATGTTCCATTCATGTCTTCCTTATGACTTGTTCCTCTTCCAAGAGAAAAGAACAGTAACAGGTTGTTCTGACACTCTGGCCCTATGTGTTGTTACCTCTAAGCATGCAGGTAATCTCTGCTGAGGAGGTTGCAATGGGTCAGTGAGGTTTCTTTTTTCCTCTTTGTTTCTGGCTCTCACATCTCAGACTTGAATGTTTTCTGCAACTGTAATTGGTAAGTTGATGTACTTGAAGGAAACTTCCCTTCAGGAGGAGCATTGCGCCTCATTATAATTCATTTCTAGCCTGTTGCAGCTGTTCCTTGTCTTAAAAATATGGAATTTAGTAGTCTTCTGGTGAATTGTGCTTCTTATACAATAAGGGGCAGATGGGGGTGGGGAGAAGCTTTTAAAGGCAGCTATTTCATCTGTGCTCACAGTTTTACCACAGCAGCATGCTGTAACATAAAATTTAAGAGGTCAGTAAACAACTTGGCAGTAACTAAGCAATTTAAACAAAAGCTTCTCTTCAGTATTTGATGATTGGAGGGAGAGGAGGAGAATCAGGATTCTATTGTTTAATGTGTTACCACAGTTGCTCCATTTTTAAAGAGTAGTGCTTAATAAGGATAGTAATTCTAGCATTAAAATAGCAGGCTTTTTTCCCAGATCATTGTCGAATTTCTTTTTTGAAATGGATTGTTGATTCATTGCCTCTAATGAGTTCTGTATCCTCCAACAAATGTAAAAATTGTGTGTCTGCACTGGGGAATTTACAGCTGAGTTGGTTATGCCCCACTTTTTAACAATTAGCATCAGGAAGATCTATGATCTGCATACAACTAATGAAGGTACTGATTAATATTATTTTTCTCTTTAAGGCCTTTATGTGCTCTTTTCCTGACCTATAAATACTTTACAGCATCCAGTCTATGATAAAACTTGCTTTCCTTAGAGGACCTCCACTAATAAAATGATCTGGCTTATTTTATGCACAAAAAACCTCCTGCGTGTTAATTATTAGACACATGATTATCTTGTTTGTCTGTACTATGTGGTCAAGACTTTATTGGATAATGCTGTAATTGTCTAACAGATGGATGGTAGATTAACAAAGTACATGGATCTGAATTCATCTATTTGCATCTCCGCCTGCAGTGATGAATTTCTAGTTGCTCTTTAACCATATAAACCATTTTAAACTAAAATTTAAAAATCAGTTTCATATTCTGATTACAATTTAAGCAGTTGGATAATTTTTCTATAAAAAATGAATTCATACCAATAATAGATTTGAATTTTGGCATAATAGACCATATTTGTTTTTTGTAATTTGGATAGGAAGATTAGCAAACATCGTGGACTAAAGTAAATATCACTGGTTTTGGAAACAACCATAGAAACCATTCCCAGTGAAACTGAAAATTCAGCAATGTTTGACTCTGGGGATTCAGGTCTGACCCTTACCTGCTGTTTCACAGTCTTGCAAGCAGACATTGGTGTGCATGTGTAGGGATTTGGGGCAGCATCTGCTAGAGCAGGGCTGAACATGGAGACAGCGCCAGGGCAGAAGAGATGAGGGGCTCAGTCAGGGCAGGCACTGCAGCAGCACCACACCCAGCCAGTCACTGTGCACAGCCCTCACAGTATCCTACAAGCACACCAGGACTTCCTTCATCTTCTCCCCCCTGGGAGCACCATGGGGCCCTGTGCAGGAAGGCCAGTCAGTGATGTGGGACGGGCTCACAGCCATTGATTTCAATTGGCTTTTCCAGCTCTAGATTTTGTGAGAATAATTTTGCTGCCAAGTTGCTCAGGAAAGTAGTTAATGCTTTTGCTGTATTTCATATGTGTGTGTATATATATACACACTTTAAGTTTCATACTTGCTGTTGTCTCTAATGATTTTTGTTATATGATTGAAAAAAAGCAAAATTATGTACTTTTCAGAATGGGAGTAGTTTTTTTTCAAAATACCTTTAGCATTGAAATTTGTTGGCCCTTAACATGTACCATTTACAGTCTTTGTGCTTCTAGTTTGCACAAAATAATACAAGTGTGGGTGCTTGACATGGGTCAACAGCCACCCAGCCACCTGCTCTTTCTCCACTCCTTCAGATTGGGGAGAAAATAGAAGGAAGGCAAGAAGACTCCTGGATATGGAAAATGGCAGTTTAATAGGGAAAGTGAAAGCTGTGTTTACAACCATAACAAGAGGAGGAGTTAATCCTCCTTAAATAAATAAGGTGACAACCTGTGCCATTGCTGGGCACATGTCCATCCCCTTCATGAGAAGCAGAGCCTCAGTATGTATAATATCTGCTCAGGAGGAAAATTACCACACCTATGAATGTATGTGTGTCTTCTTTGTCCTCCTTTCTACGTGCTTCTGTTGCTGAGTTCTTTAGGCACACACTGAGTTCCTTCATCCTTTTGTGTTTTCTACCAAGTGCACCTGGGTTCTTGACAGAAGGCAATCCTAGGAGTGGACTTGGCTTTTCCCAGGAGAGGAGAAACCTATGCTGCTTTTTAGAGCTGTTTCCTTATATGCTCTATGAGATCTCTGTGTTCCCACAGTATGTAAGCACTTTGTTTGGGTAGCTGTTTGGATCTCTCCTCCAGTAGCCTGAAGTTTTACACTTAAACAGCACTGAAACCTAGGATTTGTGAGTTGAAGCTAAAGAGAAGAAGCATAATAGTGCTTTTTTCAGGCATCTGTTTCTGAAAGAAATGTAGCAGTGGTCTAGGAAAGCAGCTCTCATTTGACAAGGCTTCAGGGTTTCCAAACCAGAGCAAAAGTTAGGGGGAATTGGGGTCTCACCAAAAGATGTTTTAATATCCGCATCTTGTCCTCACTTATAATTGTTTACAAAGCAGTTTTCATACATACAAAAAAGATTATTTGAAGGAAGGCTGGATATAAAACACTTTTAAGTGTGGTTCAGTCTCTGGTGGGGATGGGACACTGGTGGTCTCTTTCAGCAGCTTGGTACTGCTTCTGCATTGGGAGCACCTATCCAGGGAACCAGGCAAAATGTAGTCTCAAGTCAAATACACCAGCTGCAGATAGATGACGTGTCTTTAATGGCAATTGCTTCAATGTACTAATCTGTTCCTCTTACTCTAATTTTCTTTGAACAGACCTAGGGAGCACTACAGAAATTGCCTGGAGGTTTAGCTTTTGACGTGGTCTGCAAGCTGGGGCTTTTTCCTGAGGCCTGTGGAAGCAGCTTATTTCACGTAGTTGAACCCTTGGAGCAGGATTCAACTTTTCCTTGTGATGCACTCCAACCTAAGTCCTCAAAGGAGTGAAGAGTTCTGCACTGACAATTCTTAATTTCTGTGTGATGATAATGCATTTGCTGCTGTGTGCCTCAGATGCTAATTGCATGACTGTTGGACTCACTTGAACTAGCTAATCACAGCAAATCCAGAACTAATGGTGATTATGCTTTGGATGGGTCTGATACCTATTTAAATATTGTTCTTCACTTAGGGACGGTACATCATGTTCAAATAGACCTACAGAATTGCTCTAACCAAGTCCTGAAGGCAGGAGGCCTGTGAGAAGAGAGGATGTGTAAGTATTGCAGGAAGGGTTTTTCCAGGCATGACACTGAAGGGAAAGGGTACAGCTCTAAAGGCTGAAGTTAAATCCTTTGAAAGGCAGAAGTGTTTGTAGACTGAAGGGCTGGCTGAGCATGCAGGAGTTGTGGATAGGGCAGCTGTGACCCACAAGGCACAGGAGGCTGCTTGCAGGGAAAGCGCTTGCTTATGTGGAGGAAAGGCTACTTAGTGTTCCTTTGTGTTAATTCAAATGCAAAAGTGAGGGAGCTTTAAGAAAATATCGTTTCACAACCACTGGTGAGCAAATCTGTAAATTGCCTTGCTTTGAAAAGCCTTTTTTGGCCCGGGTGTGGAGTACCATGCTGGGTGGCTGTAATGTGATCACTGCAGCTCTGTCCCCATGGCCAACACGCTAGTGGCATGCCGCATCTACTCTGCATTGCAGGAAAACCCTGTAAGGAAACTCAATACACAGAGAATTACAATAGCTGGTCTTTGTGGCTGCAAGGCACAAAGATGTTTTGCTGTTTCGAGGCTGTACAGGGATAAATAAGGTGACAACCTGTTCAAACTGTGCAGCTGCATGAACTCTTTTCATGCTGCGTCTGATGCCAAGCCTTTTTGGTGGAATAGCCAAGGTCAGAAGCATTGTGAGGGTTCCTGAAGTGCCATGTGGCTTTCACATATCCTGAGTGGCAGGCATGGTGTTTCATGTCACAATTCCAGGGGCAGGGTGTCCCTCCACTGAGGAGAGCTGCTTCTTGGTATGTAGATATCTTCTGGCAAAACAACTCAGTGGAAGTTGATCCAAGTTAAGCAAGTAGTTCAGAAAAAGGAATATCTAATTTTTATACTGATTATACAGAAGATAATATGAATATGAGCTTATTTATGGGCTTTCCATGATTCTAAAAATTAGAGGTTTTAATGGGAGGTGGGTGTGCTTCTTTAGTGCCATAAGTTCTCGGTTTATGGAAGGAAGTTTCACAGGCATCAAACAAAACAATCTGGTGCTTCAAAATAAGATCCATAGTAACTGGTAGCCAGATTTATTTATTTTTCTATTTATTTTTAACCTGAAATCAGGAAAAAATAGTTTATCTGTGAAAAGAATCAGTTTTAAGCTTGAAATTTCTGCTGAAATGGAAGAAACACTGAGAGTTTCCATTGGCGTTCTCTTCTCTGTTCAGCGCTGTGGCTTTTCCCTGCCCAAGCAGAGTGTACACAGCACATCATAAGCAGGTGACTATTGCCAAGAGTTGCAGGTTGCTCAGTTTAGTCCAAAGGGATGAATGTTGCTGTAGAATTGGTCCCCTTCACTGTAAGGCAGTGTTATCATTAGCTTTCATTAACTTTGCTTTTTCTCTAATACTCTGACATTTCTTTTCCACTGCTGTTGAGAAGAGAGCTGAACATATTTTTCCTGATCACTGCCATGCTGAATCTGACTACTGACAGTATAAAGCCTTTTGCAGGTCACTAAGATCTTTCATTTCTTTCCCTACCCTCAATTTTTAAAATTTCATAAGTTATTCCTACATCTGTTTTGGCCCTTGTTAGTACAATCTCTGTTCCAGCATTTCTCATGTATGATAAGAAGGAGCAAGAGAAATTAAGCAAAGTCTAGAACAGTATAATGAGTGGCTTTCTTCATTGGTATAAATCTTATTTTTTAGTTTCATGGTGTTCTGTGAGGGGTAGGAGGTCCTTAGGGCCCTTAGAGCCTCATCTCAAACACATGTAAACTTTTCACTGTTCAGAGAGTTTGCTATTAAAGCACATCCATTTCATTCCCACTGTGGGTATGGTTTGAGGGAGGACTTAACCCCCAGAGTGCTTTAGGGAACAAGCAGACTGCATGAGGCTGAATATTAGTATCTGAAGAAGAGAAAAATCATTCAATGCAGACACACTCCTGTTTTTCTCCCATGCACAACACAATGTATGCTCTAGCATGGCCAAATGGTACTGACCTGTTAATGAAGACTGATTTTTACAGTAATGTACCTTGTACTGTCATTGCTGTTTGAAGCTTGTATGTGCCTGTGATGTACAGAAGAGTTAAAGCCTTTGTATAAAGATGAATTTTATAGCTTGCTTTCCTCTTGATATTGGTCATACTAATTATCCTTCAGTTCCCAAGGGCCATTTGAAATAACTAAAGGGCATAAGAGGGTTCAGTTTTAATTATGCAAAAACTGTTTCTCTTTGAATGATGATCTGATGCTTGAATAATTGTAGATTAGGGATTGAACAGGAGAATATGCTTTACTTTGTTGTATTGCATCTATAACTGGTGGTCTGAGGGGACTGAGGTTCTGTCCAAGTTAAGCAGATATGTGGAAGTTTCGGCACTCCAACAGTCACTTACTGAGGACAGAAGAGGAAGTGAACATAAGAAAAGTACTGTATCTCTGTAAAGCCATAAACATTAACCTTCACTCTCTTCTGAGCCTTAAAACCTGGTTTGACCGCCGACAGATGGAAATCGGTTTGCTCAGTTTTGCCTCTAACTTGCCTTGTGGTTTAGGAGTGATACTGCATGATATAGTTCTCCCACTGGATCTCCAAACCACTCTCTCCCCTTTCCTTCCCATGTGGTGGAATAGAAAGGAGAATTGGAGGCACAAAAATTTAAGACCACCATTGTTGAGATAAGAATAATTTACTGGAAACAGCAGTGAGAAAAAACAATCAACTGTAACAGCAGCAATACTACTGGCAGAGGGTGCAAGGAAGAGGTGAAGGATTCACACAGAAACCCTCCAACAACAGACAATACCTGACCACTCTCTCTGCCACACAATACCCAGGCAGAAGGAAACCACCTCCCTGGAAGATATTGCATTGCTACTGCTCACAGAAAATGTGAGGTGATACAGAATAACCTCTGTCCTAGCCATGCTCCCTCCTGGCTACTGTGAAAATTAACTCTGTCCTGGCTGCAGCCAGGAAAGTTGCTTCTTAAGTTCCTCTGCAGAAACCCCATTATCAAGCTTATTGTTCTCAGTATGAAAATCCATTTTCATGGCTGCTTGCTAATGCTTCTGCTCTTGCAAATCTTCTATGAACAAACGTTAAATATGCAATTATGGCATTGTGGACTTTGTAGATCTGTGATTTCCATTTTCATCTCTGAACTTCAAGACTTTAACTTTCTGTGATATTATAATTTTAAAGAAGTGAAATACCATGCTGCCTGCTCTCTCAGTGCTTGGAGAAAAGGGGAATAGAAGATGTATTGCTTATCTTTGACTTAATGGATGCAAAGTCAGTTCAGGTGTCAGAATATTTGCTGAATCACTTGTGTGTTACCTCTAAAGTCAGACTGAATGTATCACGGTCTTGACTCAGAAAAATTCCAGGACACTCCTATTCATGGAAGTGGGGAGGGAGGATTTCTTGATTTTTTTTTTTGTTGTTTGTTTGTTTGTTTTTCACAAACAATATCAGGATTATGAGAATGTTCCTTTCTTCTGAGCTGCATAAGACATTAGCTGAAATAATGTTTTTCCCCTGAAAGATGTGAATCTGTCTGTCTTCTGTCTACGGACTTCAAGGATGGCATAGCTTTCCAGTTCTGCAGCTCTGTCACCCAAAGCTGAAATAGTTATCAAGCAAGTAAGCAAGTGTTTGTGTTGTCTGAAAGACTGAAGGTTTTGATTCACACATCTGTTCCAGTGCACATATAATAGCAAAACTAGCAATTCTGTCTTAAGTTTTATGCCACTCTAGAAAAACTGATGTGCTAGCAGTGAGATATCTCCTGGGATGTAATGGGTTTGACTTAGCTATGACTAAGGAAATGCTCTATGCAATAGGATATTGGTTAAAATGGAGCATTCGGTGTTTTCTACTTCTCTATTTATGTGGATCCTTTATATTTTTCTAAGTGCTTAAACCTGTATATTTAATTTTTGTTAGATTTGTTAGAAACGCATTTGAGATGAATTCAAACAAAAACATTGTAAGGTTTATGCTTTCATGCCTGCTTTCACTCAATGGTCAAGCCAAGAAATGTTATCTGTGCAGCCTTACATTTGACTTTCTCTGCAGGGACAGTCATGAATTACAGGGGAAATGTCAGAGCTCTCTCACTGCAGTCTTTCACCACCAGCCAGAGTTACAGGACATCATAAGCTAGTGCAACACATCCCTTGTTTTTGTTTTTGTGTGGATCCAGATAGGGGCAGGATAGCTTGTGGGACAAAAGATGGCTTAGATCCCTGTTACATTAAGCACAAGGGCATGAACTTTACAGTAACAATAATTTTATTACATCTTAAAAAAAAGATGTAATTGGACAGCTTGTCTAAGGCATACTTTACCTGCAAGGACAGGAAATATGACTTCATGATAAACCTGTAAACACTAATCTTCAATTTACATTTTAGAATATACTGTTATAATGAAAATGCCCAGAGTAACTGTGAATGAGAAGTTGCCTTAGTCCTCAATTCCAAATTGTAACTGTCAAAGTGCTGGCGAAATGTTTTGCTGTCAAGGCTTGTTGTATAGAATTTGTCAGTTTGCTAAAGAGCCTTAAATAACTTGCCTGATTTTAGATCATTCTGTTTTCAAATTGTGCATACTCAGAGAGAATATTGAGATGGGTAAATCCAAGCCATTTCTCAGTCAGAGTCATCCAGAACAAAAGGACCCTTTTGTTT
>JAYDZK010000113.1:87346964-87394363 GCA_034509185.1 Euphonia xanthogaster
GAGTAATATTTCACCAATGAGAGATTTTGTTCTAATGGAATGATTCTGTTAATATTTTTGTTTTTCAAACGAGAGAAGAGAGCCATGTCTCTTTTGGGAAAGTGGCAGGTATGGAATATGGAATTACTAATATTCTAGTATAAGAGAATGTATATATCTATATTGTATATGTATATACAATATAGATATATAATCTTAGGGAGGACTTGAATCTTTGTCCACCTTGGGGCTGAGTCTGGAGAAATTTTTACCTTGCAGGCAGAGAGCTGGAGTGATGATGATTGCAAGGTCTGGGTTGGGGACAGTTCTTCAAGAGACAGCAGAATACAGGATAGCACATGCCTGTACAGGGCAAGAGTGTCAGCTGATAGCAAGTATCTGAAGGATGTACCAGCAGATAGAGGGCTTGATAATTATTTGGCAATGTAATGATGATTCTTTACAGAATCCTAGAATGATTCAGGTTAAAAGGGACCTTAAAGATCACCTAGCTCCAACCTCCTGCCACTGGCAGGGACAATTTTCACTCAACCAGAGTGCTCAGAACTCCATCCATCCTAGCCTCAAACATTTCGAGAAATGGGACATCCACAGCTTCTCTGAGCAACCTGTTCCTGTGCTTCATCACCCTCACAGTGTAGGATTTCATCCTGATAGCTAATCTAAAACTGTGCTTTCCGGCTGAAGCCATTACCCCTTATCCTATCATTATATGCCCTTGTCAAAACTTGCTCTCCAGCTTTCCTTCACTTTAGGTGCTGGAAGGCTGATATAAGGTCTTTCTGCAGCCTTTTCTTTTCCAGGCTGAACAGTCCCAATTTTCTCAGCAGAACTTGAAAAGAAGAGGTCCTCCAGCCCTCTGATAATCTTCTTGGTCCTCCTCTGGATTTGCTCCAACAGGGCCAAGTCCTTATGTTGTGAGCCTCAGAGCTGGATGCAACCCTCCAGGTGGGACTCACTGGAGCAGAGCAGAGGGGCAGAATCCCATCCTTTTACTGGCTGGCCATGCTGCTTTTGTGGCTGGGCTGCAGCAAAAGCAGCATGGCCAGCAAGTAAAGGGAGGGGATTCTGCCCTTCTGGTTTTCTGGACTGTGAGAACACATTGCCAGGTCACTCTGAGCTTCTCGTCAACATCCAAGTCCTTCTCCCCGAGTCTGCTCTTAATCCACTCTCTGCCCAGGCCATATTTGTGTTTGGAATTGCCCAGACACCTGTGTGGGGCCTTACCCTTGGCCTTGTTGAACTTGATGATGTTCACAGAGGTCCACCTCCCAAAGTTGCCCTGGATGGCATCCCTTCCCTCCAGTGTGTCAGCTGCCCTACACAGCTTGGTGTCTTAAGCAAACTTGCTGAGGGAGCACTCAGTCCCACTGTCCACGTTGCCAAGAGAGGTTGAACAGTGATGGTCTCAATATCAACCCCTGAGAAACACTTCCTCTTTCTGGTCTCCACTTGGACCACTTCACATGAAGGAAAAAATCATCCAACTGAAAATTTCACTATATCCTGTTGTTTAAGCAGCCAGGGAGGACAAGCTAAGTAGATGCAAAAGAAAGGAGTCAATTAGCCAATGCACATGGCTGTGGGTCTGTAATATGCAATACATGCATATGTGAGGGAAAACAGCAGAGCACACACTGAAGTCTGCTACATTTTTCTTTTTCTTATTGTTTTGTGTCCATACTTGACAACTGTCTTCTGGGAAAATGTGAGTTTGATAACAAACAGTCTGCTGTGAATGCAGAGGATGATATCTGCAGTACTTAAATATTTAACATGCTAAAGAAGAACTAAAATACTACCCAACCGTACAGTATATGCTGTATTCCTCTACATTTTCCAAAACTGAAGTCTGATGGCCATAAATGGAACATGGCTAAAAATAAAGGAACATGGTTTTCCCTGGAAGGTAATGTTTTTTACTTTTAACAACAGATGCATGTAGCGCTCTGCCAGAGAGAGAAAAACGTCACAGTTAGGAAAGGGGCTGGAACTGGGTCTTATTTGCCTGCTCAGAGAACTAGATTTCTCTCTAAACTTTTTCATTTGTGATTTTTCTAAATACAGATGAGTAGCTTCTGATGCATTTTACTTCTAGTGCGACTTTCTGGTAGCGTTGGTCCTTCAATTGAAGAGAAAACCTTGACAAACTGTTCTAATGTAAATAATTGACCCAGAGAATTTGAAAATCCATATTTCAAACTAATACCTTAATTTTCTAAAATACAGTGTACCCACCATTTCAAAATAGTCTCTTGGTCTTGGGGGAGGGAGAGTGGTTGTTCAGTTTCTCTCTCCCAGATAGTCTTGGTGACGGCTTGTACCACGGCGGAAAAGGGAATGTCTGTAAGGACTGCTTTCTTTTTTTTTTTTTTTTTTTTTGTTTTGGTTTTGGTTTTTTTTTTGGTTTTTGCAGGGCATGCAAATGTACCATATTTAACTTGCTGTATGGTATGCACGTGTCAGTGTCAAAAATTGTGCAGCAAATAGTGACACCAGAACTTTTCCTTTTCTCCTTTGAACTAAGTGTACCAGTGGTACTCCTGTGTAGGTCTCACTAGTCTTCCACAGATAAATCAGCTACTCTCTGTGCTCTCAACTACACTAGTGCCACCCATGCATTACAAATTAAAACTTGTAAAACACATGGATTCCTTTATTTCTTTGGCTTGTTTATACCAATAGTTGTAGGCAGTCCCTTTCATCACTGCATTCATATCAGTCCTCATCCAGTCCTCTGCAATCACAGGGAATTCTGCACTGCTGTGAAGCCCACATTATGTATTCCATGTGGGTAATACACAAGCAGCCATAAAGCATCTAAGCATCTATTTTGTCACTAATTTAATCTATAGTAAAGGTGAAACCCAACAGTTTCTACTCTTTCTCTCCCCACAAAAGAGTCATTGCCCAGAGATGCTGAGAGGAATCGAGTGCCTAATTCACACTCAGTCCTTGTGCTATAGCACAACACTTGGTTATAGTAAAACTGCTTGCTTTGGATCCCATGCACACTTTGTGTTCATACACTGTATTATTGGAGCCTGCTTAGAGCTCCTGTCA
This sequence comes from Euphonia xanthogaster, assembly GCA_034509185.1. Lineage (NCBI taxonomy): Eukaryota > Metazoa > Chordata > Aves > Passeriformes > Fringillidae > Euphonia > Euphonia xanthogaster. The sequence goes on from JAYDZK010000113.1 coordinate 87,350,028, forward strand.
AGTCCTGAAAGAAACAGGGAAGGATCCTGAGGAAGTTTACTCCATGCAAGAATTGAAGGTGGGATGTTTGGGGACTTTATTTTCCAGTACTTTGTGTCAGAAGAACTGGTAGGACTTTCTTTCTCTGGAATTTGAAAACAGACTCTAACTCCCTTCCATGCTCAAGTAGGGATGGTTGTTGAATGTTTCTAACTGGTGCAGTGGCTGGAAGGACTGATGTCATGGGATCAGAAATCTGGTGGAAAACAGCAGGGGAACTGGAAGGCTGAACATGGAGAATTGGATCCTTTCTCCATGGACTTTCTGCTTTGTGAGAATTACTGGTGTTTTGATATTCTTACTGAGAGCAGATTTTTAGAACACGGTGACTGAAGCTGTCATCCATTTAGTGGCACACAGAGAAAAAAGGATAATTTATGCCATGAAATGCTGACAATTACAGGCAGAAAAAAATCACCACAGATCAGCTTTGCAAATTTTAATGCATCTACTGATAATTTAACTGTTACTTAACTAAATTCTTCACCTGGTAAAAGTGCTATATCTTCAGGGATAAAAAGTTGAAATAACATTTTGAAAATCCCTCCTAGTTTGGACCCAGTTAAATAAAACATCATAGCTTAATTTTTTTCCCTTTATGTCTTTTTTAAGCTGAATGCTTACTTGGCCATCAAAAGTTTGGGGGTTAGGTCTTTGTTGGTTTGTTTGTTTTTGGGTTTTGCTTGGGGACAGGTACCCTAAACTTGTAAAATTTTTAATCCTTTATTTTTGCTGAAAAACCACTTATGCGAAGAAATTAATATAAGGAACTAGTTTTCAAGCTAGCTAATTGCATTCTAGCTCTGTAACTCTGCTTCTGAGACCCCAGCTAGACACAACACACACTTTTTGCTAATCAGAGAGAGAGATCCTAATGAAGGACTAAGGAAATTACCCAGGTAGTTCGTGTACTGGCATCACAGCTGCCATCTAAAATAGCGCCTCAACATGTTTAATTGATGCATCTGTTAGCTCTCAGACAAGTAACATTAGCTGTAGGTCAAGTTAGTTTCCCCATCTTGATGAAATTCCTATTCTCTGTTGAAGGGGAATACTTTTCTACTCTCTACTCTATGTTTAGGCTCTTGTTCTGAAACGTGAAGGTTCACTGGAGTCCCTGGTGCAAATTAATCTTCTGTGGTCTTCTTTCAAGTGAAACTAACTCCCATGCTTGTCTCTTCTGTGCAGCTGTCAAGCCATTTGGAGACTTATTGATCCTTGCCACAATAGAACAGTGACACTTGAGCAACAACAAACCGCTTTTGAATGTTTTCTGATGTATTGCAGGCATTAATGCTATTCAGGTTAGCTCTTGGGCCAGATATGTTGTTTAGTTTCACTTGCTGTCACTCTGTTCTTTGTTTGTTGCCTTCAAATATGGATATGCTTACAATCTAATTTACACAGCAACCTAGAAACAGAGCTCTGTTTTTTGAAGTAGGCTGTTGTTTACTACCATTGTTTTTACAAACAAAGAAGCAAATAAGCTCTAGCATTGCAGTTTGTTCCAGTGCTGAAAAAGGAGAGGAAGAATTGCTGGTATGCGTGCTATACATGAAGCCAGGACTGCTAAACTGCATGGGCTTGCTGGAATCCTCTAACATGACTGGGCACGTGGAGGCAGGGCAAGTATGGGTGTATATGCTTGGTTTTCTGGAGAATATAGGTAATGGAAGCCATATGGCTGCACTGATCTTCAGACAGAAATAAATTCAGAGAAAGATTTGGAACAACTGAGACCTATGACCAACTCGTGGCAATGTAGAGAAGCAGAACATTGCAGAGCTTGTTTTACACTCCCATTTGGAGATGATTTTATTGAACTGCACTGATGGATGCATGAAAGATTCAGGAAGGTTTTGTGATAAAGGGTAGGGTATGTACAGTAATAGCAGAATGCATATGACAGCAGGAACAGTGGGACAGTTGTTGTACTTGATTGCTGGTATCAATCCTTTCCAGAAAAAGTAGCTGCATGATATGTCAAACTACAGGGAGGAAAAAAAAAAGAGAATAAACATGCAATGTGAAGAAATAGGACAGAACTTGAAAACACTCCAGTTGGAGACAGATGAACTTTATTCTGATATGTCCAATATACTGAAGCTTTTATGCATAACCCTGTAGGCTCTCTGGAATTTCAGTCCAAAATTTCATGGGGTTTAGGTGTGATTGTTTGCAAATTGCAAACATTTCTAAAGGGCATTTGGGGGGATCTTGAGGTCACAGACAAGTAGCTAGGTGTAGATAGTGCCTACTCTCTGAAACTTATGTGAGAGACTTGAAACCTTTTTTAGAAAAGAAAGCATTGATAAAATCCTATTTGAAAAGCCATTTGCAAGAAGGGTAGCAGTCACAAATGTCAGGTCTTTGAAGGAGCTATTTTTTGCACAGCCTGTGGTAAATGTACTTTTAATAATACTAATGAGTAATACTTTTAATAACTAATCTACTGTCCCTCCGGATGTACAAGAAAGGTATCTTTTTTTTTTTTTTATACCCAGGACTGGGAACAGTCTCAGAGATGCAATTTGGTGAAGAGGAGATAGGTGAGTCTTAGCATCTCCTCCAAAGACTACTCAGGAACGCTGTCTGCTGCCTCTCTCTCCACAGCTGGTAGCCCTATAAATAGCATCAGTTTGACAACAGCTTTTTTCATGGGAAATGGTTGGGGAGGGAAGAGGTTAGGAAGGGAAAGAGGGTGCAAGCTCTGCTGTGTGACAGCTGAGTACAGGTTAGAGGGTTTATTGAAGGCTTTTCCTGAGGCCAAGGTGAGGCATTGTAACAGGAGGAAAGAGGACCAGGCATTTTAGAAGGAAACAGAAGCTGATGAGACAAAGAAAGAGTCTTTGAAGGGTTCTGAAAACATAAAAGTATGTTCTATCCATCCTATTTGTTTGTTTGTTTTACATTTGTGTGTCTTATATGTTTTTGTTAACATATGACAAAAAGAGGAACAGCATGGATAAATTGTTTCTGGGTTGTGACAAAGCAGATTGCTTAATCTTCTAATGAAGTTGTAATACACATTTGTTATTTCCCCTTCCATTATGCTGAGAAACTTGGAAAACTGAAAATCCTAGGGAATTTCTTGTGTCAAAGGAAAATTTCAGGTCTGCATTTTTCAGTCTATGGCAGTCAAATGTGTATCTGTACTGGTGTGTGACAGACTGTCAGAGAATGAGTACTTTGTTAAGTACTAGTTAATTTATTGTGACATTCATCTCCTTGCAGTGATTAGGTTTTTGACAGATGTTTTTCCCTTTTCAATTAACACCTGTGCAAGGAAAAACCTCATCTAGGCAGGTTATTTATTTGAGCCAGCTTAGACCTAGTTTTCACCCATGGATGCAGGAATACATACAGTACACTGAAACTGAGCTCTGCCTCTGAGTCAAGGAAACAAATACGCTTTCTAAAGCTAAGGCAACCCTACTCTGCTGTCTGCCTGAATCTTTTCTACTGCTTCCTCTGCCAGAGGCTCTGACCCTGACACCACTCTCCTGAGCAGCATTGCCTACAAAATGGTGCAGTGTTCCTACAATGTTGTCTGATGGATTATTCTATTCCTGCTTCAAAACTAAAGCTTCTTTGCCTTAATCAACTTTAAAAATAAATGTGTTTTCTGCAAATATATTTCCATATAATTCTGATTTAAAGGTAGAAATAAAAATTTTTGAAATAGCCCTTTTGGGGAATATTCAAATCTAAAATCTCTATCAATGTCCAGTTGATTATTTATTTGAGCAAATTAAGTAATCTATTTCAGTCTTGGACAAAAGACCCCCCGGAATAATGGGGTTTATGGAAGTCCATAAACCTTTCTTCTTTTGGAAAATGAAGTTATTCAAGCTAACAAACTTTTGGGTTGAAATATATATGTCCAGAAAAAATGGCTGAGAGATCAGAATGATTTGAATGTGCTGAAAGACAATTTGGTAGAGAAGAAGATGGGACTGGCTGAGCTGGGAGCTTTCACAGGAATTAAAGGAAAAAAGCAGGGTGTATCATCTTTGGAAAAAGGGGCAGACAACTCAGGAAGTGCACAAAGATGTCGTTAGGTCATTTAGAAAGAAAACTAGAAAGATGAATGCTCAGAACTTAATCTGGCCAGTTAAACCTCTTATGTCACCTGTGTTGGTAATGAAGTGGAAAAGAAAAAATCTGAATATGTAGGACTATAATGCATGTGAGATGAATATCACTTTGGGGATAGTTATCTGCTAAATTCCAAATTCATCTTTCCTGGTGAAGCTGTACCCACCAGAACATACTCGCAAGAAGAGGGAATTGCAGCCGTGGCCTGGCTGGGCCAGAGGGGAGCTTGTGTCTGCATTTGATGTCCTGTTGCTGATGGGCAGCCAGCACAGTATGGTCCTCCAGCCCTTTCAGGAGTGTAGGGGTCAGACCATGGATGATGGAGGCCCTGCTTGGTGATATGAAGGAGCAGGGAGGTGAGAGGATCTCTGTCTCCCACAGCCTGAATAAAGAATCCCCTTTACACTCCTTAAAACTCAAATACTATTTTTGCTCTGCTAGGAAGGATCCTGCAGGCACCAAGCACAGGGAAGGTTCTTAACAAGTAATACAGAACAGCAATAACAACTGATTAGGTCTGGGCAGGTAAGAAGAAGGGGAATACTTTGTGAGTATTTAAAATCTTAAAATGTATTGCAAGCAGGTCCCTCCATGCACTGTTGTTAATTACCTAGACAACAGAAGCTGTGCAATCACCTTCAATCACAGGCTTCTATTTAATAAGCTTACTGTAATGTATTGCAATTAACACACTCCTAACAGTTTCTGCAAATTTTCAGCTTTTTCTCCCAGAATAGCATTGTAAATCAAGCTATAAAATCCATTGGTAAATCTACTTTCCCCCTGTTAAGGTAAGTGGATGAAAATATGTGGTGGCAGAGCTGAAAGTGGCACCCTGGGTAATGGGGTGGGATTGCCAGGCAGGGCTGGACAGCTGCAGCTGTGCCCCCAGTGTGTGTGGGTCCCAAAATTAATTGTGAAAACTCTGGGGAAGATGTCCCAAATCCACTAAAAACACTTGCACATTCACACTATTTAAAATACTTTCAGTGTCAGAAACAGAATCCTGTTTGTCTCTCATCCATAGCTAAATCAGGCAAAATTTCTTCTCTTTTGTACCAGCTCTATTCAGGGCAACAGTCAATTGGAAGTTGTTCCAACTGACATCAGAAAAATGAGAGCAAACTTCATCTTAAAAAAAGTTTCTTCTTAGTTTGTCTGTGTATGGATTTGGCTCAATCTGTTTCTTAGATGTATCTGCAACATCTGGATGTACGTGTGTGCACTTGTGAGATTCTGCTGGCAGACAGCTCTGGTGTGTGTGATGTTAACAGTCACAAAAATAAAGTAATGAGAGGGAACACTTGAGGATAATTCTGCAGGGATGATACTGCCCAGGAAGCAAATCTTTACAGGCAGGATAGTACTGTTTAGGATATAATTCCTTGGCTATTTATGATCATACTGATACTTTTCTGTTCCAGGTTACATTTAGGCAGTGCACTAGAATGCTGAAATAAAAGAAATAGAGCAGTATTATTACAGACACACCCCCAACAATAAGCATTAAATTCTGAGAGATTTTTCTCTTTTCCTCATAAGTTCAGACTACTTACTAGGTTTGCAAAATATTTATGGAGGTAAAATATCTGCAACAGAATTACCAATGACCAGATGAGACATTTAACCATTTAAAAGATGTTTATCTGTGATATCTGAAGATACCATGCTGTGTACAATTGGGCAATATAAATGCCCTGTGTGATGTTTGTATCTGTAAGACTCCCCAACGTTGAGCAGAGAGGAAATTCTAAAAAGATAAAGCACAGGCAAATAGAGGCGGTTCTCTCAATTGCCTACTCTCTCTTTTTGTAGTGTTTTTTCCAAGCACAGAGTTGAGTGTAGCCAGCTCTCACAACAGATGGACACTTGCCAGTCCCTTCAGGACACCCACTGAGAAAAAATAAAATCCCCTGTCAGGAAAAATTTTAAAGCTTCAAAATTAAAATATTTGGTTTGTTTGTTTCAATACCTGTCTTCATCTCCAAGTAACCATGTTTCAAAATGAGCTCTGTCAGTGGAGGTTTTTTGTTTGCTTGTGAGTTGTTAGCCTCTACACTGTGTATGTCCATATCAGGTTTGTTTAAACAGTTCCTGTTCTGCTGCAGAGATTGACAAGACGCAGGTGCTTTAAGCTTTTAGAGGAAACAGACTCCTGTCCACTTAGGTGTAGTTTTAATCCCATTCCCTTTTCTTTCCTCCTCCTTTTTTTTCCCCTCTTTAATAATAATATTCTTTTCTTCTGCATTTGTGCATTGGTGAGAAACAGGCAGAGAAAAGCTTTTCAGCCCTCTAGGGAGTGGTGCAACTGCAGCCTGAATGTGGGACGCTCAGAGAGACTTACTCTGAGCCAGGTCCTGCTCCCTCCTTGGAAGTATTTGAGCAAGTAGGATAGTGGTGCAAGCAGCCGTGGCATGTGTAAGGCTGTTGTCGTTCAGTCTGATCTACAAGAGCTTCTTTCTGTAAAGCTGAGTTTTTACACATCTACGAAACATTTTGATTTTTCTGGGTTATGAGGCTTCCAGTGCCTCATTATGAAGTTCTTAGCCAGCGGCACTGATGCTGTCACTTTGAATAGTGGGCTTAAGGAGCTCAGCTGCATTCCACTTCGTGTAATGTATATTCCTATCACAAATGTTATCTCAAGTTTGCAGCATAAGTCAGGAACCTTTTTAACTGCACAGACCAAGGGATATGAAAACAGGCCAAAGTGCTAGTAGAGCTACAAGACTTACTGAACAGTTATTTTGAAGTTCAGAAAATGCTACTAGCTGTCTATTGAAACCAAGCCCCCAAGTGAGAGAGAAAAAAAAGAATTGTGCAGATTAATTTTTCAGTTTTCATCCAAACTAGATCTGTTTAGCTATAATGACATCTATTTGTGGAAATTAAAGGCAAAAAATAAGTTAATTGTGGAAACTACAACAAATGTCTGCTACATGTAGCTATGAATGAACCCTGTATTCAGATTTCCTTGAAGTGAGGAAAAAAAATGTTTCAAAATATTAGGGGTTTGCTTTTTTGGTTTTGTGTTTTAATTAAACTTCTGTGAGGAAATAAAAACATAAGAAAAAATGCTTAGGGGAACAATATTCCAAGAAAAGATTGTAAGAAATAGTAACATTCAAACCAACAAATTCCAGCCAGAGAAATATCTTCTGTAAGTCACACCTGTGTGGCTCATGTATTTTTGACATTTTTTCTGGGCTAGTATCGTGTTGTTTGATTCCTTGATTTTTCCCTGTGCCCTTCATCATGCATGCTGTTCAAAGAATATCTAGGTGATCATTTCCTCTTCTTGTTTTACTTAAAAAAAAGCAACAAACAAGTTGATCATAATGTGAACAGGAAATGTAAGTTATACATAAATTAGGAAGCCTTATTTCTGCTTCATAAGACATTTTGGTTGTAATATGTGTGCTCCTCAACAGAATCCTCAGAGGAGTTTACACAACTTCATTCAGTGATATTTGTTTAGAGGTTTCAAGGGAAACTTTAAATAAAGGAGGTTATCAAAGGTTAGAAGGTATCACTTCCAAAGCATCTATGCAGATGTGACCAATACAGTAAGCCTTCACAACTGCACAATAAAACTCCTCCTCAATCCTTTTTTTCTTTCCTTTGTTCAATTTTTGACAGCAGAAAAGGCAAATTTTTTTTTTAGGTGTATAAAACTAGGCATGATTCAAACGCCCTATAGATTTGGCAAGGAGACGGATGACTAGCACTTATTACTTCTTTATCCTAGACCATTGATTAAACCTTGGAAAGTTTCTTTGCAAGTTGTGGGTTTTTTGCAGTAGAGTTGCAGTACATTTTGCCTTTTCTCTTACATGCATATTTTCTCTCTAATACAGAGAAGTTGTGCATAAGATGATGCAACTTCTGTGAGTGAAAAGAAATATTTGGCAAAAAAAAACAACAACACATCTATCAGGGAATCATAAGAATTCTCAGATTTCAATGACAGATCTTTCAAGTTCTTTCATCTTCCAGTTTCTGGGTTAGTTGAGAAACAGTGGTCTTGAAGTACAGACTGTATGTCTGTATCCAAGAACAGTAACAACTTATATGTGTTAAATTAGTGTCCTAAGCTAGAGAGGAACACTTTCACAACTCTCGTATGCTCGGGTTGGAAGTACGGGATTTGATTACTGTCAATATTTAACAGATGACTGTTCAATTTATGTATATGCAAAGTCCCTGGGATCCTGATGTTGATGCATATAAATATAGAATGCTTTGCTGCCTAACAGAAAAAGAAAATCTGGCATTATGTAGGTTTTTAGGACATCTCTCTTGATACTTAACAGATATTCGGATTTATGAATAATGCTGAAACAATTTTGATTGTGCGTTCTTGCTAAAGCCAAATAAATGGACAAAAATGTTTTGCAGAATCCTATCTGGGAAGTGTATGAAAATGTAAGTAAGGCCACCATGTTTATTTTTGTGGTGCAGAACTGTCCTTGAAGCCAAGTGAAGGAAATTTGCCTACACTAAATCCTTCCATACTGTTCTTCACAAGCTTATTTGCAGCTGAAAAGATAAAACAATATTGAGAATGATGGTTTACCAGCCTGTGATATGTCATGGTTCTTTATAGGTAACTTTGCTTAAAAGCTCTTGCACAGGTAACTCCAAGTGAAATGGTGCTTTGATACTGGAATCCCTTTGGGAATTGCTTTTAAGTTAAACCTCTGAGTAGCTGCACAAAGAGGTGGCACTTGAGAGCAAGCTCTGTATCATCTGGAAAAAACAAGGTCAGGCATCTGGAAGCTGAGGAAACTTCAGATGGTATGCAGTGTAATTTCTCAATAGTGAGGGTGGACTGCAAGTAGAATGCAGAAGTGTGTGGGTAACTTAGCACTTTTTAGGTCAGTGTCAGATAGTTTGGGGGAAGATACTTTTCATTCTATTGAACTTTTTTATTCAAAAGGAACTCTTGTTAAGAGTATTAAGGTTGAACAGAAAAAGTAGGAAATGGCATTCTTGGATATTACATTAAGAAAGGATGACTAGGTAATTTCAGTGATACAATGAATTTTTAGCTTAATCAAAAGGTACTGTAAGGGGCTCTGTTTTGCTTTACAGTTAAATGGTAGTTTTCCATACTGTATTGTGGGGTGCACATTAACTTATTTCATGCTTGAGAGTTGGAGGTGTGTCTTTTTTGCACAGTGCCATTGGTCCCGTTAGTGTCCTCGCCTATTGGATCCCAGGCTGTTTTCTTATGAAGGCTTTGACAGAGATTTTAGGTTTTCACTCAGCCCTAAAGATGTAATTTCTTCTGCCACTAATACCAGAAGCCAAATGTTCTCGACATAGAACAGAGGCAAATGTCAATGAGTTTTTGTACTTCTGTTGCTGCTCGAAATAGAGCACCATTCATGAAAAAAAGCTTTTCTTTTTTTATTCTTTCTAAGGCAAAGGTATTTATCAAGATACTGAAACTTCCTATATATTTTGAATACAATTAGCAACAGCAGATGTTTTATTTTCAAGGAGTTTATTCAAGATTCAGCTCTTCAACACAGAGCACAAACTGTAGGTAGTGCAGAAAGGCTAAAAGTCCTTGTGTCTCTGTTATAACAAATATCCTCTTACTTTTCTGTCCTTTTGGGAAAGGAGATGGGCTAAATCTGATCTCTTGGCTAAAGGTAGAGTCTTCAGTTTCTGAGAGTCATGGGTTTTCATCCCTTATTCAATTTCCATGAACTCCCCACTTCAGAACTCAGATGACAAGAACTGGGTCAGGGTAAGATAATTTTTGTAAACTTGTTTAATGCCTCTAAAGTCTTGCATGTCTTCTTAAAGTATCTATTCAACTGCAATCTGAAAGGGACAAAAATTATCGTGATGCTTTGTGGGCGCTCATGCAGTCTAACAGATTCTTTGTGTGTAGTACCAAATACTTGACTATATTAAAAAATTAAATAAATCATCAAAAGAAAACAAAGCATGCTTTTTTACACATGAAATAATGCTTTAATTTATATCAAAACTTATACTGAAAATATGTATTATAGTGCCAAGTAAATCTCATTTCAGATTTACTATGCCCAGAAATTTGTTTTACAATCTATGCATTCAGTCAAACATGATGAAAGAACACTGGAAACATAGGAGGTGCTAAGCTTAACTTACATTTTCAGGAATTAGGCAAATATGCTGGGGGACCATGGGAAAAAAAAAAAAAGAAGACGACAAACAGAAATTTCATTTATAAGAAAACCATTGAGTCTGTGTTGCCTGAAGGTATCCATCTTGAATGCTACTGAAAATCCTTACTATCATTATATAATGAGGTCTCAACAGGTTTGGGGGATTATTACACTTGACCTATCATCCTGCATGGAATTAATTGTAGGTAATGATGAAAGACAAGGGTTTGAGTTTCTAGGTGTGCCAGAGTGAACTGGGTCATTCATATCTGGACTTGCTACAATAAATTCAGCTTAAATTTTGGGGAAGGAAGATGCAGGTGCTCATACGGAAGCTGGGAGAAGCAGTTACAGATTTAAACAGAGATCAGTTTGCAGAAGAATTGGAGAGCCCAGTGACCAAAGAATCCTCACTGTGGTGATGAGGGTTTTCTGCCGGAGCTTCTACTGAACATCCACGTTGACCTGATTGCATACAGAGGCTTGTACAAGATCATTTAGCTGAAAGGGCACTTTTCCCTGGCTCTGAACTGGGAAGAAGGGGAAGCTTAAGCTACTGAAGTTTTAGAAAATAGAGAAGGAAATGTAAAATGGATGTGTGTTTTTGTGGGTGAATTGAAATATCTGAGATCAATAAAAGTAACCCATGTCTTTGTTTTATTATCTATTAAAAGAAAATGGGGAGATTTTTGGTTTTATTGCCTGATAATTGGGTCATGTTTTATGGAAGATGTGAACCTCTTTAAAAGTCAGAGTTTCATTTAAGCTACTGGAATTTGGTGTGGGGGAAAGTCGTCTTAGGAGTAGAAGTCCTCTTTGTGTTCACGGAGGTTTTATTTTGGTTTTGGGGGTCTTTTATCTCTTCAAAATAACATATATCCAATATTGTAAAACTTTATACCTTACAGCCAATTTCAGGAACTTGTTTAGTTTTATATCTAGCAGGCTATCTGTAGGCATCACAAAGACAATGTTCCTGTGAAAAACTGAAAATGAAGACATTTATCTTCACCTGTCAAGTTTGCTTTTTCCTTTTACCAAGAGAAGTGTTTCTAAAAATCGCATATATGTCTAGAAGACAGCCTAAAGTCCACTTAAGCAGCATGAAATTAATCTCAATTCCTTTGTTTTTATAAAGATAATTATTGCTCTATGAACACAGCTATAAATATCAAACAATGTGAATAAAATATTTTTGCAGTTGAAAACTCATTTGCATGTTATTGTAATAATTTATTTCAGATACCAGTTAATCTGATTTAAGTGGAAGTATGTTTTTACATCATCCATACATTAATTAATTATTTATTAATCCATTTGTTTTAAATGTATCATAGTAATTTTATTTTTTTTAATTGCCATGTTTTAAAAAATATGTAAATCCTCCCAGTAATTAACAGCAGAAAGAATGATTATGGTATCTCAAATTCCTCTTCCAATCCCAAAGCATCTTCATCTTTGGACTACAACATATATTTTTAGAGATCATGCGGGCTGGAACCAAGACAGGCTCACTGGCCATGCAGCTCTGGGGTGGGCCAGAGCCTCCCAGATGTCAGAGGATTTTTTGTGTAGTGCCCCTTCATGTAAGTCTGGGGTCAGAAGAGATCTGGAAGCACAAGGAGGAAAATAAATAAAATAATATTTAGCAGAAGTTCCATTAAGGATTTTTGCTTTCCTAGGGATATTGAATGTCACCTGTGGCCTGCTATGGTCAATTTAAAGTATTTGAGCCATGATCCCTTAAGCTTTTGTGCAACTTAAGTAAGAACTGGCTTACAGTAGTGAAAAGATCAGACTAAGCCCCTTCAGGTGGTACAGCAAGGCATTTGTGTAATGAAGTTTTACCAAGCCAGCAAAATTAGAAGCTTATCCTTCCCAGAATGGGACTTCAACACTTCTTATGGGCTTTGGATGTGACAGAAAAACAGGAATTTGTTTGTGTCTGGTCAACTCTAAATTTATGCTAGAAAGGGCATGACTGAAAAACAGGACAGTAGACTATTAAAAAAAAAATAATCTGAAGGCTCTGATGCCCTCAATTTTTGCAAGAGGTTTACGAAGTGAGAGGTTTAAAAAGGAAGCTTACCTTTACTCATTTATTCATCAGATGAATTCAAATTTATTTTTGTCTGCCATCTTCCCTGCCCTGCCTCTTTCCACAATTGTCATGGAAGGACAATTACCAAGATACTTCACCTACAAATGTATTCACAAAATATTTTAGTTAAAATCAACTATTCTGCTTTACACTAATATTTTGTCTATATTATGAGTTTTGGGGGTTGTGTAGTGGGTTTTGGTTTCCTTGTGTTTTGGTTGTTTGGCATTCTGTTGTTGCTGGGGGGACTGGAAGTCATTGGGCTCTTTTCAGTATAAAGTCAGGTTGAGATGCTTATCTTTTAAAAGCAATAGTTGCCAACATCTCTGATAGGGTTAATTGAAAATATGTAAATATGAGAAGGCAGCTCTACTGAAATGAATGAACAACTTGTTCCAACTGAAGATTTGCTCTTGTATTTTGTTTTCAAAATTCTATAAGCCTGCATGAAAATATGCTTATTTTTACAACCCAAAATAAACCTTTTTGCTGATGCTCTGCAGGCTCATAAACAGCTTAAAAGCAATTCTGAGAGCTGATGTTATTAGCAACTGGAACTCTGTTTTGATTGACTGGGAGTGTTAAACCAAGAGCTCTCCACTGAACCTTGTAGCATTACATCAGTAACTCTGAGTAAAAATGAGATCACGCCATCATCCTTCTGCAGTCTGAGCTTTGTATTGTACCCACTGCACAAACTGTTTCTAGTTTGGTTAAAATTGTCATCCTGTTGCTTTCATGGGAAGTGATTTCACTAATAGGTTTAATATACAGTAATGGTGCAGACTGTTTTCCATTGCCTTGTGGGTTTGGGGTTTTTATTTGCTATGTGAACTGTGCAATGTGAAGTTAAGACTATGTTACAGTGAACAGGGAGTAAAGAATGAGCTTCTGATTTTATTTAGTTTATTTTAGAAAGACCTAACAGTCCTCTGATAGCTTCTTAGCATTCAGATTTGTTGGGGGAGAGTAGGATGATTCAGTAATCATGACACAACAGGCTGACTCAAAGTCAAGGTTCATTTCTTACTTCTGCCATCAGTGTTATTTTGAGATTCTTAATCCTTATGCTCTCAGTTCCCTTGCGTATATAATGTGCATAGCAAGGCTTTCCTTGTGAGGTGATTTTAGGGCAAATTGATTTATTTCTGTAATGTTTTGTTTGCAGCATTTTGGCTCACAGATGAAACTGTAACAAGGAATTTAAAGGGGAAAATTATGTAACAGACTATGAAGGGTAAAAAGGTGTCAAACCATCATGTAGTTGTCACCTGTAAAAATAGTACCCTATACATTGTTTTTCTCTTTTACATATGCTCAACATCTACCTTTCATGTGCCCAGTGCCTTCACTGCCAGGAGTTTTTCTCTTGTAATGCCCGTCAAGAAAGAGTCAAGTATTTGCCACAGCACATTTAACTGACACCATGCCTTCGTTCTTCTAGCATGGTGATGTGCCTAGGTCTCCCACAGATGCAGCTTCTCTCAGATTTGGAGTATTTGACACCACAGCAGCTCTGAGAAGATGCTAAAGTGTAAATAGAGGATAAAAAAATCCTGGCAGGATTACTTTTTGCCTTTATTTATACCTGTTCAGAGGAGAGAGATGCAATGACTAGTGTGTCATATATACAATGGCAGTATTTTAGGATGGAAGTCATTGGTATTTATAAAAAGACTTGTAGAGGAGAGGTAGAGCTAACATACAGAGCTTTTTATCTGGTGTTAATTTTGACTGTCTCAGTAATTAAGAGTGATTGTGATCCTCTAAGGAAGTAGTTTTAACAAACTTGATGAGTGATTATAATGTTGAAAAGCCATTTATTTTTCTCACAAATGTGCAAGGATCAGTGAAAACTGTGTTTGCAATTTAGACTAAGTTTGACAAACAGACCTCCTATCTTTAAAATTATTGGTAATTTTTCCTGTGACTTTCAAGGAGGATTTAGATCTTGAGGCTTTGTGTTATGGCTTTGGTACATTTTGACAAAATGTGTACTTGTTGATTTGCAAAAGGAAACTTTGTTTTCGTATTCCTTGCAATTTTAAAACTGAAGAGCTGCTGAACACAAGATGTGCTTGGCCATCATAGACCTTGGGGAGGATTAGGTAGAAATTCAAAGGCTCTGTATGAGCCAAAGGATGTGAAAAAGCTGATTTGGGAAGTGGCCTTCTCTAGCACCTCAGGAATGGTGGAAGCAGAGGAACCTCAGATCCAACAGATGCTTGTATCTAAAGGTTGGTTTGGTTTGTAGTCACTGCATGAAGGGATCACCAGAACTGGGACAGACAGTAGGAAATCAGCCTGCTTTGAACCCTGTCCCATTTTCACTTTCCATAGGACTTCAGCAGCAATATCTGAGAGAGACCTGTAGGAATGTGTTGTTTATTGCGTGACTCCATTGCTTCTTTCTTTTTAAATTGTATAGCAGTATTAAAAGATCTTTTTTCCACAATGTATTGATTTTTTTACATTGGTTCTCAGTATCCCCAGCTCCCAAGTTAAATGCAGAGGACATCACAATTTCAGATTACAAAAGAAGAAAAAAAAACCCTTGTTTGATGCTGAAATAATGCTCAAGGCTTTTAAGTGTTCTAGTAGTTCTTCATTACAAGCATGTATTTTGGAATGTGGGTAAATGTGAGTTTGGCATTGCAGAATATGGAGTATGACTCAGCCTCTTCAATGTAATAGTATTTAAATTTGTCTGTTGTCTGACTGATCTTTTCTTTCTAAAAGTTCATATCAAGGGAAGATACCAAAACCCGTATACTTTAGTTTATAATTCTCTTCCATACAAGTGTTCTGTGTTGTCCTAGGTTTCTTAATTTTCATTCCCTCTTTTGTAATCTTATTGCTTTTGTTTCCCACACCAGATTAGAGGTAGATAAGTTATTAGAGGTGAATAAGTTATTATCCAAAATAACTTTTCCTAGATGCCTTCACTGGTAATGGTCTTGGTACCAAGTTTAATGCTAAGGGAATAGAAACAGAAACCAGGGAAGTTGTTATGATTTCTAAAGTAAGTTTGTGACACCGCATCAAAAAGATTTTTCACCAAATTTAAGTCCTAGTGCTTGATTCTGACTATATCTTCCTGTACCTCAACAATTTCAATAAATTCAATATTGGATTGCATCTGCTGTACAACAATAAAAAATAACGTGCAGATTGATTTTATTTTTTTTTTTGTCCCCAAAGAGCTGTACTTCTCTCAAACACTATATTTGGGAGTTTTCCATAAAAGTCTTTTTTAGTTCAGTTTCTTCTTTTGCTGGCACACTATTTTATGGGGTTTTTTTTCTGTTTTTGCATAGTGTCTATGGCCATTTTTAATATGGTAGTTTTAATACCACACTATTTCTACATTCATCAGAGATTATTTCTTAAGCTGAGATTGTTGGAGGGACTTTGCCAGTGAATAGCATTTCAGGCTCGGGGAATTCTGCTGGCGATGAACAAATGGCTCATACTTAAAAAAAATGATACCGCTGGAGAAGTTGTAATCCTTACAGCCTTAACTGCCCACAGTGCCTTTTTTCTGGAGGCTGTCTGATGGCAGCTTGCTGCTGGAGGGAGTTCAGTGGTCCTTACATCCAGTTCCTAGGCCCTGCAACGTATCACCCAATGATAAAGCTGAGAGAAAACTGCTGCTGCCGTCAGTGCACATGAGCACAGCGTGATGGCTGGTGGCTGTCCTCTGAGATAGCTCTGCTCTGAGGATGGCAGTCCCTCACAGGTTTGTGACCTCTTTTCCTAGGTTGCTTAGGAGTGCTACAAGACATTGGTCAGCACTATTCAGGGCCTAATATGTTACTAACACAGTTCTGCTATTTTCTTCTTATAGCTCCTAAGTGGAAGCAGTTGCCACCATTTAGCAGTGTGCAGGGTTGCTGTCCCACCACTGTGGCTGGTCTGCATTGCTGCCTGTGGTCCATTCCCTGCACTCTAGAGTGGAGGTTTTTTGATTGCATAAGAGCTCAAAGTAACCTTTACAAAAACTTTAGGGGTCTGCTGTGACCCTGCTTCTCTCTTCCAGGGTTCGGAGAAAAAAATCCCTTCAAACTATTCCTGTGGTGAATGGGAGTAGAAAGCAGTCCTGAGAAGGGTGCAGGGCTTCACCAGTCCTAGGAGGAACTTAAATTCATGCATAAAACGAGAGAAAACTTTTAGGTGTCTTTAACACTAAGGAGAATTCAGGAACATTATGCATTTGGTGACCCTCTTTGGTATAATCAGAGAAAATGGACAACAAGGACATACAAGGGGAGGGGAAGTTGTTTGGTTTCTTTTTATTTCCATGGAAGCAGGAGCATTAGGGCACCACTCTTTTTTTCTTTTTTTTGAGCCACTTCCATAATATTTCCCAACAGAACTTTTGCTCTATTGTTTTCTGTTTGAACAAAGAAGAAATCTGTCCTGTAACATTACCATTTTTATTTTTAGGAGCTCTGATTAATTTGTTTTCATTTTTGAGACAGTAATATAAGGGTCTTAGGGTAAGTGCAATTTTTTTTCTTATTTGCATGTAGTACAGCCACTCACTCAGTAAAGCAGATATTTCCAACTGGCAACCGTTTATACTATCCTAATGGAAATAGGAATAATATCTAAAGCTTTTATTTTGAGGTTTCTTATTCAAATATTTGTTTCTCCTAAAAAGGAGTCTCTAATTAATGGTCACTCACTACATGCTGGTTTTGATTAGCGTATTGTATCCATCATCCTGGATAGGTCACCTGCTTGGTTAATGTCAATTAAGGAATGCAGTATTTTTAATTTTTTATTAATAAATACTACATACCCCAGTAACATGGCTCATCACAGTTATTTATGTTCCTGGGCGTACAGCTTCAGCTCTTTGTCAAGTTGATCCTCTTGTCATCAAGTGGGGTAGGAATTTTGGATGTGGAGTCAGTCTGCATATACTCCCTTACCCAAAAATAAGCAGCAGAAGCACTTGCTTATGCAGGGTTCCTGGCAAATGCCTGCTATCTACTCATGCAAAATAAACATATCATTTCCATAAGCACTCTAGGTACGCAGCTTCTACCCTGTTTGAGATGCATGGCATTTTAATATGAAGAGAAGAGGCATAAATCAATCTTCACCTTTAGGAGCATGCCTCTCTTCCTGATAGATACTTTTTGGGTGTGCTCAGTTGACATGCAACAGGTTATATATACCACACTCTGTTCTGTTTGCACCAGAACATGGCACTAGACCAAAACTAATCTATTTGAAATGCAACCAGGAGACTTGCTAGCATTAGACTGAGGGGATGGTCTGCTCTAAGAGGAAATGAAGGGGAATGAACCTGGATTGCATTTACAAACAGCAGAAGTCAACTATTTGTGTCAACATTTCAAACCTTGTTCTTTTCTAAAGGAGTAAAATAGAGGGAAATGATTGCTCTTGGAAACTGATATGAGAATCATCAGCAGAACACTAGCTATTGTAGTCTGCAGAACTATAATTAACTTCAAAGGCAATGAATTCTGTGCATCTGTTGGCAGCAAGACAGGAACTTTGCGTTTAGAATAAAATAGCACAGAGGTGGGCTTTCTATTCACGTTTCTAATGTGGTTAGAGCCCCTCCCATTTCTCTGTGTTCCATAACCCTTTCTTATCTTTATATACTACTTTAACTGTCATTAAGCACGTGTTGGGAAGCATTGTTTTTCATAAAACTGCTACATATAGTTTGCTTCCCCCTTGCCCTTTGTATTTTCTAGCCTCAGCACCACAATTTTTTTGCCACTTGCCTTTCACCAGTTGACTGGGATTTATTATGTAAGTGTAATCAGGCATGATAAAAATGGTAATTACCAGCAACCCCCTTCTTCCATTCTGAGATGTTTTTATCTCAAGAACTCACTACTGTCTTGTAGGTTTTCCAGAAGTGTGTGTATACATATGTACATACTGTTTTATTGCTTGTTTTAAAATAAAATATAGCTACCAATATTTGAAATTGATATATAGCAAGTTGTACTTGAAAAAGATCTATGAAAAATACTATGAAAAATAAACTTGTTTTGCTTGTTGAAAAGAAATAACCCGTCAGTCTGGTTATTTCTTCTGTCTAGTGAGATTTATATATAACATTTTTTTTTAATACTCAAAAACTTGGGATGAGTTGATGGTTGAAGTTAAAACTTCTGAATTTCTCTCACGGTTTTTCTTGTGATACAAATTTCCTCTAGAATGTGTCTTTTACATTAGAAGTACTGTGATGGGTTTTTTCTTCGTGCCGTGTTTAATGTCTTCAGTAACAAAAATTTTAACACATCACTCTGTATTCAACTTTTTGAATATCAAAATTACTTCTTCAATAATTTTGTGTTTCCAGCATATCTGTATTAGAGACAATGAAAATTCTACCTAAGAACTTCATTGAAATGTGTATAGAGTCAAAAAATATCCCATGTTGAAAGACATCTCTAAGGATCATAAAATCCAGCCCCCTGCTCCTCGCAGGGCTGCCTAAAAGTAAACCATCTAAGGTCATCATTCAGACATCTCTTAAACTCTGGCAGGACTGGGGCTCTGTCCACTTTCCTGGGGAGCCTTTTCCAGTGATCAGCCATCCTTTCAGTGAAAAACCTTTCCAAATGTCCCATCTGAACTTTCCCTGACACAGCTTCATTCCATTAGAATGTGTTTAGACAAATGAAGGGCTATGCTGACAACTTTAAACCATTCTTCACTTTCCAGTTGCCTCTGTACATTTTCCTTATACATGGCCAAACTTTGCAGGTCTTTCTCCTGGTGGGGTTTATATATATATATATATATATTTAGATGTATTGTGAGAGTGTTTGAGCAGGCTTGATATCTCTTCCATTTATGTACAGGTGTACTCCATACAGATACAAGAATAAGCCTGTTTTTTACAGGCTAGTCAAAAGATGTCCTTTATTATTTTTCTCATTTCTGTATGTGTTGAATTGAAGTGTGCCTAATCTGAAATTAATTTTATTTCTCAAACTTGTTTTGTGTCCAGATTTAAAAAGAAATTTTTTCAAATTAAAAGGACATTATTTAAAAGATTTTTTTTTCTATGCAATTTTCAAATGAAAGACAAATCAGCAGAAGTCACGTTCTTTAAAAGTGCACAGAGGGGTCAAGAGATCACCATGCCTTTGCTAGTCCTGCAGAGGTTAAGCCAGCTTCCTAACCTTTTCTGGGTGACATTTCAACAGTGACACTCAAGAAGCAGACCCTACTGTTTGAAGTAGCTTCTCAGGTTGCAAAAACTTACTGATCTAATCTAACAGCTGGCTGTCATCTAAGCTGGTAATCCTGTTTACTCTTCTATCCCAAACTGGCTATCTGCTCTTATCTCCTCTCTCTGACTCTGCTACCTGCTGTTCAGCCAGCATGCTTTGCCAGCAAAACAGACAATGATGGCTTTTATTCTTTCCTCAAAAACCAAACCAAAAACTGTTTCTTGCCAATTTATTGAGGTAAAATGTCCAGGCACTGGCTCAGATAAATGCCTATGTCAGAGATGAGGATGCAGGATAACAGCTGGCAGGTGGCTTGGTCTATCCCCCTTGGAACTGCAGTATTTCCAGGACTTGAACTCAGAAAATTCTGTCCTATTTCCTACTTGGAAAGTGCTGATTTCCCCCAGAAGAGACCTTTAGCATTTAAGTCCTCTTTTGCTGACTGCTTGTCCTGTTAGCTTGATCTACCAAACTTTACATTCTGATTTGCAACACGTCCTTGAGATGGATACTGGTAATATTTCAGCTACCATAATTCAAGATAGCCCATCTTAGTCAGATTTCTTCAGATGCAACTTGAGAGCCACCCTCTCTGCACCTTAATTATGCAGAATTCCTTGGGACTTAGAAGGAGTTTTGACTGTGCAAGTGATGCTGAATAAGGTCTCTAGTTTACAGGACTAATTACCCCATAGTTTGATTTGGCTCAAAGAGTGCAATTACTGCAGGAGAAAGTAGTACTGGAAGAAACCATCTCAAGGCAAAATTTGTTAAATTAATATCTTTATAATTAAAGCTAGTGAATCTTTGCTCTGTTTCTTACTATGCTTCTTACATATCCTAAGACAAAATTTGTAACCAAAGTGGTGTGAAACAGATGAAAAGAATCTGTGCTTTATGCTGCAACATTTGGCTCTGTGTTTTTGTTCACAAATGTTAGCTGTAGCTGCCAACGAGTGTTGTCATGAGACACTTTTTTTTTATTTTATATGTTGGCTTTCCCAGTAGACTTTTACTTCTGGTTTTCCCAGAAGGTTTCAGTGTCTTTTTTAGCAGCACTAGCAATAAAAAGATCTCCCAGAAGGACAGATTTTACTTCCAGCTGGGTTCTACAAGTGACTTGAAAAATCTTAATAACTCATGCAGAAAGTGGCTTATATTCCCAGGGAATTACTTAAATTACTCCTTTTCTTACTTCAACTCTGAGTTCAAAGGGGATTCAAATGACACCCACACCACAAATTCTGTCTTTAATTCAGAGGCCAAAATGACATCAAACAGGCATGAAAAGCCCCTCTGCTGTCCTCGCCAGCTGCGCAGTGAGCTTTTAGCTCGGGGGAACTGTGATACCCAAAAACCTTCTAAGAGGCCACTTGTTCAGCAGCTCTTTCAGCTGCCTGCAGGAGCAGCCTGCAGAGCACTGCTGCTGGATGCTGGAGAAGTCCCATTATGATAAATTATGCGTGATAGAGGTACCTGCTGCTCCCACCTCTGATGCACTTTGAATTCAGCTCGAGTTTATTTGAGGAAGTCAGTACCTCTTGCAAACTGCACTTTCATAAATTATTACTAATTAAAAATAGCTTAATGTTCAGTGGTGCTTAGAACCACAATTCCCATCGAAGTTGGTGAGTGTGCTTACAGCATTAAGTAGGTCTTGCAGCAAACCTTGTGAACCAGATTCAGATTCAGATTTAATTCCTGGATGTTTTTTGCCTTCCTGAGTAGGCATGCTGGTGTAAGAAACATATTTTATTTTCAATTATTTTGTGACCTTGCTTTTAAAAAGTATTAAATGTGCTGTCTTTTTGTATAATTAGTAAATGCTCTTTTCCTCCTCATTTCAAGTAAGTGACAGTTGGTGCAAGTAGCTCCTATAAAGGACTTGTGTTGGAGTAACTAAGTATTCAGCAGATAAATGTTGTAAACTGAAGAAGCTAACAAAGCTCGCGTCCTTTATCTTTAGAATTTTCAAGAATAGGCTCTTTAACAAATATTTATTTTTATTTTTCCTGCTTAAAAAAATGCAAGCTGTGAATTCCAATCCATTTCCTTATCCCTTCAATTCTACCCCTAGATATCAATGATAGGTCTTAATATCATTAAAAAATGCAAAATTGATTTTTTCTTTTTTAGCTTTTTCCTCTCAAAACTCAGGTCAGGAGGACATCCTTTGTGGATCATGTCTTCCTCTTTTTAGTCTTAGCAAACTGGCCTTTTGCACCATGCTTTAATATAGAACTCTTACAATAGAAAAATTGTGACTTTGACATGTGGAGCGTCTAGATGCCTAATAAGTTAAACTAATTTTACTGATTTGATTCAGTTTTAATAAAAAACTGTGCTCCCTGAAGAATATAATATGTGATGCCTAGTGCAACTGACTTCTACAAAATTTGGAACAGAAACACATAAAATTTGACTTTTCCCTTGCTTACTTTACTTTTACTCTGTCTGTCCAACCTGTTGCTGTTGAACAGCGGATGAAATAGAAGTGATGGCTGTGATGTGCCAGTGGTTGATAAGTTAAATGCTATTTTAAAGACAATTCAACTCCACATTGTTTTTCTGGTCAGTTGTTCCTGTCATTTAAATTATGATTACAGTAGATGTTAAAACAATCCCTCAATACTGCAGCTCCCTTGATATATTTAACTTGATTTATTGTGGTTCATTGTCAGAATGCTTTGAGGGACATTTAAAGAGGCCCTTAGCCTTTTAAACAATGTGAAAATGTATTTATTGTCTTCAATGAATTCAGCTAGAATTTCCAGCTCTATTGCAGTTAGGTATTGAGGAATACTCTGGAAATTCATTTTAAATGCTCTTTTCTCTTGAGCCCGGTGAAAAGCTAATGGATCTTCACCAGCAGGACCAAACCCAACGATTTATCTTTTCGTTTTGGTTTTGTTTGTTTTTTTTCCATCTCATTTCTGTGTTTTGGCATAACATGGGATAGGCAAAGCCCATGAAAAAGTCAGTCTCTGTGCATCTGCCCTGCTGGCAGTGCAAGGGCAGGCGCTGGCTGGCTGGGGGATGCTCCTGCTATTTTACCTCATTCCCCAAGGCTTCTAATTTCCATTTCTCTCAGGTACCATAGAGAAAATTAAACCCTTTTAAGATTTTTTTTTCTGAATGTCAATGCATTTCCCTTTTCAAATAAAAAGCGTGCACCTCTCAGTTTAGGGAAAAGAAGCTTGGTTGTGTGGTAAGGGCTGTTTGGTAGGATTTGGGGTGCCTCCCCTCAGGTTTTCTTTCTGTCCTATTCAACATAGTTTTGCATCCTCTATCACTCACTGAGACAGAGCTCAGGCAGTTGAACCTGGGCTTCCCACTTCCTAGCCTGTGATATTTTTCTTAGTTTGCTCTTCTTGTGCCTGAAATTTAATTTCACTGAAAGCATTCTCAAAATGGAAGTGTTTGCATGAAACATGTTGAGTTTGATGAGTTAGCACATATTTGACATACTGTACAGATCAATCTTAGTGCCTAAAGTTGGCAGGAGAGAGAAAATGCATAAAAATACTTGCAAAGAGACTACAATGGAGTGAATGCTGCACAGGGATTTTTGCAGAGGGTGAGGGAGGTGCTGTTTATTTTGAGCCAACTCATGCTTTGTTAATTCTGTTACTGGCAACTTGTCTGGGAATTGAGTCTCTCCATTTTGACTCATGAAAACTTAATCTTGCCTGACAAAAATGCAGAATGATGAGTACGTGTTTCCAATTTTGAGAAAGCTGTTAAGGAGGATCCAGTCCTGTGCTAATGGAAGTCCTGCTGCTACTGTTGTGCAGTGGGAAAAGCAAGACTGGAAGGGTTGCACAGATAAGTGCTCCACTTAGCATTACATAGGGGATAGCATTTCAGCTAATGTGCCAGGCTCATTTCCTGCCAATTCCCACTCCTGTTCTTGGTTTGTTCTCCCATTTCCCCTCTTGGTATACTGAGGGAAGGCTTCAGAGACTTTTATTGCTAGTGACTGTGGTCTAAGCCCACTCCTTGGCCTTCCTTGCTCTTGGTTACCTTGTGCTGGTACTGGCATGCAGAAACTAGAAAATAGGCTTACTCTATTAGCTCATAAAGATTACTGGAGTCCCTGGAATCCTTGCCACTAAGGAATGGGGAAAACAGTAATATTGCAGCATACCCAAAATTTAATATTTTTATATATGAGTCTTGCATCCATTGCTGAACTGGAGAGGTTTATCTTCTTTAATATAGTTGAACCATGTTACGAGTTGGTGTACTTTTGAGGACTTTTCCTACACTTTGTTCTGCATTTCTAGCTATTTCAACTTCTATAAAATTGAAAGTTTCAAAATCAGGTAATTACTATGCAGAACAGAGCTCTGTCATAAAATCTGTCAATGTTATAAATGTTATACGAGTAGACAAAAGGGGAAACTTTTTTAACCTGGCCTTTACATGTTTTAGAAGAGCACTGTATGTGTTTGAGCCAGTAATGTTGAAATAAATTTTAACTGCATGCAGAAAAATGCTCTAAAAAATAACAGCAACAACAAGACTGGATGCTAAATTGTGGGACTACAGCTTGAGGGATGCTGCTCTCTGAGGGCTGTTTTGCAATTCCAGTTTTGAATGTCACAGTTTTGTTTTTAAATTTGGGACTCTATGTGGAACCTCCAGGCCTCTCACCTTTTCGCTTCCCAGCTGCCGTGATTGTTTTCCCATGTCTTCTTTACCTTTTTAGTGGCATTGACTTGCCCACTCACTGCTACAGAGCTAATCAAGCTAATCAGGAAACAACCTGCAGTGTGCATTCCTTCAGTGTGGCTTTCCCCCTTGGCACTGGCCAGTGTGCAGTGGATTGCTAGCGATCCATTCTCTTCTGCTGCTGGTTCTGTGGTTATGCCCATCCTGGGCTTCGTTCATTGGTTTTGTCACAAATGATGCTGAAACTTCTGTTTAGAAATGTTTAGAAACTTTTCAGAAGTATGCAATAAATGAGAAATCATTAACTTGATTCTGTTCTCTGCTGGCTTCTGTTGCACTTGCTGTTCTTATTTCCTTGGCCCTCACTGTTTCTATTTTACTTACAAACTTCCAAGTTTTTAATTTTTGTGCAGTTCTTAATTTTCCCAAGCACTTAGAATAATACTTCTGGACATCTGCACCAACAAAATGGGATCGTGCATGTGTCCACTAATCCCTAGTGGATGCAAGTTTTGTGAACCATTTCAGGCGCTCAGAAAAAAAAAAAAAAAATGTACTGCAGTCATCTGCACTTCAAAATCCTCACCAAGAGACCTGGTCCTATCTGTGTTGGTGTGAATCCAGAATCTCTTTATATCCATTAGTGGCTTTAATATAGATTAACCCTGTTTTTAACTGGAATCAGGATTGGGCCAGTTGCACATTGACTTAACATCTTAAATGGTGCTACTAGATTAAAAGGAATTTCACAAGGGCTCAGTTTTCTCAGGTGGGAACACTCTGGCCACATTTGTATTATGAACTTCAAAACTGACAATGTACAACATTCCTTTAGGTTGCAGCAGGCTGATCCTGCCTTTGGAATGATGATCCCAGCTTATGTACATTGTGAGGTTGCCTTTTTAGCCCACACATGAAATTTTGCTCCCAGCTGTGCTTAGATAGCAATGTAGAGGAGTAACTTGCAACAATATTTGGATCCATTCTTGAGAGAGAGCAATGGGTATAATTTGGAGCAGAACCTGAGATGTACTCTCCTAAACTTATTTTAATGAATGCCATTTGAAATATTTAACAAATTTTCTGTAAGCTTCATAATATATCATAGATTTTATTTTGCATGTGTAAACAACAAAATAATAATTATTTAAAACTCTGTTCAGATTTGAAAAGTTAAATATTAGTAATTAACAATAAAGAGGATTTAACTTCTCAGTGAGAGAGCATATTATTTGATGAAGCTTATGGTTCTAATGGCTTTACTCCTATCCAGTATCAGTGAATTAAACAAATGATAGGGCTGATTGTCTAGTTCTGCTCATAGTGTATGGCCCCCTAAAGAACACAGTACTGCTGCTGTAAAGTTAGGATAAATGGAAATGGAGACTTTGTTAGTAGTGCCTGTGTTGTTTGGTCTTGAGGGAGGGCGATCCTGGTAATCTGTTTCCCCGTGGTTTGCAGGAAATAGTCTAAATCTAGGTGGGGACAAGGAAAGAAAAGAGTTTGTGGGAGATTTGGTTGCTTCTGTGAGCAGATTATCAGCATGGTTAGTTCCAAGTGCTCTGATGCAACCTGGAGTGAGAATAGTCCACCTTTTCAGTCAGCTATGCATTATTCTGAAAACACTCCTCAGTGGCTTTGACCCTCTGTAGCCATTTCAATTAAAAACTGCTGTGCTAGCTTTTGATGTAAGGTTAGTGACTGTTCTAGAGAGGGAATAAGAGTGAGCGCAGTGAGCATTCATCCCACAAAATGCAGGGCTGGATGGGATTCTGGAGCTCCACCTACAGTCAAATCAGTGCCGTGCCTAAGCGCGTGGAGGTTTATGCGAGCACCATTCCCACAGCTAAAGTTGCTCGCATATTTTCCCAGCCTGGTTATGTTAGAGTGGTGCTCCGGAGGCTGCTATTCCCTGTTTCTTAGCATAGTCTTGAGCATTGTGCTGATAACTTTATAATGCTGGCAGTGCTGCTGCTGACGTGTTCATGTCTACCTTGGCTATCTGCATCTGACTCTCTTACACGTGGATGTGCCCAGCTTTGACTGGCTTGTGCTGAGAGCAGATGCATTTTGAGAAGCTGTGCTGGACAGAACACTTAATTTTTTTTTTTCTCTGCCTTGTTGTGAGTTGAAAATAATGCTTTTGAAATTGCTTTGAAAATTTTAGCGCAAAGGGTGCTACATAATGTGGTATCAGCATATTTAAATGGAATAGTTTATATGGTGAGGAGGGTGGAGATAGAAGTCTAATGTCCACCTGAACTGTATCCAACTAGAATGATGAGCCTCTGAATTTAGGGGAACTATCATTTGGGAGGGGCATGGCTTTTCTTTTTAAATTGTATGGTGTTCTTAGACATAGTCTTAAAGGTTCATAATGCAGTTGGGCTTTAAATTTCTGCAGTTTTCTTCTTCCCCCTACATGCTTTTGAATAGGTTTCCTTTCTTTTCTCCATTCCCAGAACATGCATGTATACTTTGCAATAGTCAGACAAGACTGAAAAGAAAAAAATCTGAAGTTTTTGCCCCTGTTTTCTTCTCAGGCTGGTATAAAGTGCACCCTGGACATATTTTATGCCCTCTGCTACTTCTTACCCTCCTGAGATTAGTTAGAGTTATCTTCCTGCTATGGGTCCCCCCACACCACTGGAAAAAGGATGGATTAGTGATTCCTTCTTCTCAATGTTACTGAAGATGGTGCTCCTCAAAGTGATAGAGGAAGGGTGGGACACAAGAGGGGTTATCCAAGGGGTTGTTTGCTCACTAAGTGCATCAGCTGCTGTCCTATCATCTGCTTCATTTTAGCAGATGTTGTATTACTATTCTAAGACTTCGGAGGATTGTCACCTTCTTTCCCCACCTTCTCTCTCACCCTCCCACAACATGGTGCTTTACACCTCACCCTTGTGTTTTGCCTGCCCTGGTGTTTAAGAATAAGGTGAGCAACATGACTCCAGAACAGAGAATTTGAAGATTCAGTTTGCATTGTTGGGATCTTCTGCTATAGATGCTGGAAATACCAGTTTTGACTTTTTCTTTTTTTTTTTTCAAATTTGTTTAGTTGCTCTAAAATACATGCTTAAAATAGACTGCTATCTCCAAGACTCGTTCTCTGTTAATCAGCAGCAAACAAAGTAAGCCAATGTGAACCATGTGTGTAGAGAAAAATCAAATGGATGAAGACATAATCAGAGCTATTCTTCTACTCTGAGTAAATATTAACAGCAGTGTTTTATGATAAACTATAATTGAGGACATTAACTTACTGGGGAAAATAATCTTCCTTGATAAACAGGCACATGTTGCTATTGAATCAGGTGCTGACAGAAGCAATATTATCTAGATTTCAGTAAGTCTGCCTACATGAGTGTCTGTCTATAAAAGGGTATTTTTTTGATGCAAAAGAATATTTTTGTGGAAGTGTTCCTGATTCCAATTTGATTTTCCCACTTGCTTTCTCGTCTTACAGAGTTAAATGAGTTTCATTTCTATTCGCATTTTTGCAGCTACAAGAATAGCCTATATACATATTTATCTGTACCCATGCATATTTAGCTAGATGTGCTTTCCCAATTGCAATACTATCAGAAGCTTTTATGCAAAGGTAAGCCTCATTTTTGGTCCAAATTTATATTTAGATTATTCTGTCTTTTATTCTTGTATGTCTGAGTCTGTGTATTTTGTTTGCGTCAGTGGCACTGCATATCAGATTCACAGCTGAAATAGAGAGACAAAGGCTATGCACCTTAATCTGTTTTACTGTTGTTTTATATTTGTAATGAAGAAAAGAACTTTAGTCCAAATCATAGCAGTAAAAATAGAAATGTTAATTTCATAAAAAAAAAAAAAAAAAAGAACAAACTCCCCACCCCCAAAAAACCACACACAGTTCATTAATAGCAGTGGAACAAGATTAGAAAGTATTGGTTCCATTTAGGATTCTACAGAAGAAAAAATATCTGTGTGATTTTGGAGACTTTTTGTTTGTCTGTTTGTCTGCTTGTTTGTTTTCCAGTAGAACTTGCCGTATGCATGGAAATTAAATTGTTGGATACAGCAGCAACAAAAGCAGGAACTGATCACTGTGAATTCATGTACTATCAGAGAGAAAACAAACAGAAAAACATATGCAGTAGATTAATGCAAAGATGGAAATGGGCAAGAGACTTGATCCATAAAAGAAATCCCAGATATCTTCAATATTATTTTGGCTGTGGTGATTCATGTCTCTTCAGAAGTTTCTCAACATCAACAACTGTTGTATGCTGCCTTTGTAACCCACATGCTCCCACTGAAGCAGGGTTTGAATCAGCATGGAATTTGGCTTATCAGACTGTGTCTGGGAAGCCAGCAGTTTTTTTCATGCCAGATTGCATCTGGATCAAAAACTGAAGAAAAATGTAGTGACACACTGTGAAAAGAAAAAGACAAGCTTTATTGGCTTCAGTGAAATCTCATAATCAGATAAATGCTTCATACTTTGGATATAATAGTTATTTAAGCCATAATTATATCCATTAAATATGTGCTTTAAAGTTAATGTTGCTGGAGATATTTCAAGTATTAGTGATGTTCACGTAAGTCACTTTTCATATTTAGAAATCTTCTGATCCTCATAAGAATATAATGCTTTTTGATGTGTTTATATGAAAATCAGGATGGAAGAACAGACTATTTTTTCTGGAAGTCACAAACACAAAATAGTTTTGTTTGTGATCATGTCTTAAGAAGACACTGGTGCAACATCCTAGAGCAGTATGGTTTTAATTGAGGAGAGGCTTTTTTGTCTCACTCTGAAAAAACCTGAAGGTTCTTTAAGCATACATTAGTAGTCTGGGCAGAAAATCAGAAAATAAAAGTTCATATCTTTATTTAGGAGGTTAAGTCGGCTGAAATCGGTTCTCTTTCCTAAATGCAGTCCGATCAGTAGTCCTGTTTCTCACCAAGGATAGAGAACACATTGGTGACTGCAAATTAAATGATAACCTAGAAGAAACTGTATGATTGCCAACACCCTCTCCTGAACATTTGTCAAAAGCATAGCTGTGGAAATTAGCTATTTCTAGCTAATCATAGCTAGATTATAAGGAATGTCAGTTTGATGGAGGTGAGGAAAGAAAGGGGCAGGAATGGGACTGTCAGAGTTAATTCTGCAAAATGACATCTGGCAAAAAAGCAATTAGGGTTATTTGGACAGCTTGCCCAGAACAGCATATTTCTCACCTTTGTCATTCATAGAAGTAGTAGCTGCCTGTAATAGATACATTTTTGTGTAAAGCAGCAAAAAATATAGGTCGTGTTTAAGCAAGCTGTCGTAAACTTTAAAATTTAAAGGGTAATCCTAATATAACAAGTAGTCAGGTTGCTCACTACAGTACTAAGGTTTTTTGTTTTTTAAAGTGACATATCCATCTGTGTTTTGCGTTAAAACACAGTATAAGGCAAATAAAATCAGATTTTATCACTGCCTGTGCTAAGTGCATTGAAAGAATGAAGGCTGAGGTGTTTTGACTCTGGGAAAAGTGTGTCAGCTTTGCTAGAGTCTCACCGATATGAGAAAAGATGGAGAAGGAAAAAATATAAACTCACAGTAATCTGAAATCTCAGCAGTTTGCCCCAGTTTTACAATATAACAAAACAGAATGAGATGACCAACTCTCACAGCATGCCACCACCGGAGTTAATACATTACTGGCTGATGACAGTGATTATGTTAAAAAATGCCTATATAAGGCACCCCTAGGATTAATTATCAAGTAAAACGATGAAAATTAATTTCTGTAAATATTGTTGGGAAATGCAGATGAAAATAGTGGCTTCTGCATGAGCTTTTGGAAAGGACTGGCTGCTAGAGGTGGAATAACGGCTCACATGGCATAGAATGGTCTGCAACAATGGAGGAATGTCTCCCTTGGTTTCCTTGCCACCTACCAATTCCTGAACATAGCTGGCCTAGCCACGTGCATTTAGGTTCCTTCACAAGTTAAAGGATTTGCTCTGCTATTTTCCTGTAGCTCTGAAGGTCTTCTGAGGCTTCCTATACATAACAGTAATGTCCATCAGGCTCTTACTCAGTTTTTCAGGAATATGGTGACTATTGGGATGCACAGCCTTCTGGATTTGTCTCACACTAACATTAGCCGTAATGAGAGACAAGGCAAACAGAGGTCATCAGCTAACACTAGCACAGTTACAGGGTTTGGGATTTATTTTCTTGGGTTTTTTTCAGATGAGTTTAGCATGCCCTATCCTTTTTTTCCTTGCAGTAAGAGTAGATTTTCCTTCCACTTTCCCAGTAACCAGATGGCACTGCACTCACAGAGCATGCAGGCTCACATGGGGTTAAATGGTTTTCTCCATTTCAGATTTTGTGCCAACCAGATTTAAATTCAACATTGTTTGTTTAGGATTCTGTACTCAGCACTTTGTATTAGATGAGAAGAAGCCCTGCATTTAAATTATTCAGTCTTTAGGACTGATGAAAATTGTCAATCACCTTCTAGCATACTTAACTTATCATAAAGGATGCTTACAGGTGCAAAAATTCACATCCAGTTGCATTTATATATTCTTCATTTATTTTGTCACTGAGCAACTCTGTCCTCCTCACCTTCTGATGTATTCTTGTGTTGCCCTACAGACAGTGGGCAGAAATCAGTTTTTGGGTATAAAAATAATAAATTCCATTTTCCTCAAATTGATAAGACTGATAGAGAAACAAATAACATGAAAACATTACACATTCCATGACATTAAATAACAATGGCTGGCATATCCTGCCTAAAGTAGGAGAAATGCCACTACCACAAGTTATTTTCTTGGCACTGTCTGCAGTAAGTATTATAATTATTTCTGATATTTACATCATGTCCGGGCGTCAGAAGAGATGGTGTTAACTATGAAATGAAAACAGGGCTGAAGTGAAGGGGGGATGGGACATGCAGTCTGGGAGGGTGTGTCTGACAGACCTGAACCAGACAACTGCCTTTCCCATCCCACAGTGTCAAAATGCTTCCACCCCACATCAGGACCATAATGTTTCATTTAAAAAATTAATAAGTAAATACTTGGCAAGATCCTTCCAGGACCAACCTTTTCAGAAGCCACACTGGGGTGCAAGTGTGACTTGCATCTCTCTCCCTTGGAGTGGGAGAGAGGTGTAAGTTTGGCTGCCTGTGACAGCATGTCCCAAGTGTCCAGTCATCATGAGGGCAGGGGATGACATGGGCATGGGGAGGGCAGGGACAAGGGATGAGGCCCCAGGTTGGCACCTCCTGGGTGCCCAGGGTGCAAGGAGAAGTATGGACAGCGTAGGCTGCCAGGTGAAATGTTTGCACATGGCAGAGCTGGAGGCAGCACTGCCCCTGAAACAGGGTGGCTGTGGGGGGCTGACAGGCACTGCCTTTGCTGGCTTGGGGCTTGGTGTTAGCTGGGGTGCTTCCTGACATGGATGTGGTTTCTTTAGGAAAATCCCAGCCTGCTCTCTGCCATTTGAGAATCAGTTGGTCAGGGCAGCTCTGTTCTCCCTCCTGAAAGAAGCCTCATGGGCATAGTTATCAGTTTCTCTCAGTCTGGATTGAAGAAAGAAAAAAAAGCATAAAGAAACATAAAATGACACTCTCTGGCCTCTGTCTTGCTTTTATCTACAACATAATAAAAATCTTAACACTTAAATTTTTCACTAAGTGGTATTTACACTACTCTCTATAATCTATTTTACACTTTTATAAATTCTAGTCTATCTTAAAGTCTAAGGAACTTTCTCCATAAATAAGAGTTAAAGTCAGTACTTCTCTAAGAGTCAAGACACTCTAAAACAAACAAAAATATAGTCCCAGTACCCTAATTTTCCACACATGGTGAGCCAACCCCACAGTGGGAGGGGTTTGTGCTCTTGAGCTTGTTCTGGGTTTGTGGCTACTTTAACCAAAAGAGACAGTCCCAGAGAATCAGCTGGTAGGATGAAACTCATGTTCATTCATTTCACATTTGCCCTTCTCATTAACCAAAAGAAAACAGCTGTCTTTATGCCACATTCCAGTCTTGAAACAAGATGAAAGCCAGTTAGTGATCTCCATATGGTAACAGCCTTTAGTAAAAAGATGCTTCAAAGAACAGTGATGGTTAAAGCATCACCACCTAGAAGTGGTTACTGAGCCAACACTTTGCAACTCTTCAAAACCATCTGAGGGAAATTGCCACATCCAGTGCCCCTCAGAGTAGACAATGACTTCATACAGCTTCATGCAGAACTGTTTTTACTGAGTTTGTGGTTATTCTGTCCTTTTATGGTGATATTAATTTTCGTGAGAACCTCCTTATGGACTTTAAAAATACCCAAACATAAGAATGAGGAGTTAGAAATACCAACCTCTGACCAGACCTGCATGCATATGCTCCCAGAAGGACAGTATAGATAACATGTTTTATTTTTTCATATTTAGAAACTTTCCCTCATGCTACTGAGCAAGGCACTCAAATTCAAATCTATACATTTTTTTACTACATCCTGCAGGTCTCTGTATTCCTTTTCTTTTTTCCTTCTTGTGAATCTAGATTTTTTTTTTTTTGAAATATCATTTTCTGCCTGACTCAGCAGTTGTCTCTATGATAAATCTGAGGGACAGGAGAGGGGACAGGCTCTTTATCTGGCAAAAATTTAATGAGGTATGTGTTTCTTTCAGCTCTTAGTGGGAATAAAACTCTCTTTGTAAAAACCCCTGAGAAATTTATCCAACTGAGGGTTCTCAGATTTATGTGGGCTTTTTCATTCATTTGCTAGCTTAAAAAAGAAAAATCAGGCCTAGCAGTCAGGTGTGCCATGTAGGTGTGCAATACACCCTAGAGGACTATGAAGCTGATGAATAATTAGCTTCCTATAATGCCAAGTATCTCATCCATGATATATAATAATATAATCCTGATATATAATAATCATGAAATATAATAATTTTTTAATGCTTTCAGAAATTCCCATGTAAAGGAGCTCTGCAAAAGCAAAGAATCCACATTAAAATCCACATTTGGTTAGACCTCTGTTTTTCTTGCTTTATAATAAATAGTTGGGAGAATTACTTTTATTTTATATAGTTATTTATGATGTTTCCAAATGAAGAAGTTTTGTAAGTACATAATTTGAATGTAAAATTGTGGCTTCCTCATCAATGTTCAGTCCTAAAGTAATTTTTGGATGATTTTTAAGTGTATCATGTAAAACTAAAAAAATAAATACGGGATTGAATCTTTAAATTAGCATGATGTCTTGAGGGGAATAGCTGGCTAATGAAAGTCAACAGCAGCATGTCAAACAATAATTTATTGGAGCTACAGGTGGCCAGCTGTCAGATGCGTTTCCACTGAAATACTTGCCTATTTCTGTAGGTCTTTCTTTTTGTTGTTTTTTTACTCATTTGAAGTGAGGGGATCATGCTGTCATTTTCCTTACTGAAACTTTTACTTACTTGTAAATTTGGAGTGTGCCTAGGAATCATAAAAGGAATAAGTCCTTACAATTGGACAAGAACCTGAAACCCTCACACCTGGTAATCTGCCTGTCATTTGCA
This sequence comes from Euphonia xanthogaster, assembly GCA_034509185.1. Classification (NCBI taxonomy): domain Eukaryota; kingdom Metazoa; phylum Chordata; class Aves; order Passeriformes; family Fringillidae; genus Euphonia; species Euphonia xanthogaster. Next base: position 87,383,899 of record JAYDZK010000113.1, read on the forward strand.
GCCAGGGAGATGTTGATATGAAAGGCCGGTTTTTAAAAAGGCTTGGGAAAGAGAATAAATTCCCATCATTTGTCCAGCTGCTGTGTGCAGTCAGCAAACAACTCTAAAGATATCTACACTGCTTAAAATCAGCTTATGACTTTCCTCTGTTTTTGGAGGAAAGCCCAAACCAAATAAATGGGTGAGCTTCTACACAAGCCATCTAATCAACTCTGTATTTCATAGTTAACTCTCCTACCGTCATTATCCTATTGTGATATGTCCTATCCAGGCCTTGGTACTTACATACATTCCTTTAATTTCATTGTCTCTCTTTCCAACGCAAATATATGTACTCTACCTTTCTACCTGTTTTGAGGTGTAGCAATGTTAACACTGACTCTTAATATTCAAAGGGTGGTACATGTCTGGTATATTTACAATTCAAATTGCCAGATTTTAGGAATTGGGTTTATCATTTCATTACATTGTCTAGGCCTGCTTACTCCTCTGCTGAGGCCTCATTGTGTTACCCACACTGGCCTCAGCATAAACATGTATTTTGGGGCAAGGTCAGAAGAACCACATCTGTGAGGAAGGAGTGCACTGTTGTGAGTTAAAGCCTAAGATGGAAGGTGAAAAATGCTGCAAGGACTCCCATGACGCCTGAAGAAACAGTGGTGTCTCAGGGAAGGTATTTGTATGTTTGCAGGCTGTTTCAGTATTAGAGCTGGTACGTCAGGATGGTGGGACTGTGTAACTAAAGGGGCTGAATGCTGAATTGGGGTCCTTGCAGTGGTTCCCTAGGTCACTCCTGGAGGTGGTAGAGCTTTACCCCCTTGTTAGTCCTGATTATCTGCTAAATATAGAGATTCAGGTTTCTCCCCACTGCTGTATTTATCAGCTTCATCACCACCATAAGGCAGAAAATGGTCTTTGGATTTTTAAGAAGGTCCTATACAAAACCCGTCACTGACACATGGTCAACTTTCAGAACTGGAACAGAGTGAACAAAAAACTCTTCTATGTTCCTGATTGTCCTGCAGTCAGTTTTGATGGGAAATAGGAATAAGATGCTTGGTCTGCATGAAAACTGAGCAACCACACATATAAGCCGTGGGCATTTCTCTGCTCAGCACAAACTTACCTTACTGCTCAGCTGCAGGCAAAAAACATCCGTGAAAAGAAGCACATCAAAGGTATTCCAGCTGTGTCTGCACAATCCAGCTCCATGGAGGAATGAATATCAGCTAGGGCAGGCTGGGGCTGTCATCAGCAGTGCCTGCTGTCCCCTGGAAAGTACCTGGGGTTTTCTGACAGGTTTTCACCTCTGCTTCTCGCTCTAAGCTTTGCTGCAGTGGTGGTTTGGCTACTGGTACCTGACTTAAGCTAAGTGTGTGGTTACTATTTTGGGACACAGTCAAACCACACTTACACTTTTTTGTGTCTTTGCATATGTGTGAGAGCAATTTGCTGAAACAAATTACAGGTGGACTAATAATAAGGGCTGCCAGCATTTCAGGATCCAGTCAAACTTTTCTGAATTTGTCTCAGAGGTACTCTCGACATCTCTGTTCAGGAATATATTAAGGATGGTAAGAGATATTTATGGAGCTTTGACTCTGTGTTGTCACACAGGAGTGAATGATATTTTCAGGACTAAAGAGTTAAGTTGAACTGAACATTGCCACTTGTAAAAGTGTTAATCTCCTGCAGCTCACTCCTGCTCTGATGATTCAACTCTAGTTGTTGCTGCTTAGCTGACTACAAGATGATACTGTAATACCGTGGCATTAATTACTACTACAATAATTCAGGAAGGGCATGGCTTAAATATTTAATTCTTACTGTTTCCTGTTTTCTTACCTCAGAAGAATAGTGTTTCAGAAGGCATTTAGGAACAATTTAAGCCCACTGTCCTTCAGACTGATTTTGTTCTGTTTGCTCAAACATGCCAGTTTATACTTGCAATTTTTGAACTAGGGTAAATTACAAATGTATCTCCTATTTTCATTTACTCTTTTTAAGTAATGGAAAACCTGTGACAAAAGGTGTGACTTGCATGGGAAATGTACTTAGGGCCTTTTATGAATCCAAAGACACTAGAAACATTTTGGCTTCTACAGGAGAGATGTAGTCATGAAACTTGAAACAACAAAATAATCATCTCCTTAATTTTGTTTGCCTGGAGTATTTTTATTTCCACACCGAGAGCAAAAATACACAAGAGCAGCATAATATAAAAGCATATAAATGTTTCTATTTCTTTCAGAATAATGTAGAGATAGTCATGTCCCTGATGCACAGTGCTTGCAGCATTAAGGCCCTTTTGGCTTCTCACCCCACCCCAGCAGAGGGGAGGCTGGGGGTACACAAGGAGCTGGGAGGGGACACAGCTGGGACAGTTGACCCCAGCTGACCAAAGGGACATTTTGTACACACAGCATCATGCTGGAGCCTATAGAGCTGGGGCAGAATATGGAAAGAGGGGATGTTCAGAGTGACAGCATTTTTCTTCCCAAGTCACTATTGGGTGTGATGGTGTCCAGCTCTCCTGTGGATGGAGCACCTGCCATCCAATGGGAAATGGTGAATTAATTCCTTATTTTGCTTTCCTTATTAAACTGTCTCTATTTCAACCCACCAGCTGTCTCACTTCTACTCTTCCAATTCTCTCCCCCATCCCACCTAGGGGAAGAGAATGAGTGACTGCAAGGGGCTTGGTTGCTGTCTGGAGTTAAGCCATAATAGCTCCCTTCCTGCCTCTGTGCAGTTGGGGCTACAGAGCAAGGCTGACAGACAAGTCCAAGTGCAAAATTGATTGTGGCAGGGTAATTTCTTTAGAAATATTCTCCTTTGCTTGGACTACAGGAAAAGAACATTGCCCAGTCAAACCTGGTGTTGGTGATGACTATGACTGCAGTGCAGAGGCAAAATCTTCCACCAGAATGCATAAATTTTCACTTTGGGGCTGTATTTTAATTTTAAGACTCAGTTCTATCACGTATAATAATCAGTGGGACAATTTGACTCCATACCGAAGTGTTCAAATGGTTTAAAAGGTTTGGGGCTGAAGTAATTTGGAATAATATCCAGTGTTTTGCTTGCCATGTTTTTAAGATTTTTTTTTTTTTAAGTAGATAAGGTGAATTTTTTCTCATTTAATAGGAATCACAAGAAAAGACAAAGAAATCACAACTTAAATTTTTCTGAATATTGATTTGAATTTACATGGGATCAGGGAAGTTTTTGTGTGCCTATGTTATTTTTTCTAAAGTACAAAATATTTAAATCAAGAATGTAGGAAAAATGAGCAGATTTCAAACAAACTGGAAAACATAGAAAAACAGTAACATTTTTTCAACAAGAACAGTAATGCTACATAATCAAAGGACAACAAATGTTTATTGTCATGAGGTAGAACTAGATAGATGGCCAGTGGTGATTTTTAAGCACCTAAACCAGAATGCCCGCAATAGATTTACCTGTTTCAGAATTTACTATGTTCACACAGTGTTCATTCTGATGACTCCTGTTCCAATTAATATCTTTGTTTGTTTCCTTCTTGGTTTTTTTTTTGTTGTAGTTTTTTTGTTTAATGAATAATCTATTACTCTGGAGTTCTCCTTAGCAACACAGAACATAAGCTGTGATTTGTTGAATGATCCTTGCAAACTCAGACCTTTCCTAGTAGCATCACAAGCATTATTTGATTTCCCTTCAGCTGTGCATATCTTTGAAGTTTTAATGGAAACCTGCCAGAAATTGTGACAAGGTAAAGAACTGCATATTTTCAACCTCTGCCATCTTCATTTTTAGGCTGAGAGAGCCTGTCTTAAAGTTTATGGAATGTGATTTGACAACAAAAACCTACAACTCTGTATCCCAAAGCAAGTGATCACTGTGAGGTTAAACAAAATGTTGCAATTCCCCCAGGATACTGCCAGAAAGCAGTGAAATGGATTGGTGTTCCCAGCTCGGGTTTTATCATCGTGATCTCATTGCTCTGCAGCAAGGGTGGATTACGCCATTACCAGTAACTGACATGGGATTCATTCACAAGCAAAAACTTGAAAGTGTGTATTAGGGGGGAAAAAAGGGAGTTAGAAAACACTAATTAAAATAAAACACTTTAAACTATAGAAAGTCTTTCTAATGTCCATCTTGTAGCTGTCTAAAATTGCACCAAAAAGAATAGTATTTTTGTCACCAAGGCTATTATAACAGGTTTTCACCTACAATTTTCAAAATGCATAAGATCAAAATCCACCTAATTTTCACAAACATATCTGTGACACCTCAAAATTATTGTGAAGGTTTCTGTTATAGGAGATATTTTATTAGCTTTATAACTTACTAGTTCATCTATGTAGTTCTTCTGAGACAGAATTTATAGAGTTGCAGACCTTAGGCTTGGAAAGATTCCTGATTTTTCTCTTCTTTTTCTATACTAACCAATGCAAATGTAAACTAGAGGATAGATAGGACAGAGGAAAAGACTGAACTTTAAATAAAAGTAACGATATTTTTATGGCACCATAAATTCTAATAGTAATCCTCATTACTAATCACCTCAGAAGTCAGATTAGGAAAACACTGGACAAGAGCCCTGTGGATTAGAATAATTTAGTTTTGTAAACTGAGAACAGAAACATCCTTGGATTCCATCTAAAGTCCTCTTTCTCTTAAAAAGTATATCACATTTGTAAGATATTATAAATTTTTAAAAAATCATCGCATTACATATGCTGCCTATGGTTTCTCAGCTTTTGTTCCCTTTTTGGCCAATCTCAGAATCAGAGATCAAAACTATAATTTTTGACAATGGGATGTAGAGCAACTAAATTGATACGTGGATAGAGAAAACAGATACCTCTTATTCTAACAGTTTCAATATTGATCTCATTAATTGGTTTATAATACACTGTCATCTCTGTTTAAAAAACCAACAAAAAACTCTGTTCTGATGTTAAAGACTTGAACTTTGCTTTTTTGAGTATCATTCATGTGGCAGGTGAGCATACAGGTTAAAGCACCTTCATCTTTAATCCAAGGTACAAGGTTTTATGTTAATGAGGCCAGATTTTCTTCATCATTCATTCCTATATTGAATTTCTTTTGGAAAGGACAGTAAGAAATTCCTAACGTTGTACAGGTCTTGTTTCCAAATTTTGTCTTGCTAAAGATTATCTTAATAATAATCTTCTTGAAGAAGGAGGTGTGGGACCAGCAAAACTATTCCATCAAGAAACATCCTGATATATAAGCATTTGAGACACATGAAACCTTGTTTGTCTTAGAACTTGTGGGTTAAAATAAATGGGATCCATTTATGTATTTTAAAATAGAATTAATTAGGTTGGTACATGAAGTGTAGAGAAAAAAGTGCATTTTTAGGGGATTCAGAATCCCCTTAAGCCATGACATTAAAAAAAAAGCCTAAACATACTTGTATTTAGAATTTCTAAGTGTACTATAACTGTGCTACATTATCCTGCATCATCATTTTCCATTTAGTTTGCCTCAATACACAGAATATCAGGCCCTATTTTGTAATAAATTAATGGGTACTATGGCCTCAGCAGACCATTTCATTTCATTTTTTCTTTCTCTGAATGTTCACAGAGAAAATACAAGATCCAAAGGACGAAACTCCCCCTCATCCTGCTTTCTTCCTGAAAATATGGGACTTAGAGCTGAGGCATCAATGTGGGTGTAGTTTCAGTTCCAATTATTTTGATGATGTTCTCCATCCACTAAGGCAGAGAATAAGTGCACATCCCCATTCTTGCTAGTCTGTAAATGGCATGGGATTGTGTTTCCCCAGGGTGGCAATGCTTTGGTGCAGGGCAGGAGGCAGTGCTGCCCACTGGCACCATTGCCCATAGCAGGCAACAGGGGCCAGCTCCCATCGGACAGATCACGTTCCAATATCTGTAGAAGTGGACAGACTGCTTCCAGGGCCAGCTCCGGGGTGGAAGGACTCTAGGGTGGGTCTTGCAGTCTGAAGTCTGGGGAAATAAATCTCCCTGAGCCCCAGGCTGGCTCCATGCACACCCATGGCAGGTGTGTCTGTGCTGCATCTGCTTTCGGAAGTCAATATAGGCTGAGGTGGCTTTCTGTGGAGATAGCAATGGTCCTGTGCAGCCCTTGCTCATCCCAGCTGCCTGACTGGACCCAGTCTTATTCCTAAAGGGCTACTTCAGTACACAGGCATCATCTTTCCTAGCTTTGCTGGTCCTTGATAATTTTTTTGATTCATGGAATGAGTTATACTGTGGGTATATGGGATATCTCTGTTCCTATGCAAAACCGGGCTGCATCCCCTGGTTGTTAGCTCAGGATATGCAGTGCAGTTAGAAAAAAAAAATGAAGTGTCCTATTTCATACAAGGGAGTCCTGCTAAGAAGTCCAAACAGAATTCATAAGACTTCAGGCAGAGAAGCATTTGTATGAGGGGGAAGAGCTAAAAACTGAATCTGTACTATTAAAATGAGAAAGAGAAGAAAAAAACCCACATCAGATGAATGGTTTTAGTAGGCTGGTGAAAAATAAGTATGAGAATTTAACAACTTCTGGAAAGTAAGAGACAGTTAAGGCAAATGCCTCTTTTTTTTATATTATCTTGTGCTTTTACAGCTGGTTGACAGCCCAGAGAATTACTGGTAGGCCCAGAAGGGAAACTCTGCCTGTCTTAACTGTGACAAAATCTTTGAAGAAAGACACAGCCATAATGTCAGCATTTCCGTAAAGGAGAGCAACACTCCAGAGTCCTTAAAATTCTTCAGAGCAGCTTCCCAGCGGGGCTTTGTGAGGAGTTCAAAGAGGCCATGTGAATTCACAGAAGGGAACTAGGTTGTCCTTTCCCCTTTCTGCAAGGTAGGGGGTTACCTGTTCTCCCACTGAGCCCATAAATTGCTTTTAGAGTTGAATAAATAACATGGGGGGAGAGAGAAGCATTCAGAGGTGGATCTCAGTTCCTGCAAGAACAAGCGCTTCCTCCAAAAAGCAGAAGCTCCTTTTGGGCACAGGATCCAGGCATATGGCCATTGGCATTTTGGGCTCTTGAATAGCTTCCAGGTGATGCAAGATCTGATGGCATAGGTGAAGCTTGAAATTAGTCTTTAAACCTCTTAAGAGCAGTCATTGACCTTTGAAGTAATCCTCCTTGCTCATGGTACAAGCAGAGGGCTCAGAAAGCATAGCCAAAGAACAGCCCAACTTAGTGCTTCAGAGGCAGGAGAGAGTTCCTCTTTTCTTTTAGGTAACAGAAGTAAAATATGCCACTGTGCAAAATGGAGATTCTAGAATGCCAGTGCTGACAAGCTTTGAGACTTCTTGCAGATGAATCCCATGTGGAAAGCCACTGATCCTGATATCAGTGTAACACCCAGAAATTCAGGCTTTGGAATCAGCCATGTATTTTACACATGAGATGGAAAAGCTGTTCACTTTCAAGTTTTACAATATTTAAATCTATTCCTGCCTGACATGCACAGTCAAAATGTGTGTGACCAATGGATGAACTATGTATTATTATATCTGTGATATCATGAATGACTGCCTGATACTCCATAGCCTTAAAAATTATGCTAATAACATTTTCACTAGGTAATGAAACTATTTTTTCAAGGAAGGTAAAGTTATGGGGAGAAAGCATGGAGAGAAGGGCATTTTCAGCAGGTGTAAAATTATTTTATAAAGAAGAAATGAACATTTCAATTCCTGATGTGGACTTGTAGTATTTGATCAAGGGATATATATTGGTTACTTGCAGTAATGTGTTTACCTGTCAGCAAGGACATGAACCTCAGTACAGAACAAAATCTAATATTAATGGGAAAACTCCTAACTTTGACTTTTTTTTGTTCATTTCAATTTCTTTTAGGAAACATTTTAGCATGTTCTGTTAAAATGTACCTCATTGATTTTACTTTTTCTTTTTTTTCTTTGTTTTTTCTTTTACCAATGCCATTATGCATTCAAGTACATTGTAGCATCTACAGGCTCTTTTCTGAATCAGATTAAAGCATATCATGTTTGATGAACCCATAAATAAAAACTTCTATTTTCATTTCTGTTTCAATAAATGTATATCCACCAAGTAGAGAAAGAAAACAGAACACATTTTCCCTTCAGTTGTTCTGGGTTACCTGAAAGTTAGAGATGAAAAAATGTGTTTGAAATGTTTATTTGTAAAACTGAATAAATTAAAACAATCTATTGTGCAAGTTTTCGGAACAAGACGTTTCAAGGAAAGGGGAAGTAAGAAACTTAAATTATGTTAGTGCACATGAGATTTTTCCTTAAATAGAGATAGACTTTTGATAAGCTGTTGAAGCAAGAGTGTTATACCCTCTTGTAATACTTCAACATTGTGCAGGAAGCTAATGTATTTAAAGTTTGGTAACAGCTGAGTGAAAACACTTTTTCAAAGATTGAGATGGAAGTCAAAGTAACCAACAGCTCTTTGTCAGCAATACAGTTGCTGAGTACATAACTGTGTGAAGTCTTTCAATTGTGCATTTTATCCCCCATATTCTAGGAAAAATAAAAAGTTATAGAAAACTTTTATTGCTCAGACTTCTTTTAAGCTTTTGCAAATTTAGGGCTTAAATATACAATACAAGTAAATACAGTTTGGCATGCTAAACATACATTTTCCTGGACTTTCACATATTGAAAAGGAAGATTTTTTTTTTTTTTTTTTTTTCCTGAGGTAACTGGAAAAGCCAACCTGAAAATTGCTGCATCTGGTAGCAGTGCCTGTGGAAGCAACAGGTCACAAATGTATATGTAGTAAGATGAGATCCATTTGAAGTGTTTGCTATGTCTATCATCTACAGAGTAGCAGGATTTCTATTTCTCAGCAAAAATTTTAATATCTAAGGCATATTCTTTTCAGGTGCTTTCTTATCGACTGTCAATTTGTACCTCTGAGTGGTGAAAAATGGCCTTTATCAATGGTTAGAACAAGAAAACACATTCTTTTCTCATAAATTTGACGTACCTGTCTGCTTTTTTTTCTTACCTTCTGTATTTGAAGTGTACACTCTTATTTAAACATTCTTGCTTACAAACACTTTTTATTTCTTTTTAAGCCATGACTACTTCAGTAAATTATGCCACTTCTCCAAAGAGGGGTTGTAAAAAAATTAACGTTAAAACAAAAAAGAAAATAAAAGGAAAATTTATCTTTTGAAGCAGTTAATCTACAGCAGACAATTTCCTATATTACATGGATAGTCTGAAAATGCAAAACAACATCAGTTCAGTAGTTTCTGGAGTCCAAGGAGCCCATGTCTAGAGGTCAGGAAAAACAGCCTTTAAAAAACATGGTAAAAACCCAAATCACTATGACAGTTCTGAATTTGCAGAAGTGCAGATATATCTACTGAAAAAGCCTTTTAAAGGTAATGTTTATATGTGTGAAAGAAAACCGATCAAAAATTTAAAATATAACGTGCTTTGGTTTGGGGTTTTTGTCCTCATATCTATTTTTTCCTTAGCTGGTAACAAACTTTTGCCTGTTTCGTTCTGTGTCCCCTGCCAGTTTTAAATTTGCCCCTGCCCTACGTTTCCATCTCCAACCAAGTGCTTCCTCTCCCTTTTGCTGAGACCTAATTTTCTGCTTGAAAACCAGGTGAAAAGAGTTCAGATGCCTGTTTATTTAAAATACTGAGGCACATGGGGGATCATCATTCCATGCAGCAGGAACTGATCATGAACAGTGGGGTCTTATGGAGCTGTTCCCAGGTAACATCCTCAAGGTTCCACACCCAGAATGGTCATTTGTCCTTCCTGCAGATCATACAAGGCTCACCCTTCCTCCCCCTGCAGCAAAATCAAAAAAATGATGAGGAAAACACTTGAAACCTTGCTACTTGTTCAAAGAAACCAAAACATGCAGCCATTATTTTTGCAGAGGAAAGCTTGTAAATGTAGAAGAGTAAATCCCAGAGGAAACCAGATGGCGAATGAAAGTACTCTGAATTTTAGAAATGCCCTATTTTATTTAACAGCTTTAACAATTTAAGGTGTATTTATGTTCTCAGGTTTTAGCAGAAAGTGTCTCTTCTATGAGCATTATTGTTCCTGTTGCAGTAATGAGCTCCAGTGTTGAAGACAAGGTGCAGATGCTCACCTAGGAAAAGGCTGGGCACCTGGGAAGGACACAGTGAGAAACTCTGCAGGTTATTTTAGTTAGAGCAGCACAGCAGCTGCAAATAGGGTCAAAACATTTGAGTAGTTTTGGGGATCTGGAAGCTGGGGAGGTCTCTGTACTAGTAACAAAAGTGGTGCTATGTCCTGTGTCGGGGTCTCTAGCTGGTCAGAGTGATTCCGAGAAAAGTTCGAAAGTCTCTTTTCCCAGCCCGGCGCTTGAAGAAGGAGTCAGGGCTCTTAATTTATTGGTCTCAAGGTTGTTTATTGTATCTTATCTATAAAATTCTTTCTCCTGTCCTGCCGAGGTCTGCTCAGCAAGACA
>JAYDZK010000113.1:87394463-87411732 GCA_034509185.1 Euphonia xanthogaster
TTCTGGGCTGCGTGCCAGGGTCTCTGAGCCCCCTGGCAAGGGTCCCGGCAACTCCGGACTCCCAAAGGGATGTCCCGAGTTCCGACAGTCCTCTGCTGACAGTACATTGCTTTTCCCTGTGGCCTCATCATCAGCCCCAGGTGATGTAGTGGCCAAGAGGATCAGTGACTGGGAGACACTGCATAGGCTGGCTCTTCACTGCACCTTTTCTTTCTGCCCTTGGATGTTTCCTTTACTTGGCTTCTGCTTGGATTCTGTTTAACAAGTTTGCTTGGCTGTTAGAAATTATTTGCTAAATCTAAATGTTTGTTAATATTGGTGTGTCTGTCATTTATGTGGGATGTCCTGCTGTGACAGCCAGTTTTACAAAACTATGAGACAGTGATCAAGTTTTCCACTACCTGATATTTCTCTATTCAACACAATACAACCCCTTGTATTACGATCAGTTTGAGGAATCTTTATAAGAAATGTCATATCAAAGTGGGCTGTTTAATAAAAAATGGTGAAACATTTCCTCAAGATTGAAGAAGGTGATGCAGTTATTATTTTAATATAACTACAAAATTATGATTCCATGTTGATTTTTAATTTAGTCTACAGTTCCAAAACACCATCTAAACTGAAGAGGAGTTCAGATCCCTTGCTTTTCTGCGGTCATTGACTCTAGTTAACAGACTGTTTAGGAACTGATGAGCTATATTGAAGTTAATGGACCCAAAAAGGTGTTTGCAGTAATTTTATTGATAACGCAGAAAAAATTAACCCTAGTTTTAAAACAGCTTCCCCCAGTATAGTAAATTGTTGGAGTTGTTAGAATAACAATAGCAACGGATTTCAGAAGACAGTGATGTGAATCATCAAGCACAGGGAGAGGCATCTTGCTGTACAAGTGCCTGCAAGTGCAGTAATTCTAAAGGTGAGGGAGGAGGACAAACAGCAGTAGTTCAGAACATGTGAAACCCTACACCCAAAATTCCCTTTTAAGGGCTCAACTACTAGACACAGAATGACTCAAATGTTAAAAAGATCAAAGTTTCAGATTGTCAAAATTCAGTGTATTTATTTGGAGTAAAACTAAGCTGCAAGCTTCAAAGTCAGCACAGACCAATTCAAAATTCTTGGCACTTTACAGGCAGCCAAGAGCAAAGAGAAGAGAGGGTGAGTGTAGCAAGTAGTTGTGTGCTGATGGGAGCCCTTCTGACAGGGAGTTTCAGGATTGGAGCTTCTGATTTAAAGGCCAGGTGGTGTGGATGTAAGAACTTAAGGACTAAAGAGAAAAGAAGAAATTCCTGTGTGGAGGAGTGTGCTTGGAGAGAGGAAGGAGACAGAAGGCTTGGAGCCACATTTTAAAACAAGAATTTTATTACTTTGGAAGGTGTGTGTAGCAAAGCTTCTTAAAAGAAAGAAATGGCATCCCTATTAAGTCAAAATAGAGTTTTATGAATGACCAGGGCTTAAATTTCTGTGGCAGGAATTGTATGCTGAATACTAGTGTATTAATTGCTGACTGGAAGTTGGGTTAGTTCTCAACTGATGGAAGAAAGAGCACAAATTTTGTTCTTCGAATTTAGAGAAAGATGAGAGGTTTGTGTAGGTGTCTAACAGCATAATGGTGTGTTTGCTAATAAAATTTTTTGCTAATTTTAGTGGCATTATAGCAAATGCTGCAGTATTCATATAGGAGTAAGAATAATACAAAGAACATTACCTGCTAATGTTAACTGATTTGCACTTGTTCTCATGAGTATTTTGGATAGGCACAATATCTGAAATCATCTGCCAATAAGAAGCACCCTAAGAAGCAAAATTCACAAACAGGATATTGAGTTCTTAACTAGTTTTTGGTTTTTTTCCTTTTTGTTTCTTCCTTGTATAGACAGTACCTTTCTTTCCCCTTTCATCTTTGTGAGCTGACCACTTCTATTACTTTCTTATTTCTGCTGAGGTTGGTAAGCTGGTTTGATGCATTCAGCAGTCAAAAGTGCAGTTCTCTGTGCATTTGTGTTGGCTGACTAAGCAAAGTGAAAGAGGCTGACTGTGAAAGTGAAAAGGTGATTTACGCTGGTGTCATAGTGTTGTGCAGTAATAAAACTCAGGGATTGTTGGACACACATTATATTGTACAATTATATAATTATAAACAATATAATTGGAGGCAGTTGAGCTTGAATGCAGCAGGCTGTTATTTAGCAATCATCTCTTTCAAGGCTCATTAAACACAGATTTATATAGAAAACCAAAGCTTTGCTCTATAAAGGCTAACTATGTGGTGGCATTTATTCCCCAAAATGTAATGCATAGATCTAAAGCTGTCAACGTCTATAATGGATTTACTCGGTGATTGTGAATGAGGTTTTTCAGCAGATTTGACAATCCCAAGCCCTTTGCTATTATTTGAGGCATTTTTTTCTGAGAGTTTATTTGTATGTCTGGTTTGGAAGGCTAAAGAGCCTACACACACACATACATCTGTCATCTTAGATTTTGAAATCTGACAAGCAGGGACAATACAGATGGTAAAGTGTTTAGAAAGGTAACAAAGATCTCTTGAAGTCATCCATATTTTACTTTAGGGTCTTACTTTAGCCCTTTAATATTTTGTAGTTCTGAAGTGAAGAACGAGTGTATGGAAGAAAATTAAGAAGCAAAAAAATTTTGTTGCTCCTATCCCAAGGAATTTAGTTTTATTACCTGATATAAGTTTTATTTAAAAATGTAAACGTATAAGAATTTTATGAATAAAGAAGAAAAGCCCCAGAACTAAGATCATCCTACCATGAGGAGATCTACAACACATGTGTTGGTCCAGTCTGACTCAAACTTTTAATAGCTGGCAGAAGTTTTTAACATAAGTTGCATTTAAATATTTATATATATAAACTGAAAATTAGGTGTTTAAATATTTTTATCAGGTTTTTTTTAGTATCTTGAAGTCTATCTGATTTTTAAACTGAGTTGTTAACTGTATAAAAAACTAAGACGTACTTGAAAGGAGAGCCTGCAGACCACCTCTCTGGGTGCAGCCCTGTGAGAGCACAGCTTGGCACTACCAAGTATCTGGCCCTCATGTGCTCAAGAGAGTTTTGCCTTTTTTATAATTTCATACATGAATTTTTAAATGCTTCATTTTAATGGTGTTCCTGACATGCAGTGTGTTTCATTTCTGTTCCTTCTCTTAGTGATCCATGGGGGCCTGACGGATGCAAGGCTCCTGTGAGCTTTGTCATGCCTCTGACTGCACAAATGCTCTGCCATGGTACAGGTGCTGCATCACTGTTCCCAGAATGCAGTACCTGGCCTCAGCAGCTTGTGGCTGACAGCCTTTCTGTAAGTTACTGCATTTTGCATCACTGGCTTTCGCTTTGCTGGGTCAGAAACATGTCTGCTCAATAACTATAGTTTACTTCAATTCACCTACAATACTGGAAAATGTTAATTATTCAAGTGTCAGTTATTGTAGATAGATGTTTTGAATGCACGCAAAGTATTTAATACATCAACAAATGTACAGCAAATATATCTTAGTTTTAGCTTTTAGTAACTGTGATAGAGAGTTGTGCTTCAGAGCTGTTTTCCTTCCCCCACTTCTGACATGTTTGCTCATTTATCTAAATGTGTTAACTTGCAATGTTTCTCAGGATCACATTAGTGAATTAACAAGGTCCAACTTCTTGTAGCACCATTTTTAAAGTTTAGAGATAAAGCATTTCAAAATGCCAGCCATAAAATTCAATGTTTCTTGGTAAAACTAATTTTTTTTTTTGCTTTTCATAAAAAAAAAAAAAGAAAAAAGAAAAAAAAAGGGTGTATTTTCTTAGGAGCATAATGAGCATAGAGCAGTCTTCACTGGCTCCATTGTAAAATGGTGTCACAACATTATGGTTTGATAGAAATGTTTTTTGCTTTTTTCCCCTCTCCTTTATGCAAATCTACTCAATCTAACTAGGTAATCTAGGTAGTTGACTTGGTTTGTGTGTTGCGTTATAGCTTCAGTATTCCATGTTTTCTTTAGAATTCCATAGATAATGAACCTTAGCTGAAGACAGTCTTGGAAAAGGTTGTCCTGCTCACGTTAATTCTGTATTTTCTGAGTGCACAAGCAGTGCATAACTCAGGTCCCCAAACTTTCAATTTCTCAGTTACATTAAACTGTTTTTAAAAGAAAATTCTGAGTTATGTTAATTAACACAGCCTTTTTTGTTTCTATCTAAAGTCCTCTCAAAAATAAATTGCCAGTGGTCTCCTGGTGCTCTGGATGAAAGAAGCAATCCTTATCTAGTGCTTTACAGAATTTCATGGCTAGAAAACAGTGCAATGTGAAAATTTATCTTGGTTAATCACTATAGTATAGTGTGCAGGCTTTTATGATTTACGAAATACTGAATTTAGAAGCCAAATCAAGAGCTCATCTTTCTACATGTGTTTTGGCTTTGAGGTACTCTTTCCTGATGTACTACAGTTATGAAACAGGAATTGCTGTATCACAGGGTTTGATCACCCAATGAATGGCAGAAAAGAGAAGCAGCATCATGGAATTTCCCTTAAAATTTGTGTTAGCAACATCTTCCCAAGGTGCCTGGTTCCTTGGGAGCCACAGACATGGCAGTCTCCACCACAGGGATCCCACATTGCCCTTGTCTTGCATGACTTTTGCTGTCTGTGTGTCCTTCCCATGAAGGTGAGCAGATTATTCTTCAGGACATGGAGTTTTGCTCTGCTTATCTCATCATGGCTGGCTCATTGGGAAGTTCTGCACAGGGAAAGAGCAGTAGCTAAACAAGCCTTTGTCTTTAGAGGCACTGTGATACCTGAGCCATTGTTCTTTCCCATACTTGAAACAATGAATTTATATCTTGCCTCAGACATTAGGGAGTAATAACTTAGAGCTGAGGGTCTTTAAATTGTTACTTGAGGAAGAATTAAACAATACATAACAACATATATATGGTAAGTATAAAACAACCCTAAGAGGAAAACAGAATTACACTCCATGCCAAAGTTTGCTCACTGAGAAAATTACACTTTTTTTAAGCTCTAACTCTTTTAAGAAATTGGATATTGGTTTGTGTGACTTGCACGTTTTTCCAATTGTATTTGTATCAACTTTCATATAGTGCATTTCCTACTCTGACAGGTTAGTCCAAAGATAAAATATTCCCTATTGTAAAGAGCCATATTACAGACAAACAGCACAGAGAACAACTAATAGGATTCACTCACAGATCTTTTCCATCATTAGCATTGCATAACTCTGTTTTGTGTACTGAAAGGTGATGGTCTTTTGAAAGAAGGAAGCAAAGAGAAAATTGAGACATGAACTCCATCTTGATGTAAAAAAGAAATTCTTTCCCTTCTGTATATAAGGAAATACATTTGAAATTGAAAGAAGAAAAACACTATGTATCAATTTTGGTGAATCTTCAAGCTAATTTTTTTTTAATCTAGGTAAACATGTGTATCAATGATTGAATATGTTGCTAATATATTTCCATTACATTGATTTTGATTCATAAATCTTCCTCTAAACAGAAATGCAAATAAAGAGAAAGACACTATAGATTTAAAACATAAAGAGAAATACTCTTAAAGAAATTATGGATCTTACAGCATAAAAAAAAAATTCCTTCAGATTTTAGCAAATATATTATAAAGGTAAGATAGATATGCCAGTGTTTATCCTGCCACTCACCTTTAAAATGTTTTCAGATCCTCATAGAAAGAGGCTGTGAAAGCCCTTCTCAGTCATGGCTCTTCCTATGGCAGAGCCTGCTCAAGTGCCTGGACCACCCACAGGACTTGGGAACCATCAGGGAAATGTTGAGAGAGACCCTTCTGAGCTCAGCAGGGGCCTAAAGGAGCTGGTTTCATTTCCTATTCCTAATAGTTTCAAAGACAGAGGTTGTACTGCTTCCGAGAAATTAATGCAAATATTACTTCAAAGATATTCATGGCACAGGAAATGTAAAGAAAAGTGAAGCATAATTCACAGGGGTGGGGGTAGAGAATCAGCTTTGGATTGTTCATTTGAAAGCAGTGGATACACTTAATCTGAACTGCAGAGCGCTGTCCAACTGGTTTAAACCTCGTCTCTTTTAATTACTGAAATGTTCCCTAGAAAACTGTTCTTACAGCAAACAAGTGCTGCAAATCAGCACAAAGGAATGTGTAACTCTTCTCTCGCATGAAGGTGTAAGCGGGTGACAAATCAATTTGCTTGCAGGCCATAGCAGAAAGCTGATGGTCTGCATCTCTTTCCTCTTCATACCATCCAAGTATGCTGTGACAAAATTATTCCTGAGGAAATTTCCTGATGCATTATAAAGCCAGACTGCTGGTTTGAAGCTTGCTGCATCAAACAGTGTTAGATTTTACTTCTTGTTTGCACTTTGCTATGTGCAAACATGGCTCACCACAAAACAAACAAAAAAAACATGAAATAATCCCCTGTCTCAACTCTCCCAAACAACTACATTTTTAATTTTTCTTTTCCTCCCTCTTATATCCTAAAATACTGATGGATATCATTCTAGCCCAAGGCAAGAAAAGGGGGCCTGGAGGATATCTTTTTCCCTTCAGTCACCGCTATAACTCCCTAACAAGTTAATGGAAGTTCTGCCACTCAATTGAGTAGAAATGGGATTAAGCCTTTGCTTACTGATCCCATTCTGATGCAGTCGAGTTTCCTGCATCCGTACCACCAACAGAAAAACAGGAAGGCCAACATTGATAGCTATTGCTTAAAAAACAGTATTAGATGTCAGAGGTTAAATGATCCCGGCTTGTGTATCTTTTCTTAGCCTACTCTGAAACAAGATTTCTTGTACTGCTTAAGTGTAGTCAGTGAAACAATATAAGTCAGCAATGGTGGATTCATGTTTCGTTCTTCACTTGAGAACTTACATTTCTGTGCGCCAAAATGGAGATTGTGTGTTGTGTCATCTCAAGCTCATGTTCTATTACTGTCAAGCTAGTAGAGAGTTGAAGCTGTTTTCTTTTCAAGAATATTTGCACTATAAATATGTTCTGCATACATTTATGGGTGTTGGACACCTCTAATTTCTGTTTGCTTTCTAGCGAATGCAGGTTGATAGGGAGTCTTGCTTTATAGGTCAAGAAATTTCAGCAAAGTTGTTCAAGATCTTAGGCTGAATATACAAGGACTAAATACTTGACAGCTATGATTTTAGAGAGCTGATTTTATAAAAATGCAATGGATATAATGGTACTGTTGGCAGAAAAGACCCCCTCATCTCCACTACAGTCCTTACTGTCTCTTTCCATTTCCCTTTTCCACCCCCTTCCTTTGGTTTTTCTCTGAGAGAGAAAATATGTAAAATGGAGCAAAAATGAAAAGTGGAAATAAAGGAAGAAAAACATGTTTACTTTTCGGGTCTTTGAAGATTTATTCAAAGGGCATTGTAAGAATTTGTGCATACCAGTTCTAATTTTTCAGTAACCTCTAGGGGGTTCTGTACATCTTTCTGAGATACTTCTTAGAGCCCAATGCTGGACCCCAGTGAGCACTGTATAAATATTAAAATGAGATAAATCACTGATTGGGAAATCAGTGATTTATCCGTTCACATTCGAATTGTAACAAAAAGTAAAAAGAAAGTTTTGGGATCCTAAGTTGTCTGTGGTGCTAAACTGCTGTTCGTCCTTCCCCACAGAAATCCATGGTTTGTTAGCCTGTTCTAAAGAGGGCAATACTTTATCACGAGTGAAAATGTTTTGCTTCATATTCAACAGGTCAAGTTTTTTCTGGATTGAGGTGGAACTGTGGCTCATGGGCATCTGATGTGATAAGTAAGTTGAATTTGATGCATCCTATTACATTATTACCACATGACAAATATTGATCTTGATTATGCTAGTCTAAGTGCAATTTATTATCTTATTTTGCATTTTCACCTGTAGCAGTGAAATGAAAATTTGCCTTTCTTTCCATTTCTCCCAAATGACGCTCCAAAAACTATGTTTAAATTGTTAGAAATGACCATTTTATTTAGAAACAATATACAGCAGGAGCTGTTTAACAAAAAAAAAAAAAAAACTTCAACAAAACTTATTTCTTGAAATCAATGTTAAGATATTCTATTGTGAAAAAGGATATTTGGGCTTATGAGAAGACAGTTCAGAAAATCATGTGTAATTGATGTACAGCCCATGTGCTCATACATTAATAGATAATTGTTTGGGTGGGTGAAGTAATGGTCAACAGCACTACATTACTTAAGGACACTGTTTTCTCTTTGGCTATTTAATCATTGTGCAGTGTTTAAAAAAGGAGTCCAAGCATGTCGCTAAAGTGAGATTAAAGTAGGGGTAAAGTCTTATGTTGTGCTGTTTGCTGGATTTTATTATTCCCAGTAATTGTTTAATACTTGAGGCATGCATCTACAGATCTGTTTGGTCTTATGAAACAGTGGTGGGACCAAGCAGGAGTTTTGCTTACCCTGAAGTATGTGAGGCTGCTCCAGTGCTAGAGACACAGTGAAGAAAATGTAAAAGGATTTGAGTTAAGGCTGCATAAGGCTCTAGAAACTCTTTGTCACAGGAACATCCACCATGGAAGCAATTCCTGGAAGAGTTTTGGCAATCAGAAGCAGTTAGGCAAATGGTGTCCTGCTCTGTTTGTGTCAATCAAATAGACGCATTGTAGAAAAGTGCTTTAATTGTGGAGAGTTGAGCTAAAAAAGTTGGGACTGCAACTTAAAGTTGCAATAAAAATTTCTAGGTATAAAAGAAAAAAAGGAAATTATAAATAGCTATTAGTTTGCCATCTCTGAAAACCAGTTTAGGAGACTGCTTAATGATGTAAATTTTCAAGTTGCAAGGTAACTCTTTCTAAAGTAATCTATACAAGATATATATATATATATATATATATATATATATTCCTGTTAGGATTTTCAGTCCTATTTACAGTGCATATTGTTGCTTACATTAACTTTTTTATGGTTAGGATTTAGCAATTAAGGTAAGGAAAAAACATCAGTTTTCACTCAAATTGATACAGACCATCAAAGGCAAACTGGTACAACCAGACTAACACTGGAATGATGAAGTGACAGTAAATTAAATGACAGGGAAGGTAAAATATATGATAATATTTTTAGCACCAGAACAGTTTGCCACCCAGACCTATATATCACGCATGAATTGAGCAGCTTCTAAAATGTCAGTACATTGTGATTTACAGCTCAGAAATTTGTCCTTTCCTAGATAAAATGAAGTTTACTTTGTGTGCATGTAATACCTTGCAACTTATTATACAGGCAGGCACTTAATGGGGTCTGAGCATGAATGCCTCAAATGCAAGATGCACTCATACTGCAGGAGTGCTTGAGAGAAACCCGTGTTACACACATGTGTATGTAAATGTGATTATTAAGAACACTGGATCAAATGGGTATATTTTTCCATTGCTATGTTGCCTTTTATCATGGATTGGATAAATCCATTCTTGCTTGTGGGAAACAGGAAAAGGAAAAATGGCACTGCAGAAATATGTGGATCTTTCCCTCCTTGCAGAAAGAGAAGGATTCATATCAGAGAACTGCATGAGCTCACCTTATCAGTAGAGGTTTTCTTCCTGGTGTTTGTGTGTATTAGTATCTGTTATGTAGCATAAAAGATCAATGCATTTCATAGATAAGATCTTTTCTTTAAAGAGGAAAAACCTAAGCTCTAAGACTGTGACAGGAACAAGTGCCCAATGTTCTGATTGGGAACATCTGAAGGTCTGATCCTGAGGAAATGGAATATATATTGTACCACAGGTTTAAACCAGAAACAGAGTGACAGAATAACAGTCTGTAAAATGCGCACAATGTTGTCAAGCCATGAACACATTGAAAGTTTTCTCATAGTAACATAACTAATGTCCTAAAATCCACCAGGAAAACAGATGGCAGCCAGTGGATTTGATGTGCATACAGTTCATTATGTGGGTAGAAGGATAGTGAGACTTTCATTCTTGCAGGAGGAACAGCACTTTGCTGAAAAAGAGAGTCAGGCACACAGGCAGCTGTTTCAGGAAATTACATTCCAGCAAGTTGGAAATATGGAACTGAGAGGGAAATGAAGAGCCCAAAAGTGAGAGTTCAGTGGCAGAGGTTATAGCAGAGGAGATTCAGTGAGAAGCTGAACAAATACATTTAAAAACACCCTTCATTATCCCTGGTTCAGTACCTTGGGTTTCTCTGGTCGCTAGTGCTTAGTTACTTGTTGTGATGGCAACTCCCCACCTTGATTCATTTAGCTTTAATTATCAGTTGCATGGTTTGAACACAGCAAAAGTACAAAGGAGATGAAATTGGAGTCATAATGGCCAGGTTCAGACAGGTCCTCTAAGGATGGCAGAAGAGAATAGAATTTGCTGAAGGTATTTAGGAAAAGTTGCTTCTCTGCTGAGGAATAATGCCTGTAACTGGTGTGTAGAGAAAATGAAGGAGCACCATCCACATGCAGTTCAAAAGTAGAGGAGATGTTAACTGTGCAGTGAACATGAACTATATGTTAAAGAATGCAAGCAAACTCACCTTTAAAATTCAGTCATCATATTGCTTTGCTTTTAAATTATTATATCTATTACAGTGATACCATTATGTATGGTTCCCCTCAGAGATGAATTAGGAGTTGAAAAAAAATTGAAAATAAACTTTCAGTGGAGACAGGGCTGAAAATGAAGCTATTTCTGTTCTGACAGCATTGTTTCTAATACAGGGTACTGCAATGTGCAGAGGCTCAGAAAGACGTCAGTGAAAATAACAACCTGACATTATATGTGCAGTAAATACTAAAGACTGGAGGCTGGTTTATTACTTTTTTTTTAATATGTGGGTTGTTTGCTTCAGTTTTAGTTCATGCTAATCTGCTTGATATCTCATTATCTTTCTCCTTTGGTTTCATGGCAGTCTACCAGTTTATGTTAATGGCTGTTTCTTTATCCAGTCTCATAAGGTCATCATTTGAAAATGATAACTTAAGGCAGATGTTTACATAAGTTAATATCTCTTTTCATTTTATATGGGCACACTGAAGAACTGAATATCACTTACTTTCAACAAATTGTACTAATAATATTATGCAGTCTTTTGAGACTAAAATGCAAAATTCAAAGTCTATTAGATTGGCTATCTAATCAGAGTTCATGACAACAATATAATTGTTTTTGTTAAAAAAAAAAAAAAAAGAAAAGCAGACAAACAAAAAAATCATAACCAGTGAGAATTTGGCCCGTTAAAGAAAAACAAAAGTGCCTCTTCATCTCAGAAAACCTCCAGAGCTAGAATTGGCACCAGTATCCTCCCTGCTGCAAATATTGAGGTACATAGGTCTTAAAAAGCTGTATTGTAGTAAACACTGGACTACATGCTTTAAAAAATGTGTGGGTGAATGGAAAGTGCAAATGATTGCTGAATTACTTAGGTGACTTTGAGCAACTATGTAAGCAAGTGTATGATTTATATGGGGGATGTTGGCTGGCTCTTGGATATAAGTGAGGAATTCTTAGCCTATGAATGAGCCACACAGTGTTGGCTGAGTTGCAACGGCAGGAAACTCACTGTCAGACCTTGGCTAAGGTCAGGAGCCATGGTGTCAGCTCTCAGTTCATTTATTGAGCAGAATTGAAAAACAGTAAGACTTCAATAGTAGCTGGATTGCTCTTGTGCTGTAGCATTGGAAAAGAGGAAGAGTGGAGAGCAGAAAGAATGAGAAAAAGATATAAAGTGATTCTTGCATGATTGGGTTTGTGCATGAAACTCTTGTGTGTCTTCTCAGCAGTATCTCATCCTGTGGAGTAACACACTAAGCTGGATGATCATCAGCCAGGAGGGATTCCTTGCTATTCTTCCTTCTTTAGGGCATCAAACATGGATTTTGGAGCAAGGCCAGGGTTAGATTTTGATAAACAAGTGGAGTTGTCAGTATTTTCTACAATGAGGGCATCTACGCTACTTTTGGCTCTCATCACGTTGGCTAGGAGGACATATTTGACTATGGCTTTTCTTTGATAAACTCTCACACGTGTCCTTGCACACGTGTCCCTGCAATATTTGTACTGTCCTGAATTAGCAAGAGATCCTCCATGAAACTTTGGTGTCTCCTCTAGCAGTAATTTTAAAAGGAAGAAATAGCATCAGATCTTGTAGATTATTTCATTTCCATCTAAATTCACCACAGTGCTAGAGAAATCTTCCTGAATAGTGGAGATAGTGAATTTCACCTTTTCTCAGTCCCCACTCTGCTGCCTTTGGTACTGCGGTTATTCTGAAGATCCTGTGAGTTCAGCTGGTTGCTCGTGCCATGGCTCAGCAAACCAGGAGGCTCTCATTCTTGAGACCTTAATGAGACTTAAACATGTGCTGAAATGTCTTTTGCTGAAAAATCACATAACCACAAGCAAAGTTGTAATGTGGCCTTAACTGCTATCATAAAACTTAACTTCGTATTAAATATTCTGGTTTAGAAAATTGAGTACATTTTAAAAGCTCTAGCATTCATTTACACATATATGTCCCTTGTATACATCATGAGGAAATGTCATTTTACAAGTTGCTACCAGCACTTGATCATTAATTATCTTTCTTGCGCTCTTTCATTAGTTCATAATAGGAAAAAAATGTCACGTGCTATGACATTTTGGTGTAATTTGAGAAATCAGAATATGCCAATAGATATATGACTTGTTTTCTGTAACTGCATTGAAATTTGCTTTCTGCAGCTGGGGAAGAAGAGAGCAACTGTGGGAGCATATGTGTTTGAAAATGTGTAATTTCACAGCGTGGCAGATTTGGCATGTAACAGGAGGGTCTTTCCCAGAGTGCTTGTTTTTGTGAATAAGGCTTTCCTTGACCTGCTGCTTCTCTTGAATGCCAACTCGCTTTTGCAAACCTCAGAGTAAGGGATGGGGGAACTGGAAGCTCAGGTCCTTCTGAGCTTTTGGCATTTATATTGTGAGACAGTTGAGATCGAGTTCATTTTGCTAAGCTGCTCACCCATAATGGATCTGTCACATAAACTTGACAACATATTTGTATCCATTTTGGACAGCATTTGCTGCTCAGCTCTCTCCCTGTGAAAGTTTCCAGCAGACCACTAAGATTTACTGTTAGTAACCCTTCCTCTCCCCCTCAGAATACAGCTATCATTTCCATGGGTTGGGATCACCTGATCATCCTTCCCATAGGCTTAATAGGCCGTCATCTGTTCCAGCCATGCTTTACCTTTGAATTGGTAGAGAATTTTGAATTTGAGAGCACCTCTTAATTTGATCCCATTTTTCTCTTGCTCAGCTGGCATAAAGATGGCCCAGCCAATAATGGAAAAAATGGTATTTTATGTCAGAAACTCTACTGTTTTTTTCCCTCTGGAATTCAATATTTGCTTGAGCTTCTTTTTATTGGTAATTTTCAAATAGTTGCCGGTTTGTTTCTGATGTAAATATGTGGCAGGGCTGGTGGAAAGGAAAATAATGGTATCTCATAAACTGAAAATCTGACTTTCCTGCCAACTGTGTCTGGGAAACCAAGTTATCTTTCAGAGACTGGAGCTGCTAACAAATGGAGAAATAAATTACTGCTTTTTTGTATCCAACAACTAGTGCTGAAATTATGCAAGTGTATTTGACTCCAAGTTCTGCTTCAAAATTGTGTGTCTTATTCTACTGAAGACTTAGTTGAATCTGAAATATAATTTCAGTCTTTGTGGCACAAGAGGATATTTTACCCTCTCCCTTTCTCTTCCCCCAACAAGAGATTTTTTTTGAGTTCAAATCACTGAATAAACCGGCAGGAACACATACATTTCTAAATATAGTAAGCTGAGCTATAGGCATTACCAAGGCCTGGAGAGACAAGTGAAAATGAAACCACTGACTCTTTTCTACTAACTCACCCCCTGGGTCTCTACTTTCCAGATTTCTTTTTCTTCCTTTCTCTCCTTCTTCTCTGCTTTTCCCCTTCAGTGCTGCTTTTTCCTTAATAGTTATATAATGCCATCTTTCCTTCAGGATGCATCCTATATAGTATAGCTTATATATGTATTAGTAGCTCTGTCCAAATCCATATCCTTTCAGTTCCCTTTGGAGACTTTTTCCAAGCTTGAGTTCAGACAAGCAGTGGTTTTCCCAGAGAGGGACAGCTCTCACAGCTGGTTCAGCCCTGGTTCCAGGTCAGTGACTGGAGTTTAGGTTTAATAGCATGTCCTAGTATTTTCCTTCTTCAACCTACACAGCCCTATCTCTAATAAGACAGCATCTAAACTGCTCTTTCTGTGTGTCCTGAGGCAGATAGAAATAATAATACTGGTCAAAGGGTAATGCTTGAAGGCACATTTCTTTTAAAAACAGACACAGGTTCAATGAATTCTGCCACCAAAGCGTGGTGGTTGCAAGTTAACTATCAAGAGAGAGTGAAGCTCACTTCATTCTCAACAAGGTCCGTTTAGCAAAGCTGACCTTTTTCACTGGCGTAACTTACTGCAATAAATAAATAAATAAATAAATTCTGTACCTGGTGCTTCCTTGTGGCGTGCCTTTTTTTTTTCGGCACTCTCTCCTAAAGCCTGTCTATGGCTTTCTGATACTTGCTTTTGGTCTTCCATTACCTCCCCTTGAAAATGCATGTGGGAGACAGCCAGAGCACTTGGCAAATCCACTGCTCTTCAGAGACCTTTCCAGCACTTCCAGTGTGCATGTTAATTGTAAAAGCTGAGATGAAATACCTTGGGCTGCACTGACCTCATAATCTGTTTTTCAAATAGCGTCTCCATTCCATAAATCCTCTTAGAGATAAATTAAAAATGCCTGTAGAAGAGATATAGCCTGAATGTAATAATTAAGCAGGTGCTAAGAAGCAGCCTATTATTCATATATCTGCATTTTGTATGATTAAAAAAAATTCTAAGGAGTTATTACTTCTTGAAGAGAGACTTGATCGATCACCATCTCCAGCTGCCCAAGCACAGGATTGAGTAATTGGAGAAAAATCTTCTGAAAGCATCATCAGAGCAGAAGTTTCCTTCTAATCAAAGCAGTTTTAGGAGTAGCTTCTTCCTTGCTAGGCAGTACCACTTACATTTTTTGTCTAAATGCTGAATGAACCCTGAAGGGGCAAATACCTTCTTTGAGTGAGAGGTGTAGGTGAAGACAGCATTGCTTCTATACCAGTGCTATTTAAAATCCATTTTTAGCTATGCCTGGAGGATAGGAGGTATTTAACCACAAGCCTGTGGTTGAGCAGTGGTGTATCAGAGGCTGTTGTTCACAGATCATTCAAACTGAAGATTATCAGTTGAGCCCAACCTTGAAAATGAACAAGCATGCAAAAATTCTGATACCATTTTTAGAATGGAAAGTAGAGGCAAAACTAGGACATTTATGTATTGTGGCAGTAAATTCAGATATGTAGTAAGCAACTTCTGTAGTAAGTTTACTATTTTCTACATAGGGAAAGTAGCCAACTGGGATTTTTATTTTGTTTGGGTTTTTATTTTTTTCACTTTCTAAACTGCTTCTCATGAAATTATGATCACTTGCAATTTGGGAGCAGAAATACCACACAGGGAATAAAAAGCCTCAGCTGCTTTTTCAAAATTAAATAGCTGTGTCTAAAAGGACTTTGCCTAGACAGCTTCCAGAGGGCTGCAGAGCATGCTGGCTCTGTGTGTGCTGTGCTGGAGAGAGAAGAGCCTGGAGCCTGGGTAACCTGGGGTTTCCTGAAAAGTTGGTGACTGGAGACATTTCAAATGCTTAATTGTCTTAAGAATAAAACCTTTATGTGTGGGATTGATAAACATTACTTTAAAGCCATGTGTGAAATCATGACAACATCACTGGAGAAGGGCCTGTCTGACGGCTGTGATTGCGCTATCACCCGTCAGCCACGTGTCCCAGCTGCCGGATCAGAAGCAATTTGGGGCAGATAAAATGTGTGCCATTGTGATTTGTACTGTGGCTGGCACAATGAGGCCCCACTGCTACCTGGCTCTGCTGGGCACTGTCAGTCTGGGAGCATTATAACAGCTTGGAAATTTGTAAAATGCACAGACAAGATGTTCAGATAAAAAGGGTACTGGAGCAGTGTGAAATTGAAAAAGCTTTTGAGAGATTTCTTGGTTCAACATTTGCTACTCTTCTGTGATGTTTCATCCCCCCAAAAATGTACTTTCTCATAAAAATAAAAAAGTATGCATTTCTTTCTTTCTGTAGAGGATAAACATGAATGCAGAGTCACAGTCAGGCCTCATTCAAGGTGGACATTTTTCCCTTTTCCAATTTTCACATTGTTGAAGACATCATCTTAGTTCAGTATTATGCAATGTGTTAAAATCAACAAAGAAGAAACACCCTTGAGCATTTTTTGATTTATAAAATATATCCTTTCAGATTTTTTTTTTCAGAATCTAGTTATGGCATTCTCCATTTTATGAGTGGAGTCTCATAAAGCCTTTTATTGGTTTTCTTTTGTATGAAAATAAGACGTGGATATTCCAAGGTGGAAAATTGTTTAAATTACTCCAGTGTTTATTTTAAATCTTGAAATATTTAACACTGTCATAAGTATGTTAATTAGCTTCTTCATTTTGAAAATGTTGCCTTTACTTATAAAATAAGAACTCACTATTTTTTTATTGTTCAGATTAGCTTTTACAAAAAAAAAATATAAAATTAAAGCACAAGAACAGTATAACTGTTTCCTTGTCATCTATCAGGAGTTTACATTTTATCAGTCTCTTGAACTTGCAATGTAGTAGTTTTCTCCACTGATATCATAGTGCAAATCTGTGAGTCAGCAATTAAAAATAGTTTCAGTATTTTCCATGTAAAACGTCTACATGTTGGTGACTGTCTTTCCCATATGTACCCCTCCAGTTGCCTGAGCATTTGAATAAGAGCTAAGTCCTTTAATTCCCCCCACAGTATCACCCATTGACTTGGGTGGGACCACAGTAGCAGTCTTGAAAAACCTTTTTCCAGTGATTGGCAATGCAGCAGTGTAAGGATTTGAAGAAGGCTGAGAGCACTGAAAAATTTGATTTGCAGGAGAAAAAAGTTTGAAGTTTGATGAGATGGAGTGGTTGACAGCAGTTATTTGATTTCCTTAGTTACGTCCCTAACATCTTTGGGCGAGGATGATGCTGGAACCATAAGTCAAGCCTAACTGCTTGTAGCACTCACCGAAGACTAATACAATGGGGGAAGAAGAACATAACCCTTCCCTTCCCTTCCCTTCCCTTCCCTTCCCTTCCCTTCCCTTCC
>JAYDZK010000113.1:87411832-87452367 GCA_034509185.1 Euphonia xanthogaster
TTCCCTTCCCTTCCCTTCCCTTCCCTTCCCTTCCCTTCCCTTGCCTTCCCTTCCCTTCCCTTCCCTTCCCTTCCCTTCCCTTCCCTTCCCGAACCTTCCCTTCCCTTCCCGAACCTTCCCTTCCCTTCCCTTCCCTTCTCTTCCCTTCCCTTCCCTTCCCCTCCACCATCAGTATGAACATCTATGTCTTTTGTTCTGACTTGGGCACCTGCAGGGGAGCACCTGCAAAAACCTCATATCTGGGAATGATCAGTGTAGGGGAAGCAACAGTTCCCTGCCTGAAGAAGGATTGTATTGTACCTCAATTGTAGTTAAATGTATGCTTGCCTTTACCAGGAGCATTTCTCTTAGCTGGAGTTGTCTCCCAAAGGTACTGCAAAAGCTGAAGATACTTCAGGGTGTGGCATGTCTTTTTGAAATATCTGTAGAGCTGTTCTAAGGAAAAAAAAAAAAAGGAATATTTAAGTATATCAATTATTTCAATACATGTAAAACATTTTTAAAGCCTGCCTTTCACATTCAGTGTTGTTTTGTATACTCCAAAATTGTTAGCAGAACTGAATGTGAGCATTTTTGTTTGACGTGATGGAGAGGTTGAATACCCTCCTTTCTTTGCCTTCCAAAAGACTACACTGCTTTTAATTAGCTGTAGTCTTTTTGCTAAGTAGAATGAAATTTCCCAGCTGTGTAGGAGATGTGGACCAGCAGAAGGTGTTGGAAGCTGGGAGCACTGAGACTGTTTCCAACAAAAGCATTCATGAGCCAATCTCATGTTGTGACTAAAACAGCAGTGAAGTGCTTAGCTCTGTTTGCAGATCTGGACTGCAACCACATCTTTCGCTGGCCAAAACGTGCTGTTTCTGGCTTTTAAACTTAACTGTAATAAAACATTATTATTGAGATTTTTCATATTTCCCAGTGCAATTACACACTGTGATCTGAGCAGCAGTGCCATTCCTGTATTTACTAGGAATACCAGCTAGTGTTTTAGCTTGATCCTTCCCTGGTGCTTGCTTGGCGGGTTAATTTGGATCTTTATCTAGAATTATTTGTGGAAGACCAAATGGCAAAATCAGTGAGGCCCCTTCTGCAAGCTGATGGTCTTTTACTGTGTGCATCAATTAAGTTTTCTGCTCTGTTGTGTAGCCATGCTAGAGCTGCACTCAGACTGAGACCACACGGTCTCCACATGATCACAGATGATTTTACAGTGTGTTGTAACTCACACATAAGTGGACTGCATGTTTACCTTCTCGGTTGCTTTTTGCCATCTAGGACTTCATTTGGAAACATAAGTTGGAAAAATGTGTGGAGAGTGATATAGCTTCTAAATTTCATTTCTGAATTATGATTAGATTGTGTCTCCTTTTTTTGGTTGAGTGTAGTAGGTTCACCTCCTTAAAATAGTCACATGCAGTTATTTAGCACTTCTGCACAGAAGGAGATGCCTCTTTAGTACTAAAATCAACAATCACATTCTCTCAGGTGTACAATCCCATTATGGCAGAAACAAGATAAATGCTACATTTTAGGGTAGGAAAAGAGCAGCATAGAGCCAATTCTTTAACACTCTTCTTGGCACATAAAGCACATGGATTGAATGCTCAGGGGTTTATTTGATATGTATGTATATATGATCCTACAGTAAAAAAAAGGTACACTATTCTGCTGATTTAATAGCTCCATGAGCATTAGAAATGTTATTTTAATTTAGCTTCTGCATATCTACTTATGCAGGATTAAGTACTCTTTGACTTTAAGCAAATAACTGCAAAATGTTTTTCTCAGTTTTTCCTGTTTTTCTTAGTTATAACAGCACTGTAATCCTAAAAAAAATGAGTGGTTTTCTTACTCTACAGTTTGGGTGGCAGAAATCAGGTGCTGGCATGTCAAAGGCAAAAGAAAATCATTCTCATATATACGTGTTATCAGAATGTTTAGTACTCCAGTTCTTTTTCTTTTAGTTCTCTAGCTCAAGCCTTAATTCTTTTTTTGCTAAATTCCTTAAAGTATTAAAATGAGTACTTTAAACGTGAATTGCACAGAACTGGCCAAATGATTGGACCAAATGATTAAGGGCAGTGACAGCTAACTCTTGAGGCAAAAAGGTCTAGGAAAACTTGTTGTTATAGAGTGATCTTTCAGAAAAATAGCAGATGAAATTTCAGATTCAAATAATAAAAAACTTCATAGTTGGAACCAACCTAGACTACACATTTTGCATTAACGGTACTGAAATTAGCCATTAGCATTTAGATAGTAGGTCTTGGAGCAATGCTGTATATCACTCCTTGAAAATTTCTCTTCAAACTTTGTAACAATCAAAATTGAGCATCAGGAAGAAAGAATAATGAAAGGAAAATGTCTTACGGTGTTGCATATCCACCTGCAGAAGCCATGGTGTGTTCACGTACTGAAGTTTGCATGCTGGTCTGGATTTCTTTCTCAAAAGAGAAAGATGGATGTTAAAAAGAGTAAAAAGGCCAGCAATGAAGAGGTACAACACAACTTCCATTTATGAGGAGATGAGGTTCACTGACAGATTTCACATTAGGAGAAACATATCTGAACAATATCCCAGAGTTTTCTATAACCTTGAACAGTGTGGAAAAGAGTGCAGATTGTTTATTGTTTCTTATGGTGCAAGGAATCAGGTATCAAACACAATTTTTCAACCTGAAAGATTTCAAAAAATTTTAAAACTGTTGGACAGTCTTTTACACAAGCAGCCTGTGAAATCATTTAATGAATTCTTGGCAAAATCCTCCTGAAGCACTATCAGAGCAAAGGTATAGACACAGACTTTGACTTGGGAAGTCCCTTGGCTGTTGAGGAAATATTGCTGCCATTCCCTCGCTTATTTACTCTTTCCTTAGGCATCAGTTGCTTATAGTGGTAGTCAAGAGGCAGAGCAGTGAAAAATAGACATTGCATCTGACTGACGTTTTTCCTACCAATATCATGGCCCATGCACATATAAGTTATTTAAAATAAAAATGTATTTTAAGGGCTGTTTGCAGTGCTTATGTGCTTGATTTAGTAGATGAAGGGAACTGGTTTTGTTTAAAATATGATATCTGTATATGTCTCATGAAAAATTATTAAAATCGGTACACTGAAAGTGTATGTCCAGACAGAAGTTATATGTTATTGTCTGGACAATAATATATAGGGAATATCTGTTATTAGTCTGTCAGTCCAGGTGGTGATTTTCTTTATTATCAGCTTCACTATCCTAGTTTTACCTTTTGAGCACACAAGGACCAGCAGTTCTGATGAAAAGGGTGAAATTGCACGGGATACAGAAGGAGCTCATTCACATTCAGGTTGCACAAGACTGTGATTGCTATCCTTTCTGAGAGAAACAATAATGTTTTACAAGACTGATTTTTAATTGCATCCCTTGCCTGGGTGCAGAGCAATCTCTGAAGGCTGCCTTTTCCCTCCTTAAAACGAAAAAAAAAAAAAAAAAAAAAAAAAGCAGTGCAAAATTATCACGTTCAAGGTAGAAGCAGTGTATGTTTGGAACTTGCTTGCTGGCTTATCTTCCTTGTTAATTTTTAACTGAAGAAATACCGTCTCTGAGACAACCTTGTAAGAAAACAGTGGGTTTTAAAGAGATCTTTCAGTATTAGAGAATAGGAATTGTTTTTTCCAGTTCTACACATGATTATGGTTTCATAGCTTCAAAGTGAGGTAACTGAAGTTTTCTTCTGATTTGGGAGCTCTTGGATAAATAAGTTGCATGTATCATATAATCATATTTCATTTCATTAGTGGTGTAAGTACAGTACACTTGATATTAATAAAAAACAGAACACGTATGACAAGGCTTGAAAGCAAAAACACTTCTAATTCACTGGGATTGTGCTTCATTATATACCTTGTATGGGAGATCCATGAGCTACTACTAAAGCCTAAATGAAAACAGCATGTTTATTGTCAATGAGTTTGAACTCACAATGCTTCCACTGGGGAAGTTTTAAAGGTTTTTATACTCAAAATGGTTGGAAAAATTGAGTTTGGGCACCTTCTGTCTTCAGCTGTTTTTTGCCAGTATGTGACAAAGTTCTGTTAGACAAGAAGCAGCAAAGGGGCTCTCTGTTTTTCTGTGCATCCACACCAACCTTGGACTTGGTGGGGTACAGTGCCAGCAAGTCACAAATGGCATCACTGATTCTTTGTTTTGAAATAATGCACTGCCACTCATGAATGTTTCCAGTGCATGACCTCACCTGAAATAGGAGCAGTAAATACATTAAAATTTTGTGTGCTGTGGGTCCCCTACACCAGAGTGTAGGTGTGGATTGACAGCTCTTAGTGAAAGATGATGCTGCAGCTGAGAGGCAGTAGATCATGGAGCTCTGCTGTGGGTGCTGATGTCTAGTGAATTTGCTGAAGAACTGCCCCACCTACTCTTGGTGACTAGGATTTGCTTCCTTGCATTCCTGTCAGGTACATATGCTATTCAGAAGTTAGCTTTCTTCCTTTGACTGATCATTTTCAGGGTGCAAGATGGTGGGCTGGTTATATCTTCTATTTTATCCAATCAGATTTGGTTGACTCAGAGTTATGTTCTGCGTAGTGCAGCAGAAGGAAAAATTTTTCTCCAGCTATCCACATATGACTTGTTGTCCTGTGGGTGTTTACTTACTTGGGAAGTTGTTGGATGGTATTTGAGTCGAAAGTTGGAGGTGGCTCCAGCAGTTTTGTTCCATTGCCGTGGTAAAAATCCTAAATATTTTTTGGGTTTGAGAGGAAAAGGAAAGGAGCACAGAATTTATGGTAGTTATTATTCTTCTCTGAAAATTCAGCTTATGGCTGGAAGATTATTTAGTGGCTTATGCCAAGTGGAATAGCTGGAGTGGAAGACAGAAAAACAAGTCGAATATTGATCAAACCAAAGCAGCCTGGAAGGTACTGTTTCATAAAAATTTCTTGTCTGAGAAAATATGTTTGGATATTTCCCCCTGGAAGGTGTCAAGGGATGGAGAGAAAGGTTGTTTGTTAATGTTTTTTCTCTCCTTTGGAAAAAAATTTTGATAGGAAGCTGGAATGTATTTTGAAGGAAAAACCTCCCAGCCCAGTTTGATAACGGATGTGTGAGGACAGTAGTTCAAAATTGTGCCTCTCTCTGTCCAGACATTTGAGGCTTTCAATTTGGATCATATAATAGTTTGGGTTAAAAGGACATTTAAAGGTCATCTAGTCCCACCCCTGTGCAATGACCAAGATCAACTAAATCAGAAGGTGCTCAGAGCGCCTTCCAGTCTGATCTTGACAGTTTCCAGGGAAACCATCCCACTCTGGGCCACCTGTTCCAGTATCTCACTACCCTCCTTGTAAAAAACTTCTTCCTTATAACTAATTAAATGGATCTAATTTGATACATTTAAGTCTGAAAGGGAAAGGCAGAAGTTCTGAAGGATACCGTAAGAATTGTCTTTATAAAACTTTAGCACCAAAAATGTAAATGCTTGCAACATTTTGAAAAATACCAACTTGTAACTCTTACAGGAAATAAATGCCTCCTATGCAGTTTTGCCAATGCTCATGTATTTTTTGGCTGTCATTTTTCAGGTACAGTCATATTTGTATGCCTGATAATGCTGCAGCTTATGTGGTGATATGAATTACTCATTCTATAAATTTACGCAACGTGAGAAAAACATGGATAGCTTATCCTGAGTATATAATTCAGTCTAAGATCGTTCCCCTTAGTTGTATTTACAAGGACTCCTATAATGTTATAAGCCTCCTCGCAGGTTACAAACTCCCTGTTTCTGTCTGTGGTGTGGTATGAAGAGATGAAAGCACAGCACTGTCCGGCTGCTAGGTTATACTACAATGCACGTTATTGATATTAAACAAGAGATGAATGTGCAGCTAATATTTTCCCAGTTCTGCCCTTTCTTGTGTTAAATGGATGAGGTCAGTTTTCCCTGCTGAGGCAGGCTTTTTGAAAAGTCAGAATGGTGTTGCCCGAGTAAGGAACAAAGAACATCAGAACTCTGTTCCTGTTCTGCAGAATACTAACAGAGAAAACATAATATGCCATTACAGGAAGACCTTGTGGCTGATGCTCAGAAAATCAAAGTAGGTTGAAAATTACACAGATGCAACCTGACAGTCTTACTTTTTAAAAGCAGGGCTGTCTCAGAGTCTGCTGGGTCTACCAGATTTAGAGCAGCAACAAAAACAAAATAAATAGGCAAGTTTTTATGATTCTAATAAAGGCTACATTTGAGATTTCACCTATTGTTGTAAGGAAAGAATAAATAACTATCCAGAAATTTGATATATTTCATAGTACTCGTTCTCAACCTATCAGGTTTTGTGTCTGAACTTTATAATCCATTAGAAACCTAAGTGCTGTAAGAGACCATTAAAAATATTAAAAGTATTTAATGGTCTCTAGGTGGTATGATCTGTATTTACTGCAAATATTCAATTGCAATTAAATTCAAAGGCATTTTTTGGAAACAGGAGGTATTACCAAAAATACAAGTTCTGAAAACTATTACTATTTTTTCTCTCTGTTAAAGTCTTATAAATAAGGATATACAATATAACTTAATGAAATTCCTCTGAAATATGAAACTGGAGATGGAATGCTTTTTAGATCTAATTCCAGTTTTTCACTGTGGTATGTAGCATCCAGAAAAGAATTTCTGCAAGCTTAGAAATTTTAGTAGTAATCTTCTATAATTTGGTTTTCTTCTGATTGCTCTTATTGGAATATTTGTACATTTTCAGGAAGGATTTAGTATGATGGAAGCAACCTTCCCACCAAACTTAATTAATCAGTTCTTTAGGTAACTAATTACACTGAATTTTCGGTGACGTGTATTGTTTCACTCTAGGTCTTCACGCCTGTCTTACCCAGCTGATATCTGTAAACTGAAAGAGGATGTTGCTACAGTGCATGGTTCCTAATAAAATTCAAATTAAATAATCACCTCAATTATAGATTAAAAACTCAGGTTCAACAATTATCCAAAGAGCTTCACTGAAAACCCACAGTCATGTAACTACTCCTTTCTCTTTCTGCCTGAATTTATAGCTCTCTCACACAGACATAATTTAGATTTAGTTTAAATGGTGCCCTAAATTGTTTCCATTATCTCAGCCTGGAGCAACCTGTGTCTATTCCTGGAATATGATTTCATTATTCTTGAACTGTGTTACCTGCAGTGCACGCTATCTTTTCTACACTGAACATTTTCCAGGAAAAGCTTTTTCAGTTCCTGTTAGTGCTTAGACCTTTTTGAGTCAGCTAAATGTGGAAGGAGGAGGACTGTGTCTAATGTATTCATTCCAGTAATGGTAATTGTATTTGAAGAACACTCTTACTAATTCACAGATTATACCAAGTTTTTGAGATGTCCAATCTAATATTTATAACACAGAATTATACTATATTGTGTAGGTTAAGATGGGCACTGGTGTTGGGTGGAGGAAGGAACAGCTGAAAATTTTCATACTCCTGAGTCACTGTCACTACAAGAATACCTATTTACTGAGGTGACATTTCTGGTGAAAAGGTTCAGGTTTTCAGAGACTTGATCAAAAACACATGGAAATTCCTTTCTCACAAAGACATTTCATTTTTCTTGTCAAATACCCTTGTGTCTTAAATGATTTACCCTTTTGTGATTCAAGCTCATTTTGATTTGCTGCTGTTATCTGGAAAGTCAGATTTCTATAAAATAATGGGAATGCTTTCTCCATGCTCATCCAAAAATGCATCTGTTTGAGGGCTGCAACCATGCAGGAACTCTGGACAGAAGCCTTTGGAGTAAGAGGATAATTTGTGTGGCAGAAGAAGAGTAAACAACGTATTAGGATCACAGATTATTCACATAACAACCCCCTGAAATCAGGGAGTTCTTTACTTCTAGTAAAACTTCTGAATTGTGGTTTTCCTTTGTATTTTTTGCCATAGTGTTTTGAGAATTTGTAGGTACAGCTGAAGTGCTAGATATGTGCTACTGATAATGTGCCTAATGGAAAAAGTGTGCACTGGCTTCTGGGTGCTTTCAAAAGAAAATTTTTCCTTGGATTTAGTGGAGGTACAATTCTAGCAGTGCCTTTAGACTGAAAAATCAACTTATTGATCCACAATGCAGACATAAATTCCAGTAGTTTGGGTTGGAAGGGACATTTAAAGGTCATCTAGTCCAGCCCTGCTGCTATGGACATGAACATATTTAACTAGAACAGGTTGCTCAGAGCCCCCATCCAGCCTGTCCTTGAAGATCTCCAGGGATGGGGCATCCACGACCTTTCTAGGTAATCTATTCTGGTGTACCACCATAATTCTAATAAAAAATTTCTTCATAATATCTAATGTACACCTACTCTTCTTCAGGTTCATTCCCCCTTGTCCTATCACTTCATGCTTTTGTGAAAAATCCATCCCCAGTTCATTTGTAGGCTCCCAAGGTGCTGGAAGGTGCTATAAGGTCTCCCCAGAGCTGACTCTTCTCCAGAGTGAACAAAGTCTCAGCCCTTCCTCATAGAAGAGTTACTCCATCCCTTCAGCCTTCTCCATGGCCCTGGTCTGGACTCGCACCCACAGGTCCATGTCAGATTTCACAGAGTAGCTCAGCTGGGTAGAGCATGGTGCTAACAGCACCAAGGTCATGGGCTTGATCCCCATATGGGCCAGTCACATAAGAGCCCAACTCTATGATCCTTGTGGGCCCCTTACAGCTCAGAATATTCTGTGGTTCTATGTTCCTATGCTGAGGACCCCACAGCTGGAGGAAATTCTCCTGGTGGGATCTCACGTGTATGGAGTGGAGGAGTCTCCAAGGGATTGCTAAAGCTTTGGCCCTACTGATCAAAGGTGAAGTGCTGAGGCTGGAGCAGCTTCTGAGGTTGAGACCAAGCTCAGGAGAATGCAATTAAGAAAAGGCTGAAGGGCTAATTTGATGTTCTGTCTGCAGCTGGTGCCTCGAGTCTCTGTTGGCACAGGCAGTAGGAATAGGAGTGAGAAAGGAGGGGGTTAGTGCCGTCTATCAAGGGGATAGTACAGTTAATTGGAAATTAATTTACAGGCAGTGCTAGCAGTCCATCAGTGCTGCCATCTGCATAAGTGACAGGCCAGATCATTCAAGGCAGAGAGAATTATCCTGGGGCCAGGAGGCAGAGTGCAAATGTGATACTAGTCCTCTCTCTTTCCTAACAGGACAATCCTACAGAAGCTAAAGTGTTTTTCCAAGTGTCCCTGGAATTTCAGACCTGATCTCATCCATACCTGGTTGTTGTTTCCTCTTCCACTTCAGAGAAGGCTGGGCAAAGCAGCATGTGACATTAGGAGGGGTCAAGAGGCAGGGGCAGGGCCTGGCACTGCGGAGTTGCTGCTGCTGGGTTTTTTCAAACACAAATTGCCCAGGGGTAGGGGGCTTTGCCCATGGAGCCAAAAAGATGTAAGAGCTGGTGGAGTTCACAGTGCTAACAGAAACTGGTGTTTAATTGTGTGGCTGTGTGATTTCCAAAACTCTTTCAGCTTAAGATGTGAAACCTCTTAAGCTTACCCAGCATCATGTGCTGTTTGTAAAGATTTATTAGCTTTTCAAAGTTTCCACTCTTTCCCTCCATGACTCCTTAGGGATTTTGAAAGAGCAAAATAAATGCAACTCAAGAGTGGACGGGCAAACCTATTTGCCTTACCACCAAAGAAACAGAACTGATGGTTGTGCCTGAAATAAATGAATCTGGAATTCTGTCATCTTTGAAACTTATGTTTGTAGATGCCCTTTAGGTGCTTCTTTCATGAGAATGTGGATAGTCTTATAGCTGGCATCTACTCTCAATCTGCTTGCCATATATATGGCTCTGTGGGGTTAACCAGTTAGAAATTGCCCATTTATAGGAAGGCAGGTAGAGCCCCAGTACCTTCTCACATGTTGTATTTACTTCACTGGTTGGCTTGAACCACGATGTAACACCAGAGACTCAGCTTCAGTAGGCTGCTCAGGTCCTCAAGGCCTGCTGACCATAAAGGCAGTATCAAATTAATACTAAGCATGCATACATGTACTTTGCTAAATTAGACTAATTGATTAAAAGCTGTATGGGGAGATCAGATGTATTTACATTGAATTCCTTCTACCTCACTGTCAAATTACAGGGGTTTTTGTTGTTCACTGAAAATTATTGCTCTTCTTTTTACCAAGGCTTCTGCTTATTACACAGATTTTTGTATTTTATTATTACTATTATTATTTATTCAGCTTACTAGGAAGTAGAAAGGGCTATTTGGGATTTTGGCAGAGAAGAAAAACAATTACCCTAAATGAGGGAAAATATTCTTTTCCTGATACATTTGAAATGTAATTTTGTCTGGCAATTAGAGCCTATGAGAGACTTACTGGCTGGGTGTATCAGGTAATAGCCATGATCAAACAGAGTCCACTTTAATTAATCTGATTATTGTACATTTTGTGGTACTCTAAAATTGTTTTGATTCCCTGACATTTATTAAGAATAAACTTCTCTTTTACCTAGGGATGATTGCACGATGCAGAATTATTATGGTTAGTCATAAGAAACTAATCAAGTTAGAGGCAACATGAAGTGAGGGAATGAGCACTGAAGCAGCAGCTAAGTTCTTATGTTAATTTGATACATGGTCTTGGAAAAAATCACTTACTGCTCATCACAGTCTCATGATTTTCCTGCAGCTAAAGAAGAAATATTAATATTCATCTCCCTACTTTACCAGTTTGAGGAGAATTAGCTAATGCACATGTTTATAGATAAAATGTTGGTGCTTCAAAAATGTAAATTTTGTTTTATCAAATGTTTATATATGTATAGATACATGTGTATGTGTGTGTGTGCATCCAAATAATTACTAATGAAACTAGAAACTGATTATGCGATTTCTTTCTGTAGATGCCAATCCATCAAATAGGAAGGAACATTATTTATTATGTACTTAAATGGCTTCTGTCACCAACAAGAGAACTAAGGAGAACTTCAAGGAGAATCAATTGTTTTTTCAGGCCTTAGGTATACATGTAATTCATAATTTTATTTGCTCCTAACTGCTCACTGATTTATTTAGAGTGACAAAAAATTCATATCTATTGAAATATTGATGTTTTGATTTTATTTTTTAAGTAGTTTGCTTAAGATGACACAGTCCAGAAAGAGTCTAGGAACAGAATTTGTTTCTTCTTTATTCCATGTAATTGCAAGGCTCCGTGAGTGTTAAATAACTTCAGTTCACCTGTAGTGTAGGCTTATTAAAATTAAAGGCTCAAGCTCTGAGATAAACCTTTTTTCTTTGTGTAAAAACTCGTGTGTTTTCATTGCAGTGAAGCACTGTAATCTTTTGACCGCAGGAATTCTTTCCTCCAGGATGTGAAATGCTCTTTGAACAAAACACTGAGCCTTGAAACAAGACAAGGCCTCAGTTGCGTTGTGTGTTCCCTATTAAGTAATTGTACTTTTGTGGCAGCAAATATTAAAAATCATGGAGTCATAGAATTATTTAAGATAGAAGGAACCTCTGAATGCCATCTGGTCCAAGCAACTGTTCCCCTCAGCACTTGCACTAAACAAGGGTAACTTCAAAGTTGGAACTAATTTCAGACTTCCATCGTGTTACTTGAGCCATACAAAGCATCTATTATTTCTATCTTCCTCAAAATTTATTGTGATGGCTTTCTTATCTAACATCATCTGGATGATGACCAAGTCATCATCTAGTAATCCCAGTAATGGTGTCATCCAGCTGAGTCAGTCCTTGATCATCTTGTCTAGATCTTCCTGGACACCAAGCTTTCTCAATATGTTTTGGAGGTAAAATCTGGGCAAGAGACGGAATAATAAGGAAATACCTTGAACAGTACCTAGACCATTTGACTGAGTTCCAAATAGCAACATCTACATTATTGTTTTACTATAATGCAATCAAAAACAGAGTTTAGTATCTTATTTTGAAATAGTATTAATGCTCAGAAAAATGTTTATATTCTGTCTCTCAGAAAAAGCGTGGGGAAAAAATACAAAATCAAAAACCAAAACTCCAAAATAGAACAAAGCAAGCAAAAAAGCCTCCAACCAAATATATTCCAATAGTATTTTAGGCCCTTTTTTCTTATAATTTTTAACTTTCTGAGCTATGTCAGCTTACTGTGCATGCATTGGAAATACAGGTTAATCATTTACATAAAATTTTGTAGATTATAAACTTTTCATTATCCTGGTTGACTTTGCTTCTCCTTCTTCATTACGTAATTTAAATTTGTATTGTATGCACTCAAAATATAGATTTGGTGAAAATTACTGCATTTGGCATCCATTTCTTACCTCATAATTTACCACTCCACTAAATTTGTGCTTGAATCTTCTTCCAGAGTCTTTAATGCATTGTGGCTTTATCTAGACAATAGTTCAATCATTAGATGTAGAAAAAGCATAAAGCTGTCCCATTTTAGAAGACTCAACAGCAGGGTGACAGGTCAGGACAATCAGAACATACTGAATATCATTCTCATCAGACCCTCAACCATTAAACCTAACACTGCCAAGTCCACCTCTATGGACCATGTCCAGAAGTGCCGCATCTGCATGTCCTTTAAACATCTCCAAGTATGAGGGCTCAAGTGCTTCCATGAGCAGACTCTGCCATGCTTGGCAATCTCTTTGGTGAAGAAATCTTTCTTAATATAAAATCTAAACCTTCCCTCATGCAACTTCGGCAATTTCCTCTCATCCTATATCTTCTTCCTTTGGAGAAGAGACTGACCTCCACCTCACTGCACCCTCCTTTCAAGTAGTTGTAGAGAGCCATAAGATCCCCTGTCAGCCTCCATTTCTCCAGGACCCTGTTATCTCCACCCTTCACCAGCTTCATTGCTCTTCTTTGGATGCAAGGACTAAGAGTCCAGCTCATGAGTTCTGAGGTCCTTTTGTGATATGAGCCCAAGTAGAAAGTGGAAGATTTGCTTCAGAAGTGCACTACTGTTTCAGATCAAGACACTATTGGAGGTCCATCTTAGACATTTAACAGATTCACTTGAAAGGTCCCCAAGTACTTGTCAGTCAGGTAGCCTTAGGATTGGTCATGAGGTAAACTAAGGTGATGTATGGAAAAATTCCCTCCCTAGATTTTTGTTAGCATAAGTAACATCAGAAGTAGGCCCTTTAGGTTTGCTATTGTTCCAGATCAGAACTATGGGAAACCTGAACTTCTGTGCAAAGGAAAGCAAAGTAAATAATTCTTTCTAGAAATTTGGACAAACCTTTAGTAAAATTGAGCTGAAAGTTGTACCAGAAATGCTCAATAAAACTGGTACAGAATATCTCTTTCAGTCTTCTGCCAGATCGAGCCCACTGCAACCACATGACATGTTTTCTAAACTCAGTTAGATCAGCTCACAAAACATTGACAGGAGCTTTGTTCCAGCAGGCTTCATGCCTCATTGTGTATCATCTGTTCTTCTGCAGCCAGCATAAACACATCTACAGTGCACAGTGTGCCTCGGTGAATTTCAGGGCAGTCAGTGCTGCAGCCTCAGTGCTGCTTGATTTGGAACATGCTCCTACTGCTGAGTAAACCAACAGTGCACAGATCTTAGGACTGTGGCATGGTGACTGTGGGATGCTCGCATAAGTCTGCTTCCATTCTTTGCTCATGCTGCTTATTAAATGTAGAATCCTAATTTCTCATAATAATGTTTGTTAAAGTAAATTTTAATGACACCAGGGTGGGCTTTTCTTTCCAATTTTTCCTTCTATGGCATTTGCAAAATGGCTTTTTAATGACTTCTAAGACACGAAACTATTATCAGTATTAGTAGTTCATACTCTCAGAAAACTAATTTTTTTCCTGAACAGACAATATGATGCTTTCCTTAGGTGTGAAAAGACAAGCAAAATACTCTACTTTCAAAGCATAAAATTATTTCTGCTCTAAAACAAAAAAAAAGCAGGAGGCAGACATAATTACCAATTTGAATGTTGAATAGTTTATAGAGTGAATAAAATTAACATTTAAATGCATACACTTTTTCTGAGCTGGGTTTTTTCTGAAGGTATGCTTTCAGTCTGAGCTGTTAAAATATCGAGTATATATATTAATCAGTTTGGGCAGATTAGCTTCTTTTCCACACACATGCACTACTGGTTTTACTTAGTTGCATGGGTATACAAAAACATATTTCAGAATCACCTATTCTTTATGTTGGAAATAAAAGTTTTGATTTTTTTTCTGAGTGCTTTTATAACACAATAATTATGGTACAGCTAATACAATGCCATCCTTCAGTGGTCGTAAATGGTGATATTGATAAGTATCTTCCCAGAAACCAGTGCAATAAGTTACTTCTTAAAAAATACATTAATATATCTGTTGACTTTTTGGACATGGACCTGTGAGCCCTCAATAATCCTGTGCAATGGTATTAGACTTTTTCAAAGAATTCCGTGAGCTGTTTACTCCTACACTGTATCACAGTTGCATGCGGTGTAATAAAAAATGATGCTACTGAAAACATTTTATGAATATTAAAAAACTTATCTAGAATTTTTTTTTAATGACCATTTAAAAATCAAGGATTTGTTTTCTCACTTCATAAGCAGCAGGAAACAAAAAATAAATCTGAGATTAAAATATGTAGCATCTCTCTTAAATGATGCACATTGAAAGAAATGGAACATAAGCAAAAATAACATTTTTTTCCCCCTTGTTACATAGGTCTTATTTAGTATTCCCTTAGGACCAATTGTAATACTTCCAATTAGACAGTGAAATGACAGCTGAAAATAGAGGCAATGAGGAACACTATGCAGAGTTAGTAAGTTCAAGGGAAAGCTCAAACTTTGGGCAAATTTGAATCCCTTCCAAAATGAAAGACTGATGCATCTGAAGCACAGTAGTGTGGATATGTAATTCACTGCTTTGTAGAAATGTAGCCACTTTCTGACAGTCTGGTCACTGTGTACAGTTTTGTACCTGTAGTGTCTGAAGAGTCTACAAATATAGAGTCAGGATTTGGAGTCAGAAAATCAGAAATTCTCTGTAGTGTTCCATTCTAACTATATCTCTCATCTTTGTTTTTTTCCTTTTATTTTTCCTCTTTTTTTTTTTTTTTTGTTAATAATCTTTTCCCCTTCTTAAACCTAATTACCTAAGGAAACAAGACTCTTATGACCATTCTCTGGATGTGTCTGAGAGCTGTCTCCTTTTTAAAGGAGCTTAAGGCAAATTTAATAGAGGGGTGGATTTCTAAAGCTCTTGAGTACCAGTGACTGCCATAAGAAGAAACAGCCAGGCTACGTTTGTGCCCTGAGTAAAAACAACTAAAAAAGATCAATCTACATTGAACACTAGGTAATGCACATTCACCTTGAGAAATCCATGTTTATTGGTAGTGATTCCCCTGATTATTTTGGTTTTTTATTAACTGCATTGGACATTTTCCTCTTGTTGCAGACAAACTGCCAGTTTTACATTAGTCTTGGGTGTGTGTTATACATATATAGTATTTTACATATGCATACATAGATGTACATATATGTCTCCTAACCAAATCGGGAGAACTCATCCTATTTCCCCTGTGACTTCAGACACTCTTAATTAATTTTCTAGTTTCCAGTCTGAAAGGAAGCTAATGAGCTCTCCGTGAGCTCACTGGGTAACCCAATACCAGGCCCAACTGCTTTCTGTAGAAAAGGCTTATTTTCACCACCCATATTTAAGTCTAGTTCCATGTGAAGAGCTTTTACGGACGTTGTTGCAATGCCTGAAGTAATGTGTTCTTGGCAATAAAATAATGGGGCTAATAACATAGAAATATTTACAGAAAAAAAAGTGCTGGTGGTGGGAAAAAAAGAAAAAAAAACACCACCAACACTTAAATTTGGACAGACTGCCCTAACCTCTTCATTCAGATGCTGAAGCAAAGTATTGCCTAAAGAGTTACATGGATGGCAGCATTTATTACACCTTCTTTCATTTAAACCATTGAAAAGTTGTTCTCACTCAGTAAAGGCTTTACTGAACAGCAGAGCACTCTTGTAAGCCTTGCAGGGTTTTTTTAGCTGAAATAATTGTTGCCTTTCAGCCTATATTGCAGTTCTGGTAGAATTAACTCCATACTGTGTTGGTGTTGAGGTTGAAAGGTAATTAATAATCTCTAAGAATATGTGTGAGCTCCATTAAAGCAGTCAGCTGAAAATTCCTCTGTTGCAGCCGGTCAGGACCAACACGTGTTCAGGAATAGACTGTTGCTATTTATCATTTGTATTTGTAGCAATGCACTGGGCTCCTTGTTCTGAAAAAGGACTCTGGAACTAAAGAAATGTCCCCAATATCTTTTGTGGAGGAGTCTCCCTTGATGTCTGACAGGAGGTTTGCATGTGGTAGCACACCACAAGCTGTATTCCTGCCTGTTAGATTTCCAGCTCTGGATTGAATGTCACCAACAGTCTGTTTCTGTTTTCTCTTGGCTTATTGCTGAGCACAGTTAATGCTCTCCTTGCCATGTCCAAACTGCTCATGCTGACACCACTCTTGAGAGCTGCAGCTGCAATGGCCAGCCATGGACTGAAGGAGTTGAGAAAGGTGCAAGCAGTTCAATGACCTGAGTCTGTTAACTGCTGTGGTGTCCATCAGGATGAAAAGAATTAGATGTGGTTGGGTTCTGCTCTTAACAGTCCTGGCTTGTGCAAGGCAATGTGTGCCAGGCTGCATTTGCAGTATCAAAGAGGGGTGCTTGAAATGGGACAGGGGCTGGCAGTCAGGCCAGCTGGAAAACCCTCTGCAAGATGCACAGACACATAGAAGTACATTTAGAAACGATGGACAGGGGAATAATCACACATACATCCTCTGGATCTCAGATT
Organism: Euphonia xanthogaster; assembly: GCA_034509185.1. Classification (NCBI taxonomy): domain Eukaryota; kingdom Metazoa; phylum Chordata; class Aves; order Passeriformes; family Fringillidae; genus Euphonia; species Euphonia xanthogaster. The sequence continues at coordinate 87,428,699 of JAYDZK010000113.1, forward strand.
GCAGATGGATGCATCAGTTGTGTGTTACCTACTGTGACTGTCTGGTCTGCAAGCACAGCTCAGGGCACTGAGTGGAGACAGATCTGGGTGGCTTGTTTTTTTGGCAGCGGTCCTGTGGCAGTAATGCTAATATTGGATAATGTTCTTCAGTGGTTTTTTTCTGAAATAGCAACTCTGGTTTTAAATTCCAACTGATTATAAACTGACATAATTTCTTTACCTCAGAACTAGTTTATTAAAAGTGGTGATACAGCCCAGCAGTAGTATTTTCAGGACCAAGATTTCTAAAAAGAGTCAGAACTTGTTTGTGTGAATTGCCAGGCTTCAGTTCAAATATGCTTCTTGGTTTTTTTCAACTTGTTAATTAGTGATGTATATTGAATCAGGAAGTCATGTCTCTGTGGAAAGAAATATGAGACTTGACAGACATTCAAACTATTTGGGTGATTGGTGGGTGACACAGTTTGAGTTAATTTTGTGTAATTTTAACAATTCTTGTATATTTTTGTTTTTATGGTAAAGTAAGCAAAGCAAATATTAATGTTCTTATTTTTAGAAAAAAATTAGAAGGTTGTTACACTGAAAATGGCTTCAAAAACCTTTCTATTTTCAGCATTGTCACATCCCTGGTTTACAACTGATTCATGGTAGATGTTTTCTAAGGAAAGCAAGCAGGTTCATGCATGCATGGATATTGGCTGGGTTTTACAAGCAAATGTAAAACCGCAATGATTTGTGTGTTCCTGAAATGTTTCATGACTTTTTCACCTTGTAGCAACTTGAACTAAAGTGTAATACAGAAGATTGCATGAGAGGTATAAACTTGGGCAGAATTTGATGGGTTTTAGACATGGAATTTACTTCTCCCACTTTGCCTCATAATTCTCCCATCTAAGTAATCACAGCAATTGCTCAGTTGCTTTGTGTGGGGCAAAAATCCCTATGTAAAAGTATCCAAAATGAAAAGGTTATAAATGAGATGAAATTTTACAAGAGAGAAGAAAAGCACCAAGTTCACTGAGGAAGGTCTGATATCTGTCAAAGTATGGAGTAGCTGGAATTATGTTACGTGGTTTTTTTCATTGAAAAGCATATGTGAAAGATATCAAAGGGCATGGGAACATCTGCTGCACTAAACAAAGTACTTCTAGCATGTATCTCATTTGTAGTTATTTAACAATGGAAGAATGGAAGATTATGTTGAAGTTTTTTTTAAGAGTTTCTGAAGTTTCTGGCTGAACAAGTTGACACTTAATAATGAAGTTGGTGTTCTTGCATTAATGAGTGGTAGACTTGCTTTACAAGATTTCTGACTGTGACTTCCATTAGTGCTGCTCCAAATAGAAATGAAAGGGTTTGGCTGTACATGTTATATCTCTTAAGTTAGAGGCATTGCTTTTCTGGGATTGTGTCCTCACTGAGGACAACCACTATGTGTGGAAGGGGGAGGGTGTTATTTTACATAGCTTTGGCTGAATCCCTCTTGCAGGACCAGAAATTTCAAGGTCTGCAAAAAATGATTGGTGGTTTTTAAAGAAGCTCATGCCCTAGTCTGGTGAAGCAAACAGTCTACGTTTCCAAACACAATACAGATTCACAAACTATAACATGATCTCAGTGACACTGGTTTCAAACTTATAGTTTAAAGTAACATTGGACAATAACTAGTGTTTTTCATGTACAGAACGGTTTCCTCAATTTGTTGTGCCTGAAACTATCTCATCTTCTCTCTCAGGACCATCTTCTCCTTTTCTGCATGCAGGAGCAAGCACTGTCACACTCGGCGCTTGCACTTAGAACTCCAAGAGCAGGTGAATAGAGCCCTGCAAAGCTCATGCAAATACCAGTGGAAAAATCAGACTGTCGAGCGAATTTTGAGCAACACGAAGGCAGTGGGTTTATCTTCTCCACAGATCTGCTGCCTTCCTTGGCACAGGATAACAGCTTGATATTTGCTCTCCAGTTCAAGTTTCCATCTTGTCAGGTAGTGTGCAGCCTCTGAGCCTTTGGGGCAGCTGTCTGACAGACTGCACACATCAGGCTTGCACAGCTGTTTCTTACAGGTGTTTCTTTACAGGAAGTAAATTTTTTCCTAAGTGTGCCACCTCACAGGTTCTATAATTGTGGCACTCCCTGTTGACTGTTTTTTAAATAATTGCTCAGCAGGTATGATATAAAAAGCAGCAAGGTTTTAAACTATAGATAGAGATATTCCTTTTTAATGTAAGAATAGCACCAATATATGTTTAAATAAGTTGAAACCTGATTATTTTAGATGATGTTATACTCTGTTTTAAACTATTCCTTTCTGGGACATGGAGTAGTAACATAGCCACCTAAAAACTGGTTTTCGTTTCAAGATTCAAATTAGGATTTACCAAAAATGTTTGGTAATCTAAATTTTTGTTTAAATTTTATAAGGTTGTCTCCTCATTCTGTCATTATCTTGTTGTCCTTTCCTGTCACTTCTAGTATCTTCCTATGTAGAGAGCAGTTGAGGTGTCACACCTCAGGATAGCCAGGGAGCTGCCAGGTTGATATGAAGACAGCTGGGGAAATCTCCTGTCTCTGAAAGGCACCGATGGTGGGTGAGGATGCTCAACCAGACGTGCTGAGTATGTGGGAAGATTTCTAGGGAGCAGGAATTCCTCAGACTCTGGGGAGTGGATCTGGGAATTTGGAATAACAGATGGGCCTGACTTCACCAACAGGATGCAGGGTCAAAACTTTGGGCTAAAGAGAGGGAAGGGCTGATGAAGTAGGACTGCAAGATGTGTCTTCTGTATTCTTAATTTATGGAGTTATGACTATAGTACTAGGATGCAGCAGAGGGCTTTTGATATAGAGCTCCCTTTCCCACAAGCTACCTTAGGATGAATTTCCAAAAGACATTTTGGAAGTATGAGTTTTCAGACATAAAATGTCTCTCCATTCCTCAACCTGATCTCTCATCTAACTGGGTTGCTATTGTTACTCACACTTCTAGAGAATTTCTTAGCCAAACCATTTCCTGGGTGAGCTGCACATAATTTCTCTTTGTTCTTGTGAGGCTTCTCACAATGAATCTCTCATTGCAGGGATATATTTGTTCATCTTTTTATTCTGCTGAGACGGCCCTCTCTTTTTCCTAGCTCACTGTTACATGAGACCACACCCCCGCTGAAGCATATAATACCAGCCAGGGTCACTGTTCTGAACTGGATGCCTTGCTCTGTCTTACCCAGTATTTCACTTCATGTGGCACAATAAATGTTCAGGTGATTATGTGGGAAAAGCAAATGCAGTATTTTCCCCACCGCCTTTGTTCAACAGATGAGTTATTGTCTTTTCTCTATTTTTAGCCTGTTATATGCAAAGTTACCTACAGGCAGATAGTTTTCATTTCAATAATATTTAATTCTTACAACCATTTTAGAGATTCCCATTCAAGATTTGAAACATCTGTAGTGGGTTCTTTTCAAGGTCACAATAGATTTATTGTACGCCTTGTTTGTGGTCACCGTTTAAACGTGAGAAGAATGACTCTGCCGAGATGCAGGATAAGTTCCTGTGCCTTTGAGCATGGTGCCATCACTGTCACTTGTCCTAGGAACCTCCCAGTTTGACCAGAAAAACAAAAACCATTTCATCAGCAGGATAAAAAAGAAATTAAACATGTGCGAACCAAGTGCTAAAGATCCTATGGTCCCTGTTTGGTTTTTATGGTAACACGTTGGCCTCACTTTCAGACTGCTAAAGCAGTGCTTCTGGATAAGCCCTGTACCCAAATTATTGTAGGTTCCTAATTTCAATTAACCAAGCCTCACTAAGATAGTGAACTTCCTTTGCAACTGTCTCTGAAAAATTACATGAGTAAGTACTGTAGAAGAGTTGGATGATTTTGGTTTTGTTTTGGAAAACATTGTCACTGTTTTGATAGATTATTTTTCTTCCTTTTCTACCTACTTCACTTGCTCTCCTGCTATGATTTTCTCTGAAAAGCGATATTGTGTTTACCTAGTAACAGTGAAGGATAAGTTGTTCTCAGCTGTCAAATAGGAAACTACAATTTGTGTGTGACCTCGAAAGATTTAATGGTAACGTCTTTTTCAGTGTCGGATTGGAAGGTTTGGGACTCTGGGAGCAATCTGTGAGATTTTTAAAGGGAGCTGCTTCTCAATGCATGGAAAAATAAAATTGTGTGGGAGGGAAAATAGATCTTTCATTACTTGATAGGAAGCAATAGGGAAAAATGGAACTTTCTTTTCTTCAACTGGTAAAAAGATTTATAAAAGCAAAGTAACATAAGATAGATTCTCATCTTAGATATTGCTTTTTCTCCTAAGTGGACTACCTAGGAACTACTGTACAAAAATTTTTCTCTCTGCAGAACAATTTATGGGGGATAGTAAATTCTATGCTTGCAATTCCAACTGGGTGGCTGAGGTTACTACACCCTCTCCCTTAGATCTGTGGGTGTGGAGATGCCCAAGTCACTCATGAATCACTTTACCATTTTGAACAAGTCTGTCAGGCCTTTGGTCAGGCAGACATTGCTGGACATTAACATCCCAGATAATTATGTATTGCTGTCCATTCTTGGTTTGAGTAAGTACAGAGAGAAGGTTACAGTTGAGAAGGTTACAGTTGTACCTTATTACACCGTGACAGATTTGGTTTCAGCATAGTAATACGTCTTTAACATTTCATTAGTTTTTCTCTTTACACCATGAAGTGCCATGGCGTGTATTTATTAAAGCTGTACCTGAACATTAAGATCAACAAATAGTCTGCTTTTCTTGCTTTGATCATGAATGCTGTTGTGTCATGCTGCAGAGCAGAATTGCTAGGACTCTTGACTGTGAAAAAGTGTGAATCTTGTGGACCTGATGTTGCTTAGACATACTAGTTGACTGCACTAACTTCTGCATATAAGCTTTTAAAATATGCTGAGTGCTTATTCCTCTTTAACATTAAATATCTGTTAGATTCACTTTCTTGTAGTTAATAACCTGGTTTTATACTGATATATAATTAAATAGCATAAGATATTTGGGTTGTTTTCTTATATTTTTAAAATTCCTGGTCATATAAATATCAATGGCTCTGGTTGTGTGGGTCCTTTGCATTTGATTGTGAGAATTTTAGGACTTATTACACTCTGACACTTCAGGGCATCCATATAATTCTCTTCTTTCTCAAGACTATGAACTTCATACTCTTTTCATTATACCAAATTGATGGCTTGTGCCTGTAGACATAGACTTATATTACATAGATACAGATATCATTACAGGAGTTTTGTATTTTTTGTTCATTGAAAGGCTTTTGTCTTAAAATGCAGAAGCTGTTCAACTGATAGTCTCAAAAGAATAGTCAGTGCCTCAGACAAAGTATCTGATTTTTTACAATGCCATTGACTGCACATGAATAATGTATGATTATGTCAGTCCACCTCTAGTATTACTTGAAAGCTGAAGTACTTAGAAAATCTATTTAGTGACATTTTTAGCCAAGCTGCACTGAATCCTGTTGTGGATGATGTAATGGTTCTTGATAGCATTTGGAAAGTTGATGTTGTTAATTTATGTTTGTACAGCTTCCAGCCAGACAGTAAATTTAAGCCAGCCTGGTTATCTTACAGTTGGGACTTTTGGCAAAACATGACAATCAGGATTTCCAGGTGTAGTGCCAGCAGACTCTGATTCCACTGACACATATTTGAGTAGAATAACTCTAGATTTCCCTAGAGATGCTCTCCACATATCATATGACTGAAATCTGACTCCACTAACCCTGGCACTTTAGTCAAATAAACAGCAATAATTGTAATGCAATTCAAGCTAGAATTTCCTATCTGCATGGCACAAAGTCTGAAGAAAAGTAGTGATTAGATGTAGTGTTTTCTTTAGAGATTATTTCTAGATTTTACTAGAACTCTGTGAGCAACAAATGATACACCCATATCTTCAAAGCAGAGCTACATTAAGAAGGCAAAACATTTTTTATTAGTTTTGAATTGAGGACATATGAAGAGGACAGCTTTAAAATGTTAACAATTTGAAAAGAACAGTGACATTCAAAATGATAGGTATTTGGAAAGCTGGTATTGACAGTAAAATGAATGCCAGAAGAGCTTTGCATCTTCTAAAGAAGTGATAGGAACTATTACATGAGCTTTTGAAAATAATGAGGGATAAGTGATTATTAATAATGTTAGACTGAGTTTTCAATGCTGCTGAAGATTTAAAGGTATTTATCCCGAACAGGGCAATTAATTTAAAAAATGCCATACTTACTGTTGACTTACTGAGCCTTGCACAGCATGCATGGGCATAAAGAGTTCTTAGGATGGTAGCAGCAGAGAGGACAGTTTGTTTAATAAGACTGAGGAAAGAGCAGGGGATTTGGCAGTCTCCAATGTCCTGAATAAAGAATCTTTCTTATGTTTGTCATAACCGAGTCATATTCCTCCTCCTGCAACTTGCATACATCTAATCACACAAGGAGACAGGAGATTTACCCTGCTCATTTCCTTCTTCACTCAAGAGCAATTTGGTCTGAGATGATGATGATTCACAATGCACTTTATTAGAAACATTAAATAGAAAAAAGACAAATTTCTGTCCCTGTATACCGAAGCCATTAGCAGCTGATTCTTCAGGAGCTCATGAAAAGATAAGCAGGAACAGAATAGAAAATTCAGGAAGATCTCTGAAGTGAGAGAAATCTGACACAGGTGCAGATACACTCACTTAATATATGCCATGTGCACTGAAGGTGAAAATATTTGGAATTAATTTCTCTTTGCTAAAAGTATGAGATCTGAATAACGGTGACCTTCTTGCAGAAGTTAATGTATTTCTGAGACTGGAGGTAACCAATGAATGGACATGCTTTTAAGGGAGTGTGCAGAGACCTGGGCAGAATGTGGAGGTCTCTGAAGAAAGGCAAGCAATCAAATAGGTATTTTGAGTTCAGTAATTAAGAAAAAACACATAAGAAATTGCCTGTTTGCTATGACCTTAAACAAGGACCTTTCAGATGAAAGACCACTTTGATACCATCAACCACTTTGGGTTTAGCTTGGCTTTAACCTAGCAGAAATGGGATATTCAGTACTGTCTTTGTGTAGATCACAAGGTTTTAGAAGTCCTAAAAGATCTAAGAGTCTGAGCCTTACAATATGGTAAAATCAATGCTGAACCCTCTAGTCCTACAAAGTGTTCTTTACTGCTAGCAGACAGATACATAGTGATTGTCTAAGTAACAAAATTTTCTTATGTAAGGAGAAACTCTTATGTAGCACTGCTTGTAATCAACCTGAGGATTCTTAAAAACCGAATTTGTTAAAGATGACCAGGGCCAGGGAGTTTGATGCCTAGACCTCTGAATTAGTGATGTTTAGTTAAACAGTTTTATTACCTTCCCTCCTCAATACCTTTTGTGTATATTTATCAATCCCAAAAGAAAAAAAAAGGTCAATAGATCCCAGTTTCAGCATAATAACTCTGTGGCATGCTGAGTGAATGAGGGTTTTTTTCTCCTTGTCCTGTTGATACTGTTGAAATATTCAACTATTGTTTGCTATAAGGTCTTAAGAGTAATTGTCAGTAGAAAAAGAACATCAATATTCAAGATTAAAAATAAGGAACTATTTATCTTGTTTCCCTCCTTAGTAGTTAGTGTAGTTTATTTTTCTTACAGTTGGATGTAGTTGTTATTTTACTGCTTCCATTTACACATCTCTTCTGTTGAAAATATAGATCAAATTAATCTATCATTTATGTCTTTTTTTAACCTGCCTGGGACTGAGATATGCTTTCATTGTTTAAGTATAGGATTTGAATGGCTATAGTAGAGATATTTGGCATAGTGTATTTAAGCTATTTGTGATCCCCTTAAGGAAATCACTTGGTTTGCTACCATGATGCCATTCTCGGCACGGCTTTCAGGAGCACCAAACTTTCAGCCTGTGTTCTTGGAAGAAACTATTAGCACTGAAATGAATAGAAGAGGACCAAGCAATATGTGACTGATCAAAATTTTGGTGGAGAGTAAGCTGCTTGTGAGTCAGTAGTGTGCCCTGGCAGCAATGAAATCAGGTAATATGTGGGTACACATTAACAGGACTGCAGCTAGATCAAAGAAGGAGATTATTCCTGTGTTTCTTGGGCTGCTAATAAAAGGGAAATTACAAACTGGAGTACATTCAGTGAAGAATCACCAAGATGGCTGGGAAACTGGTGCATTTGCTGAGGCAATTTTTCACTCTAGAGAAGAGTGGAAAGCTAACACTAACCAGTCAACACCTATTGAGGATGTTAGCAAGGAAACACAGCCAGGCTCTTCACTGACATATATGGTAGGAAGATGAAGGCAAGAACTGTGAAATGAAAAGGGAAGATTTAGACTGCTAGATACAGCAAAAAGCTATTTCACCTTGAAAACAGCTAAGCATGGGAACACCATTGCTGGGAAGTCTTCATTGTAGGAGGATTTCAAGGCCTGCCTAGAAGAAGCCCTAAGAAACTCAGTCTGACCTTATGGCTGACCCTGCTCTGAGCAGGGGATTGGTCCAAAGACCTCCTGAGGTCCCTCCCAACTTGACTTGTCCTATGAGCCTGTAAAATAGAAGATTTCTGCAGACAGTCTCAAAACGTCCTCTGAGCCATCTCGTGGCAAACTGGGTCCCTTTTCCATATTCTACTCTTGCCACATTTAAGGTAATTGAAAATGTAGACAGATAAACTTTAAAATGTACACCTGAACAAAAGCTATATGAACAAAAGCTGGATGATCTAGGCCCTATATTTTCTGGTTGCTTCCTAAAGGCAATTTAGACAGAAGTACACAAAGTTTGGGTCAGATTCATCTTTCTTGCTTGCTGTCTTGTCCTTTTGAGAAAGAAAGGGACCAAACACAGTAACATACATCAGTGATGCATTGGAATAGCACACTGATGCACCAGTCCTCACAGGGATCTGGTTACTTGGGATGTCAGTGGACTGAGAATTTTTAGATGTGACCAGGTTTGAAATGAAAATAGTGTGATTAAACAGACCAGGTGTCAATTTTGGGACCACACTTTTCTAGATGGCTATTAATGTGTTGTAAACCAAAATGTGAAACTATGAGTTACACAAAATTGTAAGTTTGCAAAAAAGCAATTAACTGAATCCTATCCTACCTCGACAGAAAATGCAATGATAATTTGGAAGGTTGTTTCAGAGAAGCTTGATACTGATTTAAAAAGACTCCATTCTCTTGCACTTTTTGGTATTTCTCTGTAGTCTTAACGTACGACTGTGTCCACACTTACTGCTTTGTCCTTCTCTAACATTTGCTGTCTTGCTGGCTGCATCTTCATATTACCTTTTCTAATTCTTTACTTTTTAGCAGTGAATTATTTTATCAGAAAAAAACTCACATAATTTGCATCTTATTAAGAAAAAGTGAACTCATTCTTTATGGTTGGTACAATGGTGACAATCATTTTCATTTGCACAGAAATTCATTTCAAAGCATTTGACAAATTGGTGTATGGTGACAGGTGAAGAACTGTAATTTCATTACTAAATTGCGGTCATTTCAAAGGGTCAAAATAAGCATCTGTTTAATAACCTTGCTCTTGCAGAAAGCAATGTGAAAACTTTGAAAGAGAGCAATTTCAAGTGTTTCCTTTTTAATGCATCTTAATATAAGAAAATAATCTTCGACTAAATTATAGTTTTCAGAATCCTTATGCAGTTATGATTAAATCCTAGCAGGATATAATAATGCCATGCTGCACAGGTATTTGCTAGAGATATTAATGTATCTGTCTTGCATTGCACTTGGAAGTTACCCAGCATCCTCAGACATCATGGCTTCTGTGTGTAGTCCCTTCAGTCATGTATGGGCAGACTCAGGGAATCTAAATAGACTAACTGAGGAGACATGAAGATGGCCTGTTTGCTCATAATGTTCACTGAGAAAGGAATTAAAAGCAGATGGTAAATCAGAGGTTTTCTTTGTCTAGTCACTGGGAAATTATGCTTCAGGAGTGATGTTTTGAAGATGCACTTGTAATCAGAATGATGTTTCATTTCACCTGCTGAAAGTTTGATTACAAAGTAAGTACAGGGATGGAAAGAATAGATAATTATCTTAAAACAGTGAGTAATACATCAACTCTTCTCTCTGAGCCAGCTCAAGTCTTTGGGAAAGTGTAGACAGAGCTCCTGATGCTGTCAAGGGCAAGATGTCAGCTGCAGTTGCCTAGTGGGACTTTTCCTCTCTCACAGTAACTGTGCTCTCCAACTCAGCCTCCCCCTCTGAGGCAGCAGCAGAACTGAAGGGCTGTTCAGGGGAGAGAAGCTGCAGGTGATGCTGACATTGCTGGATCCCTTCTCCAGCCTCAAATGTCTCAGCATTCTGCTGTCAGAGACTTTTACTTATACCTACTGTCTCCAGGCTTGCTGTTGTAAAACCAGTGTGGACTCTGCTTCATGGAAAAATTAGAATAGATAGTTCTTCCCTTGCAGATATCTGGTTTCAAAGGCACTTCCTGTGAAGTTTTTTCCCCTAATAGATTTCCCTGGTTTTGTGTGAACTGCAATGCCTCCATGGAATTCCAAGTCATGAAGGGGAACAAGTGACTCGATTTATAAAGTAAATCTTGTTGTGGCAGGTCAGCTTTCAGACACAGAGAAGCAGACATTGTTAGTGAAGTTGGTGCTGCAGGAACCTAAATATGTCAGTGTGATTTTCTTTTTAAGTCTCCAATATAAAGGCTTCAGAAATGTAAATTCAATGGAAAAAGTCTAAGAACAAGCCTATCAAGCAGAAGACATCCAATAAATTCTTATGACTTGTCTCCTAGTGAGTGTCATTTCTCAGAGCTTTACTAAAGCACTTTGTATGTTAAAATGATGGATAAGTAAGCCACTTTTCTTTCCTCCATGTTGTATTGAACCCTGAACATTTTTCTGTTTCTCACATCAATAGATATTGCTCCAGCAGAATAATAAACTGTTTAGTTTGATGGAAGTTCAATTTCCTATAAAACTAGAGAAGTCCTTTGTTCTGACAATTAACTGCCTTTAGATACTGGTTTGGCACAATGCTAATTGTATCCTAGCCAGCTGCTTAAGAAAGAAACTTTTGTCTCAGACAATAAAAGAAACTACTTCATATAATTTCAGGATAAATAACAGTTTCTGTTCATAGCTCTCTGCATGTCTGCTTCTTTATACTTATTTGAATATCCATATACAAATTTGGTTTATGTGGTTGAAGAAATCCTCAGGATGATAGAGCTACCTCTCCATTCCCTCTCTTGTTCTCTCTGCTTCTTCCAAGGAAAGACTACTGGTCTTTCTTTAGCCCAGCTGATATAAAGGCTTTAGGCTTTAATTTAGGCTCTCATGAGACTCTGAGGCATTAGCTTGGGTTTCAATGTGTATAACATCTACATTTTCACATGCATTGTTTTAGAGCTTTGAACTAGAGCAAATGATAAGCTATACATTAGGAGGAAGCAGATGGGCAAATGTATCTGGTGTTTCTTACACTTTTTGGAAGCTGAACACTTCACAGCTGCTCATGAAAGCACCAAGTTTCTATTTCAGGGTACACCTCCTGGCTATTAGAATAGCTGCAGAGCATGACCGAGACAGAGTTCAAAGCTTTTGAGCTTTGCTAGGTCAGAAGTTTTTCAAAAGAGCAGGGGAGCTAAGCAAGGACCATGTGCTTGGGCAAGGAGCATTCTCACATCCCACGTTGTTTTGAAGTAGCCTTGTTGAAAAAGAGTAGAATGTACTATCTGGTGCTCTCTTTCATATAGAAACAAATGGTGGATTTGTTTTTTTTTTTAAGTGTCCCCTTAAGGTATGGATTTTATATCTTAAGCTCCATTATGCAGCCTCTCAGCTTAACAAAGCTTGTTTTGTATTTAATTTTGATCTGTATGTTGTACCAGACAGTGCATTGAGGGTGGAGGCAGAAACTGGGGAGAGACACTGTAAACTGAGTCACTCCGCTGAACTTCTGTGGAGTTGTGTTTCCTATTGAGGAGGATGTGACATTGCATTTTAGAAAGAATTTTGTTTTGCTTTTCCCAATGTTCAACTCCATAGAGTAGTCGTAAACATTAAAGCCGTGTTTCATTTCAGCAGGGATGCAGCTCAGTCTCATTCTATATTTAGTCAATTCAGAAGGATAAAACACAACTCTACTTGTCTTTTACATATAACTGACATCCACAGATGCTCCAGCGCAAGATGTAGTTACTGCTTGTGAGAAATATCTGACAGAGCAGTCAGAGCAGGACAAGAATAAAAAGTTTTGCATTTACAGTTTTGCTAGTTGTTTCTTTACGTGGATTCAGTTTGGAGAAATCAATGGAAGAAGAACATCGAGGTTTTCCAAATGGAAGATAACATCTTTGTCTTGGGGTGTCCTTGAGTTACTGGAGTCTGGGAGAAATATGTTTTGCCTTTACTCACAATATTCTAGACAGCTGCTGCTGGCAGTGGTATCAAGCTTTGTTTGACTTGTGTAAGATTATTTGCAAAATTGCTAATTATACCAAGCACAGAAGAACTGAACCTTTTTCAGGTCATAAGTATATCCTATATAAGATGTACACAGCAGTGAGTAACTCCAGCTGTAGCATTTGAACAACACAGTATGCCGGGCTGAAAAATTATGCCTTCATTGAAACACACTGCTCAATTTTTAGCAAAGCAAAACAGAAATAGACAGACTTCCCACAGGTAGTCCTTGGGATGTCCAGAGGACAATCACAAACTGAGATGCTGGCATTTCTACTGGGTACAAGAATAGAAGTTTGGGGTACTGCTCCTAAGGCAGAATAGAAAACATTCATCTTTTTAAGTGAGTGTTTGGTTATCTTCTTTACCAAATGTATAGGAAATTAAAAACAAATGGAGTGTCTTTTAAAGAGATTGCCAAGAAAGGAACAGGGCAGTGGTATATGTACTTCTAAAAAAATTGTGTCAAAGACTTAAGGTGGATTAGGAATTCATAACTAAATGAAGACATGAATGTAATAGTGAATGTCCACATCTTACTGGAAAGAACACACTCAAATAGACACTAATGCCAAATATTTGTGCAAGATTTAATATTAATATAAGTGATAGGAGATAAGATTTTAATTAAGGTAGTCAACTCACTACTGCAATTTATAACATTAGAATTAATGTGGACTGAAATTCCAGGTGTGGAAAGGAAGAATATATTACTTGAGCTGTATTAATGACTTCTTGACCAGAATGGTAGAATGTACAGCTCCTCAATGGAGGATGTTACCAATGCAAAATGTAGACTCAGCTGGAAATTGGAAAATCCCTCAGACAAGAGACCTGTCAGAGATTACTTTTCTTGACATTTTGGTCATTACACAGGCTCTGCTGTGTCTCAATGTGGATTATGAGCATTTTACAGAGTACATCCTTCTTTATTTATACACTTTACCACAAATTTAAAAATTTCCCTCCTGCTTTATAAAACTGGAAGAAGAACTCCGCATAACATGATGTTGAACTAGTGGCAATCAGACTGGTGACTGATTTAAAAAGAAACTGCTCGAAGCAATGTTTTCCTGTGGGAGACAGAATGAAAGCTCTCCAATTTACATGTCTTAATAAACTTCTGTGGGATGAAGTAATGTGGTAGGTATGCTTCTGATTCTTAGTTCTCTTTGAAAAAAAATTATCTAGATTTGATGGCAGTAGAAATAGATGAAAACCTAATATTCAAATATTAATCTTCTATATATTATTGTAATGTGCTGGAAAGTATTTGTATAATTTTGGATATAAAAGTATTTGGATAATTTGGGGAATTAACTGACATTTTGGGGTTTTAGAGGGCATTTTTAAGCAGAATAAAGTTGTATGTGGTATGACTAGAAAAACAATTCATTATCTTTCAAATAAATTTTAGCTGTTATTATGATTGAGGATGCCTTACTCTTGCCAAAAAAGGAAGACCGAATGGATTCATTTAAAATTGAGTAAATCAGGAAATGCAGCAACAGCTTCTGAGGAAAATTGTGCAGAAATATAAAAAGCAAATATAAAATATGATGATTTGGATCTGGCGGTGAGGGAGTTGTCAAATGTCTGAGAAAAAAAGACATGTTGACACTGAGTTGAGAAATTATAGCATTTTTTATGGGTGGCTGAGAAAATTCTAATACCAGTAACTTCCTGCAAAAATCCTTACATTAAACCAGCCACAATAACAACTGTGACTGCTTTGTTATAAAGAAATGGAGTCCCTTATGAATCACCATGCAGGAGATTTGAGGTGGGGGCTTTTTGGGGGTTTTTTTTGTGCAATCAAAGCTGTGTCTTCATAGCACCTTGAACCTCTAGAATACAATCAGGTCCACTTAAGAAGAATATAACTTTTATTACTTCAAGTTCATCACAAAGTTTTCTTGGGGTTACAGCACTGCTTGTTTTCTTGTAGTTTTGTCTTGATTCTCCTGAGTTATTAATGTGCTTTTTAACAAGGTCCTTTTCTTTTTCACAGATTCAAATTTCCATTTACTCATATCCATATCTTAGGAGGTCTGTAGTTCCCAGAAGGAGTTCTTTTTATGATGTTTGTCTCTGTGCTCTTTCATTGGCATTTTTACATCTGAGCAAAATTTAATAATGGAAATTAGGGGAATAGAATGCTGCAGTGTGGGAGGAAGAGGAAGAAAGACAGTCTTCTATTCTGAAAAGGAAAATTTTCTTTGTTGCCACTAAAAGAATGTGGGGGAAGGATGTTTTTATTCATATGCCTCTTTCTATCCCTGGTGCTATAAAGAAGGTGCCTGCCTACAACCCTACCATTTCTTGCACCAGTGACAGTCAGATGCTTCTTAACACTGCCTTGGTCTGCCATATGCATAGATAAACTTCTTCTATTCTTTAGCCAAAATTTCTGTAGATAAAAGAAAAAAGGAAAAAAGAAAAAAGGAAAGAGAAAAAGGAAAGAGAAGAGAAAAGAAAAGGAAGGGAAGGAAAAGGAAAGGAGAAGTGTGAGGAAGAAGTAAGGAGCATAAAATTTGGTCATGGTCCTTCCATCAGGGAAGACATGATGGCTTATTAGAAAAAATCAGCTTCTGGGTAAAATTTTCTTTCTGTTCTGTTTGGGTTTGTTTTTGATTTTATTTTACCAGCCTACAGCTCTGTTTCCCACATTCCCATCGGCATCTACTAACTTACATGATCTTGGTCTATAGCCCCGGTGGTTGCAAAAAGCAATTTTTAAAGCAATTACAGAAACTCAAAACCCAGATGCAGCTACAAAGAATTCTCAATGCATTATTTAAAAGGCAGGAGAAGCTTTAATTTTTAATTAGTTATTAGGCTTGAAAATACCTATTTAGAGGAAGCCTCAGGTTTTGACTTCCCAAGGGTGTCAATGTTGGAATCTAGTGAAACTAGTCTAGAACCCCTCCCTCATACTAAACAGCAGCTGAAAAGAAGAACCAATAAAACAATCCTCCCATGTGAAAAAAGTTACTTCACCTGTTAAGTCTGTATATGCAAACATTGATCTAGTGAAAGGAGTTTGAATAATTGATTTGAAGCCTTATCTTTGCAAGGGAGTTCAGAAAGGTTTTACTTGATGCAGAATTCTTTCCATCATGTCAGAGTGTTTTCTACTTCAAAAATTTCAGCCATTGTCTGATTCCCAAAAAGCTCGCTGTGATTAAGAAACTTTATACAAAACTTCTTCTCAGATGTAGGAAAATGAAGGGAAAAAATACCTTAAGCAAAAGAAATTATAAAAAACAGGTGCTCATATTCTTTCTTTTACACTGGTAAGGTACTAAAGTTCTTTGTAGATGTTGCCCAAATGACTAAAAACATTGGCTAGTAAAAAATCCCAAGAAATCCATTGGATAGATGGGGAAAATATATAGTTTCCCTAACTTCCCCAGCAAGGTATTGATAGAGATAAGAAAAGACGGGCATCCAATTTCTGCAGACTTGCTGAAACAGGGAAACAGGGACTGCTACTCTAAGTCAAATGTTTGTCGTAGGCCCCTTTGGTTTTATCTGCACATATTTGAATTTTATTATTTTAGTGATTACGGCTTAGATACGAGATATTCTGAAATATATTGATTACTTATCAGAAGCAATTTTAATGGAGAAAAGAAAATTTTGCATAATTTTCAAATTTTCCAGTGTAAATATGTTCCCTAATAATTATTCATCCAGCTTTTGCCTGAACATGCAGGAGCAGTAACACTTTCTGCTTGTCAACATTTACACAAAGACCATTTTATCAAGCTGAAATACTGATTTGTACTATTCAGGCTGATTCTGTTTTGCATAAATCTCATGACAAAACTTCTCTCATCTCTAGTGGAAAGATTAGGATGCATAATCTAGTTCTCTGATAATAAAATGATGCAGGAGTTATGATTACAGTTCTTTCATAATAGCAGAGAGTAAGTTAATTCAGCCTTTTCTGAGATACTGAAATGACAAATATATCACTTAATTCAAAGTATGGCTACAAGGAATCACTTACTGGCATGGCTCATAAATACGCAGCATCTCTTTGACTTTCACAGGGTTATCAATGTTTGTTATGCAGCACTTCCTTTCTTGCCACATTGTGTGTTACTATGAATGTTTTTTAATTTAAAAAATGATTAAAATTAAAAAAACATGAATGTTTTTTAATTTAGTTTAGTTTTTTGGTAACAGATAATCAGTGGGTATTAGTTGCACTAAGTATCTTATTTACTGGATATGGATATTTTCTTCCAGTCTTTTCAGACCTCTGACCTCTACACATTAGTGTGTTTCTACAGCATTGAAAAAAGTAAATCAGAAATCAGATATTCTAATGTTATAATATGCTGTACTGTCATCTCATCAGTTTTTAATTCTGTCACTTACTGTAAGCGCAAATTGAATTTCCAGCACCAGAATGGATGACCTCAAAAATGATCCCAGTGCTCCAAATCTGAAAATATTGTATTCACAGATTGAGGTCAAGGGTTAGCAATATGAAGCACATTAACAAAATGCTAGTAGAAGCAAACCTTTTCTCCTTTCCCATGACTTTAACATCTTGATCACTCCACAATCATTTAGTCAGCCTGAATCATTACCATCATTGCCAGTGGGGATCCAGAAATTTTTGGTTTATAATCAATGATAGAAACAAGTAATATAAAAAATTTGGGCTTAAAAAGCTTGCAGGGAAGATGTGGCCATCATGGCTCATGCAGTCCAGAAACTTTAGTAGTAATAGTTACAGGAGCAGTAATCAAAGGGTGCCATGGAAGCAGGCATCATACACAAGGGAACAGACAAAACCTGCCACTTTCCCAGAGCCTGAGGACTGCTTGCTGTCTGGCTGCTCAGGTGGCTGCTGGTTAGGCTGTGCTGCTGGCTGATCTTCCACTCGGTGCAGGGCTGCAGGAGAGCACGTGTGCATGCAGCGTACTGTGAGCCGTGCCATTTCCATTCTCAACCATGTATGGAAACGTGGATCCAACATCCACACAGTTCTCAGGGAGAGCCACAATGATGGATAAGCTTTAGGGTGTTCAGCACTCCCTACTGCCAGCGTGGTTGGACTGGAGAGCAGCTTAGAGCCTGGAAGAAGGCAAGGGTTTTGGTGTACTACTCTGCCCTGAGTCTGTGCCTCAACATGGAGAGACATTGTCTGGCATACAGCAAAGGCTTGAAGATGTATTACAAACTCATAGTATGAAGAAATAATATAACCTCTTTATTAGGCTATTCTCAGACAACAGCAGATGGAAAACATTGTGTTAAGCTTAGTCTGATGATACAAAATTCTTTTGGAAGAATTCTATGGCTTATTATTTAAAAAATAATAATAATAAAATATTCCTGTTGTCTGTTTTTTTCATAGAGGTGAATTTCACCATGTACTTTATCATATTTTCCCAGAAACATCTCTTGTTTTCTGTTGCTTTCTGTTGTTAGGGCAAACTTTTAAATTCCATTCACTGCATCTTTGCTTTCATTTCACTTTTCAGCTATTCCCTCTTTTCATGAGCCTTGAATATAAAAATAACTTTAATACTGTAGAGTTGCATTTAAATCAAAGAAAGAAAAAGATTAAAAAAAAAGAAAAGAAGACATTTGGAACACCAAGACAAATGAGTATTTATTTGACCATTCCTGCAACCGTATTTTGCTCTGTCTTCTCTGCATATTGAAAAAATATTCAATTTTCTGGTTTTTCAAGTGTTCACCTTTGGGTGACGGTGAAGGGTTTAAGCAGGAAGAGTGAGTAAGGTGACTTCACTTCTGACACAAAGGTATGCCCTGCTGATCACCTGTGTCCCTAGCCTGGGAGGCACCTCAAGGAATGTGGGAAGGATATATCCCATTCTCTAAAGCAGAGATACAATGCATTAGCTGCAAGGATGCAGCAAGAGCCGCTTGGGGACCTGCTGGGGAAATGCTCTGATGCACTTCTCCTTGATTCAGCTCTTGCTTGCCTCCCCTTCAGTCCTGCCCCTAGCTCTTTTGAAAGAAGTGTCTGATAGGGAATGTTTTGCAGGCAGTTTTGGTTTCAGAGTAGATGTTAGTAGGTCTGCAGTGGACACAGAGCCTTTCAGAAACACCAAAGGAATAAGTAGACACGAGTTCAGATAAACACGGTTTCATCCCCTTTTGGCTATTCCTCAGTCACACATTTTATTGTAAGCCAAGGCTTGAGTATCAACCTATAGGCTGGTGTCCCTTCCTGCCTGTGTATGTAAAAATAATTTGATAGGCTGAATTAATCTGATCTACAAAAATCAGTATGCATCTCTTGCCATACGGTAGGACATTAACTGAATCCCTGTCTCTCACACAGGGTAATGGCTACCAATCTGTCAGAAATGGAAATGTGTTGACTGTGTTAAGTCTGTACAAGCACAGGGAAGATGAGCAGAAGAATGGGAAGCACCTTGAGTTTTAAATATTGACTTGTTCTTTGAAGTTCTGTAGCTCTATTTAAGAATTTCATTTCAGACAGCTAGCCTCAACAGCTCTGTTTTGTTTCTGAATGATTTGCTGAATGGGAAAAAATATTGTGAGCTTCATATAGATAAGAAAAAAATGAGTTTGTGCATAAGTATTACTGAGCTTGTATTAGAAGAAAGCTGCTTTTTGCCCTTTTCCAGAAGATGAAGCATTTTTACAGGCGGCGTTCATCCCCATTTCTACATGAAGCCAATTCACAAACTAAGCACCTAATTTTTTGCATTTTCCTACTGCTGAGATGATGTACTCTTTTAGTCTTTCCATAAGTCAGACTTAATGAACAAACCTGGTAGGTTCATCGGCATATGCTCACCAGCCAAAATCCTTAGTGGTAATGGCTGGTTATTCCGCTTGTCAAACAACTCTTTAAATGCTCTGTGAGAGAAAAAGGCTCTTCTCTCCAGGGCTGCTAAGGAAGCGAAAATGTTTCTCTCTTCATCTTTGTTTGATTTTTCATTCATTTAATGAAATAATTGAGAATCAGGCCTTAAGAATATGATTGCTTTATTAATAATGGATAGGCACCATTAGAAAGGGCTAATCAACCTGTTAGACTATTTTTTAAATAACATGTGCAACATAATGGTAGCATTGTAAAGCTCTCATTTGAAGGGATATTTTCCCCAGCTGGTTGCATTTTCATTACTACTGATTCATCAAGTGAAAGAGTGGTGATTTTAAATCAGTTTCTCAACTTATCATTGCTATCAACTGAAATATATTGGACTGGATTCTCAACAGGCATAAGGTAATATAGCTTTATTTCAGTGAGATAAATACACTGATTTATATTACCGAGAACCTTAAGCTGCAGTTCAGGCCAGGTCTCAGCAGGACTCTGGATCACACAACCACCCCTGGCTGTCTCCTCACATCCTGTGTGCCCGCTTCCTCTCCTCCACTGCCTGACCTGCAGGGGCACTGCCTTTGTGTTGTACAGCCACTGGTATAGCTCTTCTGGTTTTCTCCCTAGCCTTCATTTCAATTTGTGTAATTAAGCTAAGCATGGCGCCAGCTCAAATTTAGTTATAATCTCAGCCCAAGACTGACTTTTCAAATTCATTTTTCCCGTGTGTTCTTGTGTGTTAGCCTCTAGCACACAGCAGTAGTTTTGGAATGCAGTATATAACCAACAGTTTGGAGAAGGAGCGTTGTAAAACAGTGAAACTGAACAGGACGTTATGATGTGTTTATTATGATTTATGTGTAGCGAGAGCTGGATGGCATTCCAGAGATCTCCACACCCTTCCCCTTAATGTAATTTTTTAAAATAAACAATGCATGTTAGTTATACCCCATGTTGGAACAGCATAAGCTGGGGCATGCCCTTAAGTAGAAATTTGCAAAATGGAAAAACAGGTTGAAAGATAGAATGGGCTGAAAGGTGCTTGGTAATGGATTTGTGTTTTGTCAGTCTCATTTTTTATTTGCAACAGTTGTTGCAAGAGACCTGGTCAAGTTATATGCTGCAAATGTGCTGGTAACCTCATGATTTCCTGTCATTTCTGCTCTAAATTGCACCCTAAAGTTCTGGCAACATAGCTCAGCAATAATAAAGCCTCATTTTATTTTATATAAATATGTATATAACAGATGTAATTAGATACACACAAACAGTAATGTGTGCAATACATATGCACACGTGTACATTCACTGTATGTGTGTTAATATCTTTCCAATAAATACAGTATTTGCAAGAAACTCTGCAAATCCAATATGTCAAGTTTTGGCAAGATTTTCAGAACAAATTTCTTAGTATTTGTATTTTTCTTTGTGGTATTCTTTGGCCACTGGGAAGAAGCTGTTCCTGGAGGTGTCTGTGCCAATGGACCAGGTTTTTTTCAGCCCCTCTGAGTGCTCTGATAAAGAACTGCAAGATCTCATAGAGCACTGTTCAGGAAAGGGAAAGCAAGACAATCAATGCTTCAGCTGCCAAAGCAAAGGCAGAAGTGATATTAATGTGTACACCCATGTGTGATGTTGGACCTTACAAGAGCCTGGGAGAATCCCAAGTGTAGGGCCCTGTCTATGTGCAGAATGAACAGCGGAGCAAAAAAGTCAAGTGCCTCCTGTCAGTATGTCAGTATCTGCAAGAAGGGATTCTTTGTGAGCTTTTCAGATTACACTCTGAAATCTTGCTTCCTTTAATCTTGGCCACATCACCTCTCTGTCCTGCCCATGGTGTGAGCATGAAGGTTTCCTTACCCTTGAGAGCACAGATGAAGTGAAGACTGAATACTGGAAACTTAAGGCGAAAAAAAAAAAAAAGAAAAATAAGAAAGTCATTTAGCTACCAATAGTTATAAATCCTGACTGAGGCTGGATGACCTTCTAATCTATTTGCACACTCACTTTGATGTTAAATGTTGGGAAAAACACTTGACAGGCTGCAGAAAAAATCCTGAATTCACATGAAAATGTGCTTTTCACAAAGTTCAGTTAGAGTAAAACAATGAAGGAAAGCTTTTCACGCCTTTCACAAAAGAATATATTTCTCCTGTATTAACATTCCACTTTTGCCCTTGCCTTCTGACTTAACCTTTTCTTAGGCTGTATAAGACAATCTTTTGTTGAAGTAGATAGTGGAAACCTTTACATCAAAAGATAGTACCATAATGAGATACAGTGCTCTGTCTGGCCCTAATTTCTTTCTACTTACCTTTTCTTTCCTTCATGTATTTTCAGTTCTTTCTTACCTCTATTGCTGCTGCTTCTCCCATTTTTTTGTCATGACACTTGCTGAATATATGAATTGTACAGGCTAGTAAAATAACTTTTTCACAATCTTTTTCACATCTCAATTTTATTCTTTAAACCTCAAGCCAAAAAAAAAAAACCCAAAAAAAAAACCAAAAAACAAAAACCCCACAACCGAACAAAAACCAACAAGAATATAACATTACTTATTACACAAAATAAAGCCATTTGTGAATGGTTTATTCTGTTTGCAAGCACCATTCTTCTTTCCCCTTCTTTCCTTTTCTACACATTCTTCTCTCCCCGTCTTTCCTTTTCTACACAGATTCTTTACTTGCACCTGCAACAGTAGCAGGAAAACAAAGTTTTCTTTTCTCCCATTAATTGTTTTTGAGATATTGCTGGGAGAGGTTTGCCTTGTGGCATAGAGCAGAACACAATTAACACTGCTAATAATTAAGGTTATTCTAGAAAATCTTCATTTCTCATCTCTTATGACAGAACAGTGCCAATCCTGCCTGGCCTTCCTGTAAAACACACTGTGGGTGTGTGTGCAGGAGGCTTTTTCTTCTTGGGAGGTCTCTGCATTTTGCTCAGCCAGGAGCTGTAGCATGAAATGCCCTGTGGACTGCTCCATGTCTCTGTTCCTGCATTTTCCAGGCACAACATATTTCTGAGGCTTCAGCTTGACTCAGGGAGATAAGGATGGCTAATACAAGGAAGGGTTTCCAGGGCCTGGAATGTGTGCCTGTGGCAGGAGCAAGAGCCAGAAACACTTCAGCAACACCACCCAGATGAAGCAGCTAGACTCCTCCTGACTACCCAATTAGGACCCTTGACAAGCAAAACTCATTGAAGTATCCATGTAATGATGTAGAAAAGCTGAAATAATACCTGTATTTTTAGTGAAGGTTAAAGGGTATAACATACATTAAGATATATTTGAATATTACCATGATTTTCTGTCTTCATGCTGTTTGAAAAGCAATCCTCCTCCTAATTTAATCTTATGCTTCTTAGGTACTTCTGACTTCTGCCTTCTCCAAGAATGTGCATTTAAAATCTGAAAAATCAGAGTATGATTCTGTGGCCATTCATTTACCCTGACATGGTGTCTCTGGCTTCAGTGCCTCTACGTGATTCAAATGCATCAGAGAAGGGCAACAGCAAAACATCCCCTTCTTAGCTGTAGCTGAATGGCAAATGATTCTCACCTCCTTTTTCTCCCATACTCACCCTGCACACCTGATGTGCACCAGCAGCATCCAGGATCTGTCCCTGCCATTGTCTCTGCAATGGTTTCCCCCCATTTGAAAAAACAGCTGCTCTTTCTATTCCAGAGCTTGCTTGTTATTGATGACCTGCTCCTTCTCAACTTACATGGTCATCACAAGCTGTGATTCTTCTCTCAACGTGCAGTAAGAAGTCTATTAGCTATAATTGGAAAATTGAACCTCTTCCTACTGTGGGTAGCTTATTTAGCCAAGATAGGTTTTGCATGTAAATGGAGCATATTACATGTCAACTGAATTGAAAAGTGACTCTTAAAACTCTGTTTACCTTTTATTAAGTTTCAAAATGATTATGCCCTCTACCTAAATTAAGTTTAGAAGCATTTCATTTTCATTTTTGTTTATCTTGCTGTGTAGTCTTATTTAGCTAATTAATGTCTTTTTTGCATATTTGGCATTCTCAGCAATACTTTCTCATGCAAGATATAATTGAAAAATAAAAAAATTAAATTTCAATTAAAGATCATTATTAACCTTCTTCACCTGTTATTCTCTAAATTTACATATTTGGGGGATTTTTTTACCAATTTAAGCAAAATAACTTGTGCCTATAATCATAAACTTATGAGGGGTTTTTGTATTTATTTAAGTCAAAAGTTATGCTGTGTAAATTCTTGGTGTTACCTTTCTGGCTTTTATGTTGGATTAGCTACATCTAGAA
>JAYDZK010000113.1:87452519-87542871 GCA_034509185.1 Euphonia xanthogaster
TAGAGTAATAAGATTCTCTAAAAGAGTCTTGACTTTGGTTTTGGTTGTGAAATTAAGATGAACCTGAGAAATTTTGAGTATTTTCTCACCTTGGTATCTGAATTTACTGTAACAAAGGGAAATTTAAAAAATAAATGCATTGTCTCAATACAGTCTGGGTTTATAGTTAAACAGGATTAAATTTGCTCATTCTGGTAGTCTGATTTTAAAATCAGGAGTTAATTTTTATATGTTTCTGAACTATTCTTGCTGTGACTTGATTCTTCTCCCTTGAAAATTTCGATGTGCCTATCTGCTAAAAATAAAATGTGACTGGTTCCATTTAGATATCATGTGATTTCATTTAGGACTGTAGATGAGCTTGAAGAGCTGAATAGCTGATGATTTCACTAGGGAATGATGATCTCACTCTCCCATGCTCTGAAACCATATTGATTGAAACATTGAAATCATTATTGAAAAAAATTGCAGTAAATATGCATTTCAGGAGTTTTCTATATTAGTTTCTCCTTCAAAGCAAGTTGGTGCTTAAACCTATTAAAGGTTATTTATATGGCTTTTCTTCTAAATTAAAACGAAATGCTTAAGTAGAATTGAAGTTGGAATACATTTGTCAAAATATAAACAGAACAGAAGATGAGCATCCATAGTGATATCACACTGGTATTTTATATATTTCATAAAAAATGCAAATGTTGACTGAACATACCTGACATCAAAGAGATTATCTCATATCTTAGATTGCAAAAAGAAACCTATGCTGCTTCTGAGAATGAAAATACTTTGCTTATCCAAGGGGTGTACACTACATATATATACACACACACACATATATGTATAATTCCTTCTGAATTAGAGGGCTGGGCAATCACCAGCCTCGTGAAGATTAACAAAGGAACACACCGGATTCTGCAGCTGGGGTGAGGCAACACTGGATGTATGGACAGACTGGGGAAGGAGATGCTGGGAAGCAGTGCCATGGAAAGGGAACTGGTGGCCCTGGTTGAGGGAAAGTTGCCCACGAGTCAGCAGTGCCCTGGCAGCCAGGAGGGCCAAGCCTGTCCTGTGGTGCACCAGGCACAGCATGGCCAGGCAAGGGAGGAGATTGTCCCGCTCTGCTTTGCACTGGGGCAGCCTCACCCGAACTTCTGGGGCAAGTTTTGAGTACCACAATATAAGAAAAAGATTAAACTATTGGAGAGTGTCTGAAGAAGGGCGACAAAGATGGTGAAGGGTCTGGAGGGGAAGCTGAATGAGGAGCAGTTGAGGTCACTTGGTCTGTCCAGCCTGGAGGAGACTGAGGGGAGACCTCAATGCAGTCTGCAACTTCCTCATTAAGAGAAGAGGAGGGGTGACACTGATGTCTTCTCTGTGACAGTGACAGGACCTGAGGGAATGGCCTGAAGTTGTGTCAGGGGAGGTTTAGGTTGGATATTAGAAAAAGGCTTTTCCCTCAGAGGGTGTTTGGGCACTGGAACAGGCTGCCCAGGGGAGTGGCTACAGCACCAAGGCTGACAGAATCCAAGAAGTGTTTGGACTCTGCTCTCAGGCACATGGCATGACTCTTGGGTTGTCCTTGCAGGGGTAGGGCTTGGACTTTGATGATCCTTGTGGATCCCTTCCAGTTCAGCATATTCTGTGATTTGGGGAGATTTTAGTTGCAAATATTTCCTTAAGTCTTCCTTCTGGGAACTGGCAGTAACATACTTGTACACTAATTAGAGTTCTGCACAGTTTGGTTTTGTCCCAACTTTGGGTAATATCTGAACACAGAAATGGTTTATCTGGCAATGTTGAAATGGTGTAGCTGATCCAGTTTTTATACTTAACCCTAACCAGCTGTTTACTTAAGGTGCTATTGTAGTATAGTGATATTTTCATTTGACACCTTCAGGAAAGTCCTTTTCATCTTCCTAATGGCTTTTAACATTGTCCATACTATTTGGGAGTCATGTTTTGTAGCCCTCATCATCTCCTTAAGTGTTAATATTTTCATTTTTCTCTTGATAGCTGATCTTCAAACCTACTAAAAGTTCACCTTATGTGCTTTCTTCTTTTTCTTTTAAAACTTTTTTTAAACCATACTTTTGCATTACTTTTTTATTCCCGATTTCCATTTTTAAGGTTTTGTTTAATTCCCTAAAATGTCAGCTCTGTTCACCTGCTTCCTACAACATCTCTTGTTTTAATTTAAATCTTGACTTTCAAGTAGGGACAGTCTCTGAAGCTTTTCCTCTTTTTTTGTTTCCTGAGTTACTTCTCTTGTGGAGCTGTGCAGTCAGTCATGTTTTCAGCTTTCTGCCACTTGTCCTCTGCATGATCATTATTTTCACTTGGTGAAATGTTTTTCATGTTTTTCAGCTTCCTAATGTTTATGTTTATAAAATTGAAGTTACTTCAAAGGAAACATCTTCCACCCTGTAATACAGAGGTTATACAAAGGTTATACAGAGGTTGAACTTCTTGTTGGTCTATTATATGTATCTTAGGCTTTATATCAACAAAAGTAGAGTAGAGTCAGAGCAGCATACACATACAAGAGCAGATAAGAAGGTAGGGGGAAAAATATTCTCAGAAATGAAAGTTCTCTAGAACCTGATAGTCAGAAGAAAACCACATATATCTATACCAGCTCTTGCATTTGACAAGTTTATGAACTCTCGGAATCTTTTATTTTGTGTTTGACAGAGGATACAAACTGCACTAGTAAATTGAACATTTCATAATATCTAGAAATATTTAATTTCAGGGATCACAGATTTTAAAGGATCCATGAGGAAAGCAGATGAGTTAGTATTTTATGTAACTCTGTCTTGCATCCATTACCACGGGGTCTTGTAACTTCTTTTAAAATAGAATTCCTAAGGTCACTGATCTCAAGAGAAATTGTTGAATTAAGGTTCTATTATAAAAACAGCTTTCCTGGTACTTCCAGTGTTTGCTACTCTGAATATTACTTGAGAGTTCTAGATAATCAGAAAATGTCCAATGCAACAGTCATAGACTGAAACTATCACAGTCTATGTGGAGTATTTCAAAGCTCTTTCAAGTTTGTTTTGTTTTGTTTTGGGGTTTTTTTCTAACTTTTTTTCCCCCTAAATCAGTGACACTGGTAGCTGATGTTCAACTTTTACAAGTTCTGGTCATAGAGTTGAGGCATACTGTAATATCTGTGAGAGAAAGATCCAAAGTTCATATAAGATAGCCAAACACCATGATGTGACTTACTGTTGTTCACTGTGAATATTTAGGAATGCTTCTGTGTGATGCTTATTAGTGCAACATTTCAGTGGTATGTGTACATTTATGTTTTTATTTTTTTAATCTACAGGATAATAGGTAAGTGTTATGTATTTATTTTTCAATTATGTGAACAGTGCAGATGAAATGAGATGCTCCAGGGCTCCAGGGCACAAGAAACCCTTTGGTAGTGCTGGGAATGAAACCTTGCTCTTTCCAAGTTCCCCTTCTCATGGGGCACTGTTAAAACTATGTGAGCAGCACTTAGACGTGCCCAAAGGCAGTCAGATGTAGAAACTGAGCCTGAGGAGATAAGAGGAGGTTGTGACCTCAGGAATGTTTTCTCTTTCCATACAAGAGAGAATTCCCTCTCTAAATTCTGCTGGACAAGTGTCAGCAACAGGAATCAACTACCTTGTTTCAGATATTGCTTCTAAGAGAATGTAAATGCTTTGTCCAAACTCACTCACAAGTTTCTACTCATTCCCACATTTCAGGACCTTTAAAAATCTGTCAATCACCTTGAAAGAATTTTTTCTTCCTGCTTGATAAAACTTGTTTCCTCTTCTTTCACTTAAATTGAAAAATAGCACAAGTGGTGCATTGTGGGTGGCACAGCCATTCTTTCAGCCCTGGCTTTAGCTGTGCAGATCTCCACATGACAGTTCTCCCTCCAGAGTTTCCACAAATCTAGTCCAGAAATGCTCAGGAATGGGCAAATCTCTCCTCCTCTTCTGGACACTGACCTCAGTTTAGCAGTGCTCATATGGAAGTCCTCCTCCTCACCCACGTGCTTCAGTTTCATGAGATGACCTTTATCAATGAAGCTGATGCCTCATGTGGTCTACTCAGAACCTGTTGCTTCCCTACTGATCATGTTTGGAAAAACTAACCTTCTTGAAGAAATAGATCTCTCCAGAAAAAACTGGAGACCAAAAGCAAAATACAATGGTTAACCAACTTTCTGCTTTTTCCAAGAGAGACCCTGGGTTTTGCCCTGCCCAATGTAGTTAGCCAAAAAGTAGAGGTATTTATCCATATTTTAGAGGTGAATCAATAATATGGCTATATTAGGAAATTATTTTTATTCAAGGAATTATGTCATATGATCCGAATAATGCGTGACAGCACATTCTTCAGTAATAAAAAATATAATTAAAATGTTTAGAGAGAAATTTCTTTGTTCTGTAGAAGAAAACAGGCAGTAGTTTGGGGGCTTATGTTTCTCCTCTTGCATTCACAGAGGAAACCTGTTTGCATTTATCATATTTGTCTTCTTCCTGTGCATCCTTCAGGAAATATTTTTTTGAAGACTAGGAAAAAATAAAACTAAATATGGCACAATAATATCCTCTTTTAAGCTCAACACAGTAATTTATATCTACTATCAAGCATATATTATTTTAAATACCAGAAAAATTATACCCTAGAATGAGCTGTACTGCACATTGAGTTTTAATCTTCTCTCCCTAGCAACAAGCAAAAGAAACAATAAGGGCAATAAATAGACAAATAGGGCATAAGAAATGAATAAAAATAGTGTCTCCGTTTGGGGAAATGGATCTTTAATCACTTCTCCTCTGATGTCCCTAAAATTGAAGATTAGAACAATTAACAGTTTCAAACAGCAGTTTCAAAATAGCCTCAGAAATGGTCTTAGTCTCCAGAACAATAGGCCCTTTCTAAAATAAACATGATAATACCCAGGGGATCTTGCTGACTTCAGGAAGTTCAAAAGACATCCATGCTGGAACACAAAGAGAAGGAAGAAGCAGCAGCCTCAGGCCGTGTCTTCACTGAAAAAATTGATGTCTTTGCACTGCATTAAATTTAGATGGTGGAGATGTTGCTTTACTATGACAGTGGGGGCAAGAGTAAGGTAGTTTTAGCTTTTTCATGGGCTATTTGAGGTCATCCTTGAGCTGAGGTACAAAGACAACCTTTATGAGGCTCGGTAATTGTTTAAAGCTAGGGGTTACCCAGTTTCAATGGCTATCCTAGGTTATTTATTAAATGGAAAATGGAAATGGTTCCCCATATCTGCATGAAGTCAAGCCTGAATTTGTCATACACCAGCAAGCGGGCAGCAACCCTATAGCAGGAGCTAAAACTGCAGCTGCTCTGACTTTCTTTGTTTAACAGAGCTTATATTAAAATAAGAGTCTCTTTTGGTGCAGGGTCAAAGGGTGGGTTTTATATGTCCAAGGGCCAGTCTCCAGCTGAAAGCGCTGAGTGGTTGAAGATATCTGTATTTGGGTAAATAAGTGGTAATCTAGGTAGATCTCTGCTGCATTGTTCTTTGCTCTCTACACTCTGCAAGAGAGCTGAAGTACTTTTCAGAGGTTTGCTACGACACTGAAGCTCCATTGGGAGAGCAAAATGCCATCCTCAGCAGCTCTGTTATGTAAAAGCAGCAGGGAACCAGGACTGTGGCTGAAACTTTTAAATTTTAATCTCAATTTTGCTAAATGTGAGAGCAATAGGAGCTAACTGCTATGTATCACTATTACCTGACCATAGAATGAGTCTAGAAAAACTAAATGTCAACATCAGTTGGTTGGCATCACATGGCCCAAACATGAGCTACTCTCTGAGTGAACTGCAGAGTTATAGACATCATTGTACCACGCTGAGTAAGCAGGACAGTGCTGTGCCTCCCAAAAGTTTAATCTTCAGTCTCTCAGACTGCTGACTTTTTTTTTTTAATTTTCACAAAGGCTCCTAGCAGCTCACAAGAGTCAGTGGAAGTTTTGCCACTTACTTACAACAGGAGATTTTCAAAGCCCCGCTTGGGCTTACCCACCTCAAAGTGACGACTTGCAAAGTTAAATTCAAAGATGCGAGGATGCAGTTCATTCTTCATGAACAACAGCTCCAGTGCTGTTTTCTGCCTAAATGAAATATTCACTGTGTGGGTTTTGTCCTGGTCTATGGGGGGGAGTTGATGCTGCAATTAACTGCACAGGTTATCTGAACCACCAGTCCAACCTGTATGTGCTGCATCATTGGGCTTCCAGTGGGCACCAGGGAGGATGAAGTTTTCAAAATTGTGCAGTGGGAGCTGGGTACTGGTTGCACCTTGAATAATTTTTTTGCTTGCTTTACTAATTTTTGTCTCTAATTTTTTGCTTTTTTATTCTTGTTTTCTCAAATTTAAAAATAAATGGGTCAGTAGATTCATGGTAATACAGAAAAAAAAAATAAAAAATAAGATTTCATGCTTATTAAGAAATGCGGTTGACAGAAAATGACTATGGGTGCTTTCAAAAAAAAAATATTCTGGTTCCAAAGATTCTGCAATTTTTAGGAGATTTCTTACCCTTAAAATAATATAGAACTAAAAAGGTTTTTCAGGGAGAAATTTTCACCAGAGGCCTTTTTTGTATTATTGCTGTAATATGTTATGGGTTCTTTAAGAAACTCAGAGCTTTCCAGCATGAGAAAAAGTGTAAATAAAACCAAGAACTGTAATTTTTAGCTGATCATTTTAGAGAATCTGCCCTCATTTGTTCTTCTGAACTCAATTTGTACAATTTGTTTTTTTCTTAGTTTTTAATTTAGTCTTGGAAGTTGGCAGGAAAAAATCTGACACAGAGAGCACTCTCCTAGATTGCTATTTTGCCCATGTGGGTAACTTGATGAGTTAGCATGTGCATTTATATTAAGAGGTGTGAGCCTCAACATTTTCTGAAAAAGAGCAGCGTGGTGCAGTCAAGTGCCCTGTTGAGAGATCTTTCCTTATCTATTATTACCCCAGATTTGCTTATTGTTTTAATCATTCGGTTATCGCTAATTTTTGTGCATTTAGGGAAAATATTTTCTCTCCCATTTCATTGCTCATGACATTCCAGTACTTGAAACTGATTTTCATACCCCCTAGCTCCATAGCTTTAATTTAACTATGCATTAATCTTTTAATCTTTACCCATAAATCACAATGTCCTGCTCTTTAAAAATCTGTTTCTCTTTTCTAAAAATTCCCTGTATTTTTTATGAGACAGACTTTCCAGAAACAGAAACACAATATTTTAGATGTTGTCTCAGTGGTATATTCACTGGGGTTTTGTTGTGTTGGAGGTAAATAATACCATGTTCTTTTTTCGACTATAAAATGTTATTTGTAGTGTGCAGCTAAAATAAGTATTTTGTTACTTCTTTTCTTGTTAGCATTGGATGCTCATGATATAAAATAGATCCTGTGACAGAATCCAGCATGTTCTTCAACTGTGAACCATTGTGATAGGGAAACTTCTCTTTCCTCCACCAGCCACGGGTGAAGCAGAAACACTGCACTTGTTCTTGGAGAGCTTGCTGTCCCCTGACCATCATTTTGCCTCACTTCTCTCTGCCCAAATGACTGCAAAAGAAGATGATCTGAGTCTGTATGTTAGCTGTGTGTAGATAGGTATAAAGATACAGCTCTGTATCTTTAGGTACCTGTCCATGGAAATCTCCAATATCACCTGCATGTCAGTTGAACATCACTGATGATCCAGAGGTAAAATTTTGTTGGTTTCCTTCAAAGAAATTCATTAGGAACATGCAACATGTAAACACACAACTGGTTTTACCAGTTGCATATTGTCTCCTTAGGTAGATTTTTGAAACAATGAACACACTATGCACAAATTTTTATTTAAATTCAAAAATTTAAATAAATTTTTGGAAAAGGGCACAAATTTTTATTTAAATTCAACTTTCTTCTCTATTGTGAATAATTTTCAGGCACAACTGTATTTCTGTAAACTTGTTTTTTACTAAAGATTGTGTCAGAAGACCCTTCTGGGTATGTACTGTAGCTCTGTGGCAGCAATTTGTGTTCCAAAAAAGTGAAATTTTAAACATTTTAATGTGACTACATTGCCATGGAAATATATAAATGCTTCTACAGGCTAGGGAAAGAGTGGCTTGAGAGTTGTTTGGCAGAAAGGGACCTGGGCATGATGGTTGACATTCAGCTCAATATGAGCCAGTGTGTCCCAGCTGGCCAAGAAGGCCAGTGGCATCCTGGCCTGCACCAAAAACAGTGTGGCCAGCAGGACCAGGGAAGTGTCCGTGCCCCTGGTCATGGCACTGGTGATGCCACACGTCAAGTGCTGCATTCAGCTCTGGGCCCCCCACTTGAAAAAGGATATTGAGGAGCTGGAGCATGTCCAGCAAAGGGCCACAAGGCTGAAAAAGGGACTAGAGGATGTTTTATGGGGAATAGCTGAGGGACCTGGATTTGTTCAGCCTCAGAAGAGGAGGCTCAGGGGGGACCTCTTCGCCCTCTACAACTCCCTGAAAGGAGGTTGTAGTGAGTGGGGTCTGTCTCTTCTGCCATAACTGCAATCAGAGGAGAAGAAATTACCTTAAAATGAGACAGGGGAAATTCAGATTAGGTATTAGGGGAAAAAAAATCACCATTAGGGTGGCCAGGCATTAGAATGGGCTTTCCAGAGATGTAGTGGAATAACCATTCCTGAAGGTGTTCCATCTGGATCTGGCACTTGGAGATATGGTTTAGTGATTTACAGTTCTGGGTGAATGTTGGACTTGATGATCTTAAAGGTCTCTTCCAACCTGGACAACTCTATGATTCCATGGTGCTAAGTACATCAGTGACCAAGGTCCTTGATGCACACAGAGAACGTGTCATAAATGCATTCACTCTTGTTAGCCCTTCAGAAAACTCAGACTTCTATCCTTCTCACTAAGCACACACTTTTTACAGAAGCTATGCTCTCTCTTGGAAATTATGCTTCAGCAATCACATCTTCTAGTCTTCACCTCTTCTTTTTCTCATATTTTTCAAAAGTCATCTTTACCTCTGAATAAATGATGTTCACCTGGCTAACTAGCCCCGCACAAATCGTTCACTCTTCATTCTCCTTTTCTCCCTCATAAGCGTCACTAATCTGTAGCACACAAATTCTTTGCATATGGGTTTGGAGTTGTTTAAAAAGTTAAGAGGGAAGAGGGTAATTACAGATAGGTACTGTTGAGGAAAAATTCTTTGTCTGTGTTTCCAGAGAGCAACCCCGATATCAGGCAGTAGAGTAAGAGCTTTTGAGGAAGTCTTTCCATTCAACTAATGGATTCCTATAGTCCTGTTGAGATGGTCAGTGTGATGGTGCAATCAGGGTTGACAGATGCCCAGTGCCTCCCAAAGCAGTGATTTTGTTTCATCTAAAGGGATAAAAAGCAATACTGCCTGACACAGCAAGGTCTTTGGAGCCTTTCTTAGCAGGATACATCTTTCTACACTTTGCTCCTAAGCGCTCAGTATCCCATGGCAACCTCTTTTCTTCAGGGAGCTTTAGATTTTGACATATCATTAATACATGAGTTGAGGAAGCAACGCTGCAAAGCTGGAGATTGGTTCATGGATTTAGCTGAAGTAAATAGTAAGGAAATTTAAAGGCAGGCTGAAACCAATTTTATGGTACTTCCTGTGGGATTAATGCCTAAATTTGTTTGTCTGATAATGAAGAAAAGTTATCGCCTGCACGTGTAGGTAGAAATTGCAGAGGAGAAGTGTTTTTAAAGAGGAGAGCTGCAAGAGACACCAAACACTTTTTTTAAAAACTCGTGTATTTTAAAGCAGTAGCTGCTAATTGAAGAAGAGGACTAGTGAAATTCATTCAGTATGGAGGTAGAGTGACCTGCTTGACTACAGAATAGATATTATTGAGAAGACAGAGAGACCAGTGAGGGAAAAAAAGGTAGGGTGAAGTATAAGCTACATATATTCATTTATACTTTGTATATAACAGACTGAAACACTTGAAATTACAACTGACTCAGTTCATCCTTTTAGTATGTTGAGTCTTCATCTCCTGGAGGGTAGTTGTTTACTTTTTGGCTACCAGTTGCTCTAGCAGATGGCAAAATATGAGATAAAAAATTAAAAAGATAATATGGGGACAATGAAGAGCAACCACTACATATGCTGACTGTACTATTCAGGAACACTCACTGACTAACCTCAGACTTTAATTTCTGTCACACTCGGAATATGATGATTGACCACCAGCATTCAAAACCCCTTTCCTCTAGAATACACATGGCTTTACTTAGCAAGAAAGATGCAAGTGTGTTAGCACCTCTGTATGCTTGTTGCCTGCCTCTGATAGGTTATATTAATATTTGGATTATATACGGAGGAAAGGTGCATGGATACAGGCATGGAAGCAGATTCTTCTTTTATTTATGAGATGCAGATCTTAGCTTCCCGCAAGATGCTGATTCACCTGAAGGCAATTTCTGAAGTAAGAAACACATCAACAAAGGAATACGGGGAGATAAAATACATTATTGAATTTTATCTGCTGCTGTCCCTTGGTGCAAATTTGGAAGAATATGGTTTCAGATTTAAAATATAGTTGTTTGGGGTTGTGGGTAGAAGGAACTCAGGATGAAACTCAAGAACTTCAAAAAGCAATACCTTGTGGGATAATTTTACATGGACTTGGTAGAAGTTCATTTATTCCAGAGTAGACATGAAAAGGAACCTCTATGCTTCATCTAGAGAGAACAGAGAATAGGTTGCATAAATACTTTACTCTTATGTCTTATTTTACCAGCTCTGACACAAAACAAGGTGTCTGAATGCATTTTGCAAGGACAAGCTTCTTCTGCTCATACTTTATTGCAAGGACATGTCTGAAGTTGCTGATCTAGTAAATCAAGCAGAAGGTCCTGCTTTGTTATTTGTGATTAATAGGTTAAATGTAAAATGATGATTATTTGGACTGACATTGGTAACTTCAGTTAGGAGCTAGCATTAGCAAAGACCATTCTCTCTGAATGCACTTGAGCTACAGAACATCTGAGAAACGGTAAAAATAACATTTTATATATTGAACTTTCTAAATTAGATCTGACATTTTGCATTAGTTCTTCAGCCTTAAATTTTATAAATGCATCTAGAAGAATCTGGGAGATAAATGTCATCATATGTTCTGATCTCTTGCCCAGTTTAATTTTCCTTAGGACAAAATCATGTTTTAGACAGTAGCACAGTCAATTTGTCTGTGTCCAGCCTGAAATCTCAATTTTCAAATGATAGCGAAAGAGGACAGGGTGTATTCGAGAAGCCTGTCAGGAAAAAAAGAAAACCAACAATACTAAAAGGGAATTTCTGTATGAAAAGCCGTACCTAAGCTAGCATTTGACTTTATTGATACTGAAAAAAATGATATGTCTAGTCAGAGAAATGCCTCCAGCACTCGTGAGATCCCCTCTAGAAGCTGTGGAAATGCTGTGGCTCTTCAGAAAGTGGCCATAGCCTTGGAAGTGCTGGGCACTTATATAGATGAAGGGTTACTGCTAGTTTTTCTTCAATTCACCACATCTGTGTATCTGGTGCACCATTTAGAGCGCTGAACACATTTTTTGCACAATGTTGTCTATTCATACAGCCACAGTGACACAGTGTGACTTGTTCATCCCTCATATCCAAACTTTTAGTGATTAAATCTGCTGCTTCTGGGAGGGTTTACTGCAAGACATGTAGTGGTAGTTTTTCCGTAAATCTAGAATTCTTGTGAGAAGCCAATAGAAGAAACTCGATTGTCTTCATGATCACAAGGGAAAGTGGGAAAATATGGCCTTGCTTCACTTTGGAGGTTCAAAGTCACATTTAAAACTTCCTATTTTATCATTAGACAGCTTGTGTTTGGCTATTAATTATTGTGCTGTTTGGAGCTGATGATGGAAATGAGATCCTGAGCTGCAGATGGGGGCTGTAAATGCAACTTTGAAATAAGCAATGACAGCTACAGTAACCTGAGATGTGTTGTCCTCAGAACATTAGAAGTGACTTACCTGTGGTGGCTATCATGGTCCAGCAACTACCCTTCTTTCCATGTTTTCCAAGGAGTGACCTCTCAAAAAGCAGATGGAAAAAGATACTGACAAATCCTTCCACCTCTGGGGAATGGCAGCTTTTCTGTCCACAAATGTAACGTTCGGGCCTGACCTAATGAGGTGTGGGGAAAGAGAGACTTCACAGAGACTGTGGACTGCTTGGGTGCATGTGAAAGATGTGAGACTAAAATGAAGAAGATTGACTTAGATCTTGATTTATAAAAACGTGCTCTGGTATACTTTAATGTGTCTCTAAAATACATTCCTCGGGTATTTTATTCAGCAGGACTTCCTGCTGTTGAAAGATATGTAAATGATAAAAGGCCCAGAAAAATTGCAATTGAAAAAAATCACTGTAAGTATGCTAGTTTTGTCAACCCATCAACATGAATTGTCTGTACAGGAGAAGCTTTTTTGCTTTTTATAAGGGTGGCAACAAGCAACCTCCTTCCTACAGGCCTTGATCACATTAACATCAAACAATCATACAGCTATTGGGGATAAAGAAGGTGCAGCTGTGGGCGAATAGTGCATTTCATATCTTGTTTTTTTTAAAAATCAGGCTCCACGTCAGAAAGAGCACAAACAACAACAGAAAAAGGGGCTTTTAGCTGTGGCCAGGCTTAGGTGAGCTGAATGGCTGCAGATGGCCTCATAAATAAGAAAACAAGTGATAAAAGCATCTTCAACTATCCTTTCTGTATTAAGAGACATATACTTGAATGGGTCTTGCTGTCTTTATTAATTTTAGTTTCCCAGACACAGTATGTGGCTGAAACTCCCTTGTGATATGACTGGTAATTTTTAATTTTAAATTAATTTTAAAGGTACAGAAATGCAAGCACATAGAAGGGGTGAGAATGATGATGTGTCACATATTTCATCCCTCACCACTTCCTACCATTAGAGATTCTCAAATAAATGTTGTTACATTAATTCCTGTAATTGATGCTATTTTTCATTTGATTGAAAGCTGCTTACAGATTAAGCAGAATAAAGATGCTGATGCTTGTTGCTCACACAGAAGTGGCATCTGGAAGATGCCATGTGACTCCGTACATGCCCAGAAAGAGGGAAAGGCTGATGATTCAAGCAGCTGTCCTGCCATGGTCCTATTTCCCTTCTCTCGGCCTCAGAACCTGATCCATCTGAAGCTGTTAAGCAAGCACTTAACTGTTAATATCTTCTGTATGCTTTCTCCACCCTCATTAATTCAAATTTCCTTTCTGATACCTCTATGAGGCAAAAGGGAACGTGTGCTGTGTGTGGTGTAGCACTTCATCAGCTGGGACTGTCCTTCCAGTGGATTCCCATTTGGGTAACAGCCTGAGGCTCACTGTGTCTCAGATATTTTTTCAGCAAAGGACAACTAGATCAAAGCAAGATAGCAAAACAGAGTGGTAGGTGTAAAAGTTATCTTCATTGGTTCTACACATCCTTCTGATGTCTCTGAATTGGTCAGATGTTACAGGACTTCATAGTACTCCCTGTTCCCAGGTGCTCTTCTCTTTGTGCTGCCTCGGCAGTGACAAGAGAAGAGAGATATTTTCTGCTCTGACAACAGGATGTGTGTGGCCTTTCTCTGTGCAAGAACATGCTCATGATCTCTATCTATTAGTATTTTAGTCCCCAAGTCTGAAGTAAGCTCAGAAACTAGGAAACAAAATATTTGAAACTATTTAAAATACCTAAATATTTAAATT
Organism: Euphonia xanthogaster; assembly: GCA_034509185.1. Lineage (NCBI taxonomy): Eukaryota > Metazoa > Chordata > Aves > Passeriformes > Fringillidae > Euphonia > Euphonia xanthogaster. The sequence continues at coordinate 87,466,313 of JAYDZK010000113.1, forward strand.
TGGGGGTGGCTGCTGCATTGGGTCTTAAGCATTTTGCGGTTTTTTCAAGCAAGTAAGCAGTATGCTTGTGGCACAGATGAGTAATGCAAGGTGTCCAGGCAGGGTTAGTATCTTCCATTAAATCACTAATAAAGTCAGAAGAATGGACAGGATTTTGGCAGCTTGGTCTTTTATGTATGTCAACTATACAAATGAGTGTGCAATAAGAAGTGCATTTAGCAAGACGTGTTATGCTTTAGTTTCATCTTTTTCTATCATTTTAGTAGGCTAAGATTTAAGCAAAGGTAGAAGACAGTCTTATTTCTGTCTGACAGAACCTCATCCTCTAATAGCTTCATTTTTTCAATACTGTCTTCAACATATATGGCCCCTGCATGTTTATGACTTTACCTATAACATGATTGTGTTACCCGTGCACATGTAACAGCAATTTTATAAAATTCTGATAGTTATGAAAATATGCCTGCAATTTATAGCCTGTTTGCAGGAAAGGTATAATTTTATCTCTATCTTAGATGCACAGAACTAGAAACTTAAACAGAAATTTAAAAAGGAAGCCTGTAACTATTTTCTTAAACACATATAATTGAAAAAACAGGCTTAGGCTCAAGTGTTGATTTGAATGGGATATGTAGCATCATCAGAAAGGCCCTGGCAGTTAAGCCATTTTATGCTCTGATATTCTTCAGTGGTCACAGTCAACCTATGATCCAGACCAAGGCAAAGAGGAAGAGGTATACAGAAGGGAAATAATTATCTTGTGTATCTAGTCATTCCTTTCTCTCAAAGGTGTCATTGAGCAGGATCATCTTCATTATTCTTCATATACTTTTAATATTAGAACAGTTGTCACAAAAAGACTTTTAAATGATACTCTATCTGATACTGCATCTTTTTTTCTTAAATGATGTTCACTGTCTCAAGCTGTCAGTTAGTTTTGCAGAAGACATTTTTCATGTCTGCTCTTTTCAATGACTTTATCATTTACCTTCACCCTCTCACAAAGGTCTTTGGGGTAGTCACAGTTAAACATGCTTAGGATTTCTCAGAGTTCAGGAGAAAGAAAATGAGTAGCAGAATTAAAACAGCAATGAGAAATCAATATTACAGTGCTGGACTCCTGAAGATCTATGGACCAGGGAATCAGGAATTCTCTGAGGTGCTGTGCAAACACTGCACTCCCTCTACACACATGTTCTGCCCTGTAGCTTCCCCAAAGAGCTGGATGGGAAACAAAGCCAGAAGGTCATGTTCTGCTGTCCTGCAGGCATGAAGGCATTCATCACAGGGCCAGGGCTTTGTCTGTGTTGTGTCAGCACTTCATCACGTTTCATTTCTTTTCCTGTCTCTCCTACATATGTGTGTGGTCAGAAATATTTGGAAAAAAAAGATATAGCTTCTGCTTTCTGACTCTTGTCCTTAAGCATGGCAGATGGCAGCTCAGTTTCAGAGCGTGCTCTAGCAGACTTTGATTAACAGTTAGCAAGCATGGGCTTTCAGGCTTTGCTTTGACAGTTTCCCATTATTAATTGTTGCTGTTTTCACTAAGGTCCTTCTGCTGAATCGGCCAAAGCAAATTCCACAGTGACAGACTTACAAGTGGAGAATATAGCTTTAAATAGAAAATAGTAGAATCCTGGTATCTATCACAGATAATTTAACATCGTTCATGTATTTTACCTATGGTAAATACCTTTTGTTAACCAGAGTTTTAGTTTTTAAGACAAATAATTGAATAATCATTGGAAAATAATGTCTTTAGCATGCTTTACTCCTAGTCCAGTTCCAGTTTCTTTAGAAGCACCCTATGACACCCCATATAACTGATTTTCTGGATGGTTACAAGATGCTGTTGACAGCCTTCTGAGATTCCTCCCTCAAGCTCTGCATAGTAGTAGCTCATAATTTTATGAAAGTAAAAGGGACAGTGTAAGACTGTGAGAAAATCAGGGAGCTCTAAAGTAATTCTTGAGATTCACTGGATCTCTAGAATGAGCACAAGTAATGCCAGAAATATTACCCAGGAGGTCATTTAACATCCTACCTGCCTTAAAGACTCAACTCTTGCTCATTCTTCATAAAGCTATTTATCTCTCTGTGGGGTTTAATAGCTCTAGGGTTTATGGTTATTTTTAGAGAAAACATAAAGCAAATGTCACCTGCTTTCTCTCCTTTTCTCCTCACCAGTATTTCTCTCCAATGCACTGTGCCACTGATTGCAAAGCTTAATGTTGATGGATACTTGTAGAGTCCAACATGGTTTCCTACCCATTTTTACTAAAGCTATTCCCATTTGGAGTAATGGGCTGACAGAAGTGTCCTCCTGGAGTTCCTCTAAGTTATATGGAAGCAGTTGTGGTGAAATTCTCATCACAGAAGTGATATTTGTAGACTGTTGTGGGGTTTCTCATGCCAGGAGCATGGCAAGCTCCAGCAGTGGCATCTTTGCTGCTGAGGATTTTGCAAACCACTCCCAGCTTTTCCCTCTGGATTCATTGAACAGAAGTTGAGGTGTAGTGTGAACCTCAAAAGTTTCTGGTTTTTTTTACATGCAGGACCAAACATTTTGTGGTTCCTAGATGAGTGGAAGGTAAAAATGAGTGCTTTGGTGAAGACTCTCCTCCAAGGATTTGGGCTAAAATCTGTTCGTACCTAGTGAAGAGTGGGCAAAATGGAAGGAGAAAAACACAGCGGGTATGTTTGAAGAGGTGGTTTAAACCAGAGCCCTGGGGACTTCCAGTGGTGTATGGTAAAAGAGACAAATTCAAGAACGGTGTCCCAGGGGGGATTGCCATAAATTAGTTGGAGGCAGAGCTTGAGGATTGAGCTATGGGATGAGCCTCCCTCTGGCTGAAGCGTTTGGCAGGGCTCAATGGCTCAGGTTGTACCATGGCTCTCATCTGTATGCTGGAATGGCTCTCCAAGGCCTGGGGGCTTTACACAGCTGCAGTGTGAGAATCCCAAACACGGATCCTGATAAAAGATCATAAAACTCTGAAGGCACTGAAGCATAGCTGTTTGCAGAGGTTTCTGTCATCAATACTGTAATCCCTTTGGGAATCATGATTCTAAGGCAGTGACTTGTCCAATCATCATTATTGATGGAACAGCACTGCTCACCTGGCTCAAATGGTTTGGCCTGTATGGTTACAGCACTTCCTAAGTATTTACTTATGTTTGCATTTTTGAAGCAATTGAATAAATATTAATGTATCTAATTTAAAGTGCCTGTTACTTGAGATATCATTATTTTCTCCTACTCATAAAAAAAATTATGTATAATGGATTCTGTTTTAATGAACATTCTCATACATCACTTCTAGGAATAGTCTTTAAAGTAATGGAGTATTAAATTCTGCTTGTAAGAGGGTCCATGTTAACACTTCCATCAAAGTCCAGGAGTTATGTCTTGTTTGGTCTTATGTAACTAAAAGAAATGAACAGAGAATATTTTGCCTTTGCTCTAAAACTGGGTGTTTTTTTCTTCTCCTAAGCTGTGCATTCAGGTTTGCAAGATAAAACAGCCTGTAAATATATTATTGGGAAAGATATAAAGTCAAACATTTCTTACTCAAATTCCATTTAAAACTCAAACTCAACATTTGAAACTCAAATTCCATTTAAATTTATAGAGCATTTTAAGTTCATGTTCAGGAAGTAGTATTCCTCAGGTCTCAGCTTTCTATTAGGTATAAATCAGCTAAAATTTTTTAGACTACTCTATCATGCCTATATTCATGAAACTTCATATGCATTTCAGATTAGACAGTTTGAAACCTGGAAGTATTTTCATGATGCTATTTTCCTTGATCATTGCCATTTGCACCTTTGCCTCCAAGTTTGGGCAATATCTTGTTGTGGGAAATAGTAAAAGGAAAAGGGTTTCCAGAAAGCTGGGAAAAGCAGACCTTAGAAAGAGCAGAAAAATGTAGAGCTAGCTGCAACGGCAAAGTGTGAAAGTAGAAAAAGTTACAATGGTATAGCAAGCGAGGACATTAAACAATAGCTTGAGTTTTAGGCTTGGCTAGGATAGACCTTAAGACTGCAGGAAAACATGCTTAGCAAGGTAGTAGCAGGTTTTAGGTTTAAAAATGGAGTATTGTGTACTGGTAATAGAAAGGACAAGCAAGCACTGTGTGAAGCAGGAGTATGTGTGCTTTTAGTGGTTGGCTAAAACAATTGTCTGTAACCTTTAGCAATATGCTATTGGCTAGAAAGTTTTTAAAGTGCTCTGTAACAAAAAAATCTTTGCCTGCTGCTGGCTGTACGTGAGCTTTGCCATCTTGCTATTGTCTCAACCATGTAATGAGGCTGATGCTGCAAATAAAGCTCAAGGAACGTACCCCAGCAGTCCTGTCCCATTCCTGAATGAAAGAGAAAAAATAACCGTGCCAAAACACCTTGGTGTTTCTGAAGTGAGTTATTGCAGCTCTGCTTTCAAATAAAATGGTGAGGGATTGGCTTCTATCTCAAAACCTTAAGTTGTTACCGAACAGAAATTCTGCTTATTGGTTAGTTTACTTCAAAGTACAGCTATTTGGATATAGCTTCAGATTATGTCTCTTCTTACTTTTAAATATATAAAGAGTCACTTCAATTAACAGACCATGAGATACAATGAACCCATACCACAAGTAACATCCTATAACCACAATGCTTCTCATGCTGTCATTTTTTTATATTTTTCATATAGTAATAATACTGGCTCACTCTGAGAAAATGTCAGTAGTTTGGATGAGATGGGATATTTCTGGACCATCCCACAAAGATATAAGTAATTAAGTGTAGCTAGATGTCAGGATGACAGATGCATTCACCATGTAATAACTGTGATTCCGTCTTGCTGAGAGCATTGTCACTTCTGACTTTCTTGCTGAATGCAAGTATTCAAAATGCATTATTTTCTCATATTTGAGTCTATACTTGTAGCTGTTACAAAAAATAAGATATAGAGGAATACAGGTTGTTATAGGCTGAAAACTGAATTAAGATTGCAGAGTTGGGCTCTTATATTTCATCAGCATGTGTGTGTTTATGTATCTTTCAAAGACATAGAAGTCATGCATTCAGCTTGTTGCTTATTAATAAATTCCTGTGCTGGTCAGAAGTCCAGTCACTTTATCATCTCACAGGATTTTCCCCCTTTCATCTCAGCTAAATTCTTACTGTGTTCATTTTTTGTCTATGATGGAAAAGTCAGGCTTTCAATGCAATAACAAGGTCAATGAGAGTACTTCGGAGAACAAAAATTGTGGAATTGGGTCAGTTTTACTCAAGACAGTGATTTATATGCTCTGATTGGCACGGTGTTCATGGACCTGGGCTTGGAAAGGACAATGAAAGCTCTTTCCTAGTGCAGCACCAGCAGCCTGGTGGGCATGACTGGATGAACATGCAACATGTCATTCAGCTGACAGGAAATTCTACCTCTAGAAGAGCCCAGCAAGGACTTGCAGCTCCTCTGCTGTGCTGATCAAACACACCCATCCTCTTCTTTCCTTTCAGTTCAAGCCCTGATAAGAACTTCTCAATCTCTGAACAATCCTACTACCCCACCATTAATGACAGGAAGCAATATTCCTTAAAATTTGCTTTTCTTATGGTTACTTTTCATTCTGCCAGGTTCAGGGAAGCATCTATACTAAGAATCACAGTAGGAGACCACAGAAGAATGATTGAGTATTGAGGAGGCTTAAATGGGTACCGGGCAACCATAAGGTTAAATTTCAATTTTAATTTTTGCTACCCATTTTTGTGTCACTTCATCTAAAGAAATTAATCTGCAGAATAAATCTAGTTATGAAAATTCTCTGTAAGAGTTAGTTTCTCTAATGTGTAGCCTCACCAAAAAAAAAACAACCAACCAACATGTTTTTTCCCTTGTTCTTTTCATTGAACATATATAGCTAGCAAGTAATCTGATTAGGTCATTCCTCTTTTGACTAGTTTGTGGCAATTCAATATCTAATTCAGCATTGCAATTCAGACTAGAACAAAAATCCAAACTCTTGAAAATCAATAAATAGAACATAGGGCTTCAATTTGATTCTTCAATGGTACAAGCAATGCCAATTGCAAATTAAAACTGTGCTTTCTACTAGCTTTGCTGAGAATTTGAAATCAAATTCAAAATTACAATCATTTTCTCTTGCAGTGATGCCCTGGGGGCATTTGGGATGCTCCATCCTAGGGCAAGAACCTGTCTCAAACTGTGTCTCTTATTGTTTCTTTGTGATGCAATTTCTCACTCCTTTGAAATCAAAGTCGATAACTTGCCCTATCATGAAGAAATACAAGAGCCACACAATTTTTTTTTTTAAACAAGAGATTAACAGTGTATTACTTGCCATACTTATCTAAATTTAAAACCAACAAAAAAAATGTAAGTTGCTTTATGGTTTTTTTCTTTCCCTGTTTTTATTTGTTTACTTTTAATGAATGAGAATGTACATTCCATGTTTTTAAGTCTTTGATTAAAACCAAAGGGTGTTTTTGATTAGTATTTCGACCCGTCTCCAAAATCTTCATAGTCACTGGTTGAGTAACGCTGTTTGGCAATATGGGTGAAGTGTATGAAATGGATGAAATAGAAGTTGGAAAAGAACAGTTCTTGGCTGATCTTTCTTAAGTGAGAATGATCACAGTCTTGTCATTCTCAGCTCCAGATACAGACACGTGTCTTTGGCACCAGTTTTGCTAATGAAAAAATATTGAGTTCTATGCCTATTGTATTATTATTATTATCTAAAGCAAGAAAAACTGTTTCTGAACTGGGGACTTCTTTGTGCTGGGAAGATGATAATGAAAAGCATGTATCAGATGTTATTTAATGCATTGTTGGAAAGTGTTGGCAGCATGTTTTGCAATGTTTTTTAATTCATTTCAGAGTCAAATTATTTAAAGCTAAATCTTTAATTGATTTAAATTAAAAAAAAACCAAAGCAACTTATCACTGACAATCAGTAGTGGATCATACCCGTGTCAGATCTTATTGTACGTAGCAAGAATCATACTTTAAAGAAAGACTGTATGTTTGCTCTCATTTCTCTTTGCACCTGAATTCCCTCTTGGCCTGCAGTGCCAAACATGGAAACCAAGCTTCCCACTTGCTTTTTCTATCCTGCATACAGGAATAAAGTAGCAATTTAAATAAAATATTCTTTCTGCATGAAAATCTGGTTGTTACAATCCATAGATAAAATTGGAAATTCATGATCTGACTGAACTCCATCTAATATTTATGGTCACTAGCAAGGAAGTCTTTAGCAGAGTTGTGGATGAGAACAACAAAATAGTTAATTTTAAATCCTGTTTTAAACTTTAGATTTCAGAATTATGGTAGAAGTCTCCATATCTACTGTGTTGCCATGGTTAAATCTTTTGCCAAATTCAGCTGTGGAATGGGGATGGTTTCTGTTTGCTATAGGAAACAATGAGCATGTGAACCTGAGAATTACACTTGTTTGCCTTGTGATATTAAAGTCTGGGTTGTGTGCACTTGCATGGCACACATTATATGTATAAGACAAGAAATACTTGGTCATACTTGCCACTGAACCAAAGGAAGTGACAACAGGTGTGAGACGTGTCCCTGAGAACTGCAAAAAAATCAAAATTCACCTGGATGAAGGGAGCAAATTTTTAGAAGAGAGCATAGAGTCAGGATGTTCATCCTTCCCTAGGAAAATGGAAGTGGCAGTGCTGTATTATGACATAAAGGCACTGAGTAGACAGGCCCTGTAGACCAGCTGCTGGCTGCTATGGCTGTTACCAAATCTGTGTGGTAGCATGGAAATTCTGGCACTGGAATGACCACTGGCAGTTAGCTGGAAATTTGCAATAACATGGCGCTGCCTCTGGCAGGTGTTGTCAGAGCACCACTTTTAGTGGTGCAGGGTGCCTGTCTGCAAGGGTAGGGTGCTAATACAGGGATTATATCTCACTTTCAGCTGGGGAAAGAATGACAAGAACCATCTCTTTCACAGCCTTTGGGATACAGAGCACTGAAGACTGCTGCTTTACACAGCAGCGGCCAGTGATGATGTGCAGAAAGGCTAAGGACAGGCAGAGGCAAACAGATCTTTTGTCTAAAACAAGGTGCAAGATAGTGACACTTCTATGATTCCTTGTTCATTAATCCACAAAACTGAATTTAAGATGTTTGTGATGTGGCATTAGTGATGGGAATCAAACACTTTTTGTAAATAATCTGGATTTTTTTCCCACTCTGCGCTCAGCTAGGCACCAGGAGGCTGCTCTGTGATAGCACGGAACAAGCTGTCAGTAGTCTCAAATATCATAGATCATCAAGTGCAAGAAACTCCTGACAGTTTTTTAATTAATTATTGCTAAAGTGGTCAAGGAAAGAGTGTGGCTGGGAAAGCTTGAGGTGAGTGCATGTGAGAGTAAATATTTGGACTGCAAACCTCATGATGGTGAAGAGGCGAGTGCAGCGGTATAAGTGAAACACCACAAAGGTAGTAAAACACCTGTAGAAAGGAATGCCTTTGAACCGCAGGGTCAGCTCATCCCAGTGTTTTCATGAACTTGCAGCTGCCACTGAAGCAAAACAGGATTGATGAATGTGTAAAATATAGATGGGGATGGCAAACAAAAAGTGACACCAGTGTAAATTATTAAAGCCTTCAGCATTTCTTGATTTCAGGGCTTAAGCAAGTCCTGCTGTGGTTTGTCTTGTGATAGTAATTGTTGAAATTGCTCAAGTCAAGGGGCTTTACTTTTATTTTGCTGTTTTTTAATGCTAGGTAACTGTGAAATGTGAACAAGTTTTGTTAGTGAATGGACTGCTGTTTAAGGAGGTGATAAAAACCCAGTTTTCTTCTGGTTTCTTCACGAAGGCTTTGCCGTTCTGCTCAACATAAATGTTGTGATGATAGAAGGAGATGGTGGACTATGAGGTCCAAAAAACATATTTTTATTCCCATTGAAATATGAGACACTTTTTCTAAGAAATCTCTTGCTTGAGAAGGACCCCTGCATATGTGATAGAATTGAAATGTGTGCTGGTTTAGCCTCCTAATGCTCTGGTTTGATGTCATTGTAGGTAATGCCTTGTGCTTGCTTGAGGTCTTGTGCCTGGAGAACTATCTATCCAAAACTGGATCGGGATTAACAATTTAACATGGTCTGAAAAAAAGGGTGGCTGTGAGGCATGAACATTTGGCAGACTGATGTAAAAACAGCTCTGCCATTAGCAATACTAATGGTAGTATTATAATTAGCAGTACTAACATAGTAGTTTTTAAAGCACTCAGAGAAAATAAAGACCTGCTTATGAAGCATATATCAGTGTATTTTACAGTTATCCATTATTTAATGTACACAGCAAACTTAAGACATAAGCTTGGTTACTTGCTTGTTCCAGGTCAATACAGGAATGCCTCAGCAGAAAATGGCTATTGTGTATTGCTTATGATAATGCAACTGCATTTTACTGGTTTTTATACAACCAGCAGAGGAAAAAACAAACCTGTTTTGCCACTGTCTTTCAAATTCTTTTTATAAGGGCAAGTATAACTCTGTGGGGAGCGGAAGGAATTGATTCATGGGAGACTGAGGGAAACTACTAGCTTGACATCGAAGTCCTCTATCTTCAGAGGGGGATAACATGCACATGCACTTGCTTTTATAGAGTCAGTAAAAAAGCAAAATGAAAGCAAAATATTTCTTTTTAGCATATAAATAAGCCCTACTCCACTGAAGTCATATTCACCATAGAACTCACATGTCTGCTAGAACATGTTTTACTTATTTATATAGTTTTCATCTGGTGACCTCAAATTCTTAAGTGGATTTATCTTCGCAATAGAACCTAAAGATAGTGAAGAACACACATTTTGACTTTACAAGTGGGAATTAACTAGACAAAGGCTATCAGAGATATTAGTCCTAGTCTTTTTCTAACCCGGTCACTGTTTTCCTCCTACCCTAGTCTCTCATCAGGCTAGCAGAAAAGTAGAAAAAATCAGTAACTTGGATTCACTTTCTACTGTGCAACCCAACTGGCATTTGGGGAGGGCTGCTTTGAATCTCTAATGTTCAGTAGTTTATTTTCCATATAAGAGCAGTAACACCCTCCAGGCACCATAAAAAAGGGTACCTGAAAGATTGTCATGAAGAGCACAAGCTTTATAATGAGAGTCAAATAAACCTCCAACAACATTAAATTTTGTTCATTACCCATATTTAAGTCCACCAGCTTCTGTGGGCTGAGTGGTGGAGAAGAGGAGGTAGAGTTGGTGTCCTCAATTACACTGTCCTGCGGTGCTGCAGCCCAAGGGATGAAGGAAGTTTATCCCTCTCCCTGGTGGAGCAGTCTGAGTTCTGCAAGGCAGGTGATTGGTGGTAAGTTCCATCATAGAGAGGGACAGGGAAAGAATGGAGCTTTCCTAGCAAGCCCATGAGTTCCAGGTATTTTATCCAGCTCTGAGAAACCTTCTGTAAGTGCATAAGCATTTTCCTAGCAATAGTTCCCATTTTCATAGTTTGGCCAACTTTGGGATGATTTGCATAAGAATAAGGAGCATATTTCTGACACAAAAATCTTACCCACCAATCTTCCAAATTGCAACTTACTCTTTCAGTGCATGAGGTGCTGCAATTTTCACTAGGGAACAATCACCTGAATTGTCTGAAATTGCAGAACATTGGGCTCTTTAACTTCTTTCATGGAAATGTCTGAGCAGTTGTGTCTGAAATTGGGTGATGTGATTGTGTACAGGAAATCCAGACTGTCAGGAAATAACAACCCAGTTATTTATTTTCCCTTCTCTTCAGGGCTTTGTAAGAAGAATCATCATATAGCCCTAGTGACTGGCAAAGCCATCAGTTCTGCCAGTGATCATGTTATTGATACAGCTACCAATGTTGTTGGCTTTCCAACAAGCCACACTGGCTAAAAATTACTACTGCTCTACTTTCTGTGTTGTCAGGATTCAGTGTAGAGTATTTTAACTCCTAACCAAAGACTATTCTTCACAATGTCCAACGTATAACATCTGTCACACAAATTTTTACTCACATTAGTAATAATGCTGGAAGTTGAAGGTTTTGATGTGTCTTTCAACTGGTTTTTTTATATGTATGTGAACAATTAATATATCCCCTCTCATGATATATTTTGCTTCTTTGTACTGGGATGCGCATGAGAGTTATTCTAGAAAAATGCAGGAAAGCAGAGTTTGTCAACTACTGCAAGTGGAAAATTTAAACGTGATTCAGCTTTTAATGAAGAGAGTAATTCTCTTTCATCTCTGTGCTAGACATGTAATTCTAACTGGTCCTTCATTAGTACAGCTTTCATCAGTATGAAGATAAAGCTGTGTTTAAGAAATTACTTAAGATTAGAGTTCAGTATGAATTTTGTTTGCTATCTAAAAATGTGTTGCATTTTTCAAATTGGAGTTTGAATATGTCACAGAAAACGTGCTTCTTCTGATTTTTTAGTTTTTTGTGGGGGTTTTTTGGGCTGTGTTTTTTCTTTTTTCTATTTTTTTTTTTTTTTTTTTTTTTTGAGAGTAGTATTCTGGATGCCAGAGCCACTGTGAAACTCCTCAAATTGATGTGATGTCTGTCACACATAGTTATGAATTAGTGAAGGAAAGGTTCAGAGTAAATTGCATTAGCAGAGGTGCATGTACTATTACATAATTCATTGCAAGCAGTGTTTTGTAAAATTAAAATAAAATCTAACATAGTCTTTAAAGGTTTACAGTGAAAAGACTAATTGCGTCAGATCCATTTTGTCCTGTTTCCTGCTTACTGAATTGTAGCTGACAGCCTAGGAAACCCACACCTCATTAGCATATTTTGAAACATCTGTTAAGGAAAACAGATCTGCTTGCCAGAATTCATCTTCCTTTCAGAAGTGCCAAGTATGTGAACAGAACCATTATTCCTTAGGCAAAAAAGACCATATTCAGCTTTGCTGTCATCAACCACATTAAGGCTTTATTTGGTTCAGAATGTATGCAATTAATTGAGGAAAGCTATTCATACAATGTCACTGTAATTACTGAAACATGAATATTTCTCTCTTGTATTTCATCTGAGAAATAATCCTTAGGTATCAGCCACATTTATTTTAATTCTACATTTTAACAGCTTGCTACCTGTTAATGTTGTAATTATGACATCAGAGCTACTGCTCTGTAAATGAGCTGCCATCAGGAACCAGATGCTGAAGCTGTGTTTTACATGAAGGGAGATGGTGTCCTTCAGTCCATGGTTCTGGACCAGAGGCTCAGATACCTCCTGTACAGTGTAACTACCTGTCTCTCAAAATATCCCTTGCAAGAACAGTATCTCCCTTAACTGTAGTCATTAAAAATTCCAGTAAGTCTTGTAAAAGGTACTTATTTAAGACCTGTTTCACAAAACCAGTGAAATGTTAGCCTTTTATATTTGCATACTTTTTTCTTTTTTTTTTTTTTCCTCTAGCCTTGCTTATTCCAAGTCTCTGTGGCCTTAAAGGGATTCAGTTATTGACATGTAGGTAAGTAGAAGATGATAAGATTCTGGAGGACATCAGTTTTCTTCTTATTTCCTAGAGTAGACAGCTGTGTAAGCACACCATGCCTATGTACTGCTTTCCATTTCATCCTTTGGCTTCAGTTTCCTAATTAGAACAGTTTGCTCTGAATGAAAATGAAAAGCAAAATAATTAAATGCAACTTTCTCCTTATCTCTTAATGAGGCAGTGGCGAGTGGTAACAAGAGAGAGCCACTACTCCATAACTGGCCAGCTCTCCTGGACTCAAACACCTGCTTTATGGAGTCCCAGGACAGAGGGCGCAGTTTGGTGCTGTGAATGTGTTGCAGGGTTGTGCTGGGTAGCAGGGTGATTGGTGCTCTTGATTAAGTTCATCTAAGTACAAGCTGCCACTGCACTAATACCATTGCTGATCACACTGACAGTTAGATTCAGGGAGGGATCCAGCTGAAAAGTAAGAAGGGGGTAGCCTCACTTTTCAGCTGGATCAGTCATTGTTTAGGTTCATCACATGGCTGGTGCTGGTATGGTGAGAAGAAGAGCAGGGCATTAGCACCTGAAAATTTACTTTGGTGGGAAAAGCTTCATGGTACACAAAGGTTAGTTTTCAGATGCTCTTTCTGCTTTCCCCTTTGTGTGTATTTATGTATGCTGCTGTAATGCTTTTCTCTTTGCTATTTCTCTTTACACTTTCATCTCTTTCCTCCATTTCTTGATCAGTCAGATGTACAGATGTACATCTGCAGTCTGAATTTATCCCAATAGCTCTGCGTGTATGTCTAGTCCCTGCTAGAATTAGGGTACCTTTCTTTATACTGCATGTTAAATTCATGCCCAGGATTACTATCCCTCTCCTGACCTTTTTCCTGACCTGCTTAAAACCAGGCATCACCTGCTCTGGAGCCCTCAAATGGGGTCAACTCAGTGAGACAAGTCAAACCCTTACACTGTAATGGGAGCATATTTGAAGGTGTGAACAGAAATAAGCCTTGAGCTGATCTAACAACTTCCCACAGCCACTGAGAAAGGATGTTATTGTACCTCTTCCCTTCTTCTTCCCTGCCTGTCCTGGTAACACAGTTCAGTACCTTGGGCCAGCTCTAGTGCCTGGTCAGCCTCTCCTGGAAATGCTTTGTTTCTCCGACCTGTTAGGAAATTCACCCAGCAAAGGGAAGGTAGACAGGCAGAGCCCAAGGAAAGGAGAAGAGTCTTGGGACTGGCTGTGGAATAGCAGGTGAAAGCAGGGGAAGAGAGATAGGAAGCAAAGCCTTACAATTTTGACAGCAATGAGGTTTGATCATCCTTGTTTCCAGACTGACCTCACTTCTGGGGTCCCATCTGACAAATCATCAGCTGAGTGCTGAAGCAATCTAGTGCACAACAACTGTGCTACATACACTGGTGCTGACTGTTAGAGCACAGCCAAGCCTAACCTACTTTGTAACTGTGCAAATATTGGTGAGATGTTTTTCTATTCCTCTTAGGAAAACTAATGACACTCAGAGTTGTCACTAATCCTTGAAAAGGCCAGCACAGTGTAATCCAGAAATCCCCTGCCCAAGCTCTTCACGTCCTCAATGAAGTAGTTACACTGCTCTTTCCTTTCCTTCCCACTTTTCCCACTGCTGGCTAAATAATTGCTGCTTCTCTTAACTCAGCCAGTGGTCTCTCAGGTGAAGCACCTAAAGCAGGTAGTAGTTACAAAATAGTTTTCTGCCACTCACTCACTCTAATGAGTGCTGCTCATCAGTAACCTGTAAATTATTGTTCAAACACCCACTGCGTATGCATCTGTGTTTGTATGTGTACTCTGGCTCTGTTGTTTGGATCCAAAGGACCTGATACCATCAGCAGAGTTTAAGAGAAGGTATCCATACCTGCAGATCAGGTGAGCCAAGGTCAAGGCTCCTGGCCTGAATTTGAAGTGCCATATCATCACATCCACCAAACTGTTTTTCAAAGCTCTGGGTTTGGACTTACAAGTCTTTGATCTCCGTTACAAATCCAGGGAGAGGCTGCTAATCTCAGATATGCTCTGTGTGTGCAAACCAAGCATTCTGAGTGGTTTAGCATTATATTGTTATGCCATGTCTTTATGCTTTGGTTTACACTTGTAAAAAAAAAATTATCCTTCCTTTGTGATCCTCTTCTGTAGGCTTTCCTGCTGTGATGCAAAAAGGTACTGGTAATGAACTGCTGCTCCTGCAACATCCAGAGCCACAGGAGAGAGACTCCAGTGCATTGTATCAGATTGGTTTCCCTCACTTTTCTGGGTTTGGAACTTGCTTTGAAATATTATTATTATCTCTGTTTCATTAACTTATGTGAACTGGATCATCTCTGGTAGCACCTTCAACATTCAAATATCAAAAGTAGCCAAGATGGGGCAGCATTCAAACATCTTTCTTTCTTCTCTATTAGTGGTGGTCAATGTCCCTTGTAACTCTGAGCTTATAGTAAAGATAGGTCACTTTATTGCTTTTGTTCAAAAAGTACAAAACACGTTGTTTGACATTCCTCAGAGAAATGTACCTTGATAAGATAAATGAAAAAAAAAAGGGAGATAAGGAGAGAACGTGCCACAGGCAAGGGGCTTGGAATTAGATCCTTTCCAATCCAGAAAATTCTATGATTCTATGATTTTTTCATGGTTACCTCTGCTCAGATATGGGATTTAGGGAGATGGAATGAGATGGCAACTTCTAGATGAGCATTACCTTGTAAGAAAAGGTGGTTAAAAGGAGCTAGTTTGCTTACTTATCTGATTATAAGAAAAATAAGACATGCTGTTTTGGCCATGAAGCTGGAATGAGAAAAGCATGACTCACCAAGATCCATGTTTTTCCAAATCTTTTTTCCAATGGCAGTCAGTTCTTCATCTCTCTGTGCCTGTGGGAGCAATTATTCTTCATTTGTCTGCCTTTTTGTGTTGCAAATTCTTTCTTTAGTGACAGCTATCTGTTACTTTTGCAATTTACTCCAAAATGGGATTCCTACTTCAAGAGGGACTCATTAGTGAGACTGCTTTTTAAATACAAGATAGGATTAATAAAATCAGTGTTATGGAGGATGTATGTGAAGGCTGGTGGAATTTCAACAGCTTGATCTCAGCTGTATCAAAAACACAGAGAATCTAAATGTTCAAGCTCATAAGTGAAAAAAATGAAGTGATCACCTCCCTATGTCAATGTAATCCTGGAGTCTGGGAGTGTCAGAATTTGTTTTTTGTGCCTTTTGAGCATTTTTATGTTTTTGGGGGGAAAATCCTGTTCATTATCTTTCCCTCTGCATCACAGTCTCACCTTTGAGAACTTTCTCTGCATTCCTGTGCATCTCTCAGGAACATATTGCACGAAGGGCATACATGGCTGACAAGTTTAGCATATACTATTCACCAGGAGTAAGATAAAAACAGGCTTAGATGCAGCAGTCCAACCTATCTTGGATAGGTATTCCTTGAATACCTATCTTGAATAGGTATTCCTTGCGCCTATAGGTAAGGTGGCATATTTTGCCCAAGAAGATGATTTCCATCACTATCATGGCTCCCATTTGATTTTTCAGAGGCTGAACTTCCTGAGAAATTCTCTTTTATTCTTTCCTTCTTACTTGGATGCCTGAAAAAAGTTGGGCAGTAAAATGTTGTTAGTCCCTTTACTTGGTCCCCCATTTCACATTCATGTTACCTCTTCCTCCCCTCTTCTTGCTTCTCTTTCTAAAGGTTGAGAGTATCTAAAGTAATTTATGCTCCTGCATTTTGAATTTTTCTCTACTGTTTATAATGAGATTGCCAAATGCTTTTGTGACTGAAAGTAACTACAGAGAACCCAAGGGTGTAATATAAAACCAGAAAAGAGTTGGGTTCAATTTACTATCAAGATTTGACCTTTCTGTAATTTTACAGGACTGTGAAGGTCTACTGGGACATAAACATTTTCAAAAAAATAAATTCTGTTAGTAATCCAGTCAGCACACTAGGATGCAAGTCCATTCCTGAGTATACTGCAGCTCAAACAATAATAACAACCTGTATTTGTATGTGTCTAACCTGCAGGTTATCTGCTTGAAAAGCAAAATGTCATCCAGCAGCAGAGTGGGTTGTATATGTGTGTGGGTAAAAAAAGGAAGAAAAATTTTTCTTGGAGTCTCTCCATTGTCTGTCCCCTCTCCCCCACCTTCACCTTCCTTACCTTGTATTTTGTTTGAGTTATCCCAGGGTGCAACATGTATTTTATGGAGTAGTGCTTTTAGAGGTGTGTGTGGTTATCTGAGCACAAGAGCTTTACATATGAAAATACAGCACTACTGATGATATTGTCTGAGTTTGTTTTAATCTAGTGCAACAAACTATTAAATTCACTTTAAGAAAAAAGTCGATCATCCCCTTCTTGACTAGACTGAAAGCAGGAGGGGTTGAATTCTTAGCTGTGGAAAAAGAGAATTGCTCTAAGCAAATTTTCATTACCTGCTTAATTAATAATACTTTTGAAATCATATTTTAACAGCTAGCATTTGTCTGCCCTGTGCAATAAAAGTCACATTGTTGTGCAATACTATAGGACACCCTGTGGTAAACTACATCAGTGAACATACCATAGCTATGTCCTTACATTTCTTCCTGTAGAAGTGAAAGGGAGTCTCTTACTGTCTCTCTCACTCTGTGGAGCCACAAGGAGTGGGTTTCTCTGTAGTGGAGCAATGCAGTGAGCCAGATCACTTTATTTTGGTATAAGATTTGGCTTCAAATCTTATACCCAAATCAAAATATGTACAGTTTCTGCTAACATGTTGAGTGTTGGATTGGTGCAAGATCCCAGTGGCCTGTGGTAAAAGAAAATCTTGCCACTACTCTCTTGGGATTTATTCCTTCGTAAGTAGAGAAGTATGAAGATTCCTTATCTAATCTCTGCAAAATGTTATTGCCCAAGGGATCTTCAGAGTGTCTCACACCTTGTCTAAGCTCCATGAACTCTCTAAATTTGGATGCTTAAACTATTTTTGTGTTGGAAATCGTTGAAATTCAGCTGTATGTACTGTGAGAGCAAACAATTTAAATATGTTGTAAAACCCTTTATTCTTCCTCTGGGGAAGTTTTCAGGGACCTTAGGCTTCAGAGGGATGGTCTGAGCTGGATTAAGCTACAGCAGTAAGGACATTACTGCTTCCAGGTGTCCACAGCCTGAGCCGAGAGAGATCGGCAGGTACGTGGTGGACTGGCAGAAGAGAATTCTGTTCTCCTCAGCATCCTGATGAGGACTGGTTAACTGCTGCAGCTAAATCCAAAAGACTGAGTGAAGGTTGAACTAATTCACTGAGCTTGTGAACTCCAGTATCCAGAGAGCCATTGTCTTTTTTTACATGCTGTTTCTGCTGTCCTTGCTGTGAAGACAGTAATTGCTAAGAGGGTGGATGTCCAAGAATGTAGTATCTTAAACCTCAGCACTTTAATCCCACAGAATAAGTCTGTGGGAACACTGCAGGAGATAATATTCTCTGTTTAGAAACATTGGTCAATTTGTTTCTTTTGCTTATAAGATCATGACTAAACGTTTATATCCTTTGGGATATGTTTGGTTTTGTTTTAATTTTCACACTGGATATATAACTTAATGTGCAACTCCATGATTGCTTTCTCTTAAAACACATTCAGTATGTTTGCTATGAATACAAATATACAATGCAGAAAATAAGTGCCATAGCAGACAACAAAACCTATCTATCATAATTTATTCACTCAGCAAAGCTATAAAAAATTTTAGTACATAATATATTAAAGCTCTTCCTTTTGCTCCGCCATTTGTTTTAACTGAGTTATATCGGGTTAAATGTGAACCAATAAATCTGTGTAATAGATCCTCACCTGCTACAATGCAACGCAATCCAAAAATTATTCAGATGTGTTTCAGTTGATGATTCTGGGCTTTGCTGTCTCCTACTGTGATTCTTTCAGAACTGTCTGATCACGCTTTATTTAGTTTCATGAAGCCAAATGACAACTTGTTTTATGTTACTGTTTCCATTGTTATATATCTTTTTATGGCTACTGGCTTACATGTTAATGAAAGATAAAATAAACCATGAAACTACAGGGACATCTCTACCAAAGATTACACCAGAGGAACTAAACCTTGAACTAAGGCATCCTTCTCTGCTTGAATGCATTTACAGCTATGATCAGACTCAGAGGGAGCTGTGTAGCACAGCTGTTATCCAAAGAAACCTCATTTCAGCACTGTGTGCACTCCTGGAATATCCCACGTATACGCCACCAAGATGAGGTTAATACAGATGGCAAGTGTTTAGAGAGAAGGATTGAGGGGTGTTCAAGAATTAACATAACAGGCACTGTAGAAGAGCTTGTGATGCCACTTTGTACTGTTTCTGTTTTGTGGAAAAATCAGAAGGGGGATTTATGCCAATGTGTTTGCAAATCCTGGCTGCAGTACATCCTATTCTTTTAGAGCCAGCTAGACACCAGCCATGTGCAAGCAAGATGTTGTGATTGTTTTTCCTTCACTGCTTGCTTGGAAGCAGAGATCCCCAATTTTATCTTCACTGCATAGAGGAATTCAAGATTATCTCCCTTTTTCTCCATGATGAAAATGGGGACATTCTGAAATGAACATTTTGCCAGTATTCATGAACCTTTCAGACATCAATCTTGGCATGTACCTTTTGTCAGAATTCTTGCCTGGGATAATAGACACTCTATGAAGCTGGAGAGGTTTGTGACATTGAAATAAAAGAAGTTAAGAATCAAAACCAAAGCACTACTCTTTTCAAAAGACAAAATTTTCATGTGGGAAATTCTTCCTTTCAGAGATCTTTTAGTGTTTGTTGGGAAGACATGAATGGCTGATAGTCTAGAAGGTACCAGCTGAAATATCTAGTTTCATTTTTGTAGGCACCCACCAGTTGGTATACTAAAGCTTATCTTATTATAATTTTGTTATTCTGTGTATTACACTTAGCTTAATAAGGTAGGAGGGTGCATTTTTTTTCACAGAGTATTTTATTCAGAGACAAAGTCTCTGTGTGTTGTGAGTCTCCCTACTCAACTTTTGTGAGGGTTGAATGTGAATAAACTTAATCTGAACTGCCTGATCTAATAGAGAGCACAGTGCTAACACCTCTATGTGAACTCGATGCCAATACAAAGATCCCTCTGACTCAATAGTTCCTGATGTTACTTTACCACCTGGACCTCAGGACCTGTAAGGCAATCCTTTTGAGTACATGAAACTATAATGGGTTATCAAATCAAAGCCCAGATAGTCTAAAAAGAAGAAGTCAAACTAAAGCTGACATACCGAAGCCAGCAAACTATATTGTAAGCTATAACCTTACGGTAGATAATAAAACCATACTAGGAGTAAATGAGGCCTATTACTTCCTTTTTTCTCCATTGTCAATATGAAATTCCGATGATAGTCACTTTATTGCTCTGCATGAAGCTGCATATATTATTTAACCAGTATGAAAGATTTCCATCTATTCAGCTACATGGGCAGCTTTCATGTGATAAAGTTTTATTCTGGCAGGGGAGTACTGCCAAGCTTTACTTTAGTTAAGTACATTAAAAGAAATTCTATCATCCATGTGAGTCTGCATTGTAAAATTCTGGTTTGCTCCCTGGGTATTATTTTCACTAAGGTTATCAATGCGAGAAACCTTTTCAGTAATCTTTAGCAAGTTTGCTATGTAAATCAAATTATAAGTAGCAGATAAAACCTTGCTAGGGCTTCTGAAACTGTGGGTGTAAAATGGATTTGAATTCAACACTAAGTCTAACTTAGAGAATTAAGAGCTTTGCTGTCTTACAAAATTCTGACTATACAGCTGTTAAATCTGCAGTTCCTGCCACATTCTGTTTTGGTGACCTTGTCACACTTACTTCAGGTGTGTTCTTCTCTCCTATATGAATCAGTGGCATATGAGTTTTAGTCTTTATTACAGTAAGGTAACACTTTGAGGCACTATCACAGTGGAAATGAAAAGCAGGAAACAGCATTTCAGGAAACAAAGAGTTTAGACTACTTTCTTATGAGTTTCTAGGAGGCAGAACTGTTCATCCTTTTAAAATCCTACTCTACGACCTGGAAAGAAGAGGCTGACAATGGGGCAGAATGGCTCATTTTGACCTTGGGATTGAGATTTGCCTTGACTGCAGTGGCATAGTTTTTGGTGCTTTTGATCAGATAGCTTTCTGAAAAATTGAGGAGTTCAAAGGCACCCATTCCATTCTTTCTTGTCATGATAGCTGCTTTAGAGATCGTGATGGCATGGCTCAATAATTCTCAGATCTGCTAGCTCTACAGATAGAAGAGATTTGATACATCGCAAGTCCTTTTGCACTCTTTCCGTCACTCTCTTCCAGATCTACTTTAGGTTCAGAAATCTGATACATCTTTTCAGTATGGTCCAATTATCACCAAGATCCTTTGCATTCTTTGAGAGAGGCTGTGCTTACCTCCATCAGAATTTGATTCCTCTCAGCCTCAACCATGTTGCATCTACTTTTCCATCACTTTTCCTCAGATCACTCACACAGCTTCACAGCTGCTTCTGCTCTGCATTGTCTTCAGCCCTTTTCTTAACCACCTCTTTTCTTAGTTTGTCTTCCCATCTTCGGTTTCTTCTCTTGCCATCACTGTTGTCTTCTGTTCCTGCAGCTGCCCATCAGCCCTAGAATGTGCCTCTGGGCTTATCTTTGTTTTATATCTTTATCTCATCTCTTTAGAGCAGCTGCTCTAACAGTGCCTGCTGCTTCTCAGTGCTGAGCCCTAATGGATTGCGTCTCTGAACTTCTGGTAACACATTATTTTCAGACACTCACTCTGCAGGTCCTTGTTTTCCCACATGTGATTAAGGGTCAAACTTTACTCTTTAAATGGTTGCCAAGAAGTAAGAAGAGCAGTGATGAGTCAGAAGCTCTATAAAGCCAGCTGCATAATAAACTTTAAATGTTCAGTGAATTAGAACAATGGGAACAGTCATAAAGCCTTCAGTGCCAAAATGGTCTTTTTGTTTATAAACACCTGCACAGTGGGATTTCCCATTGCATGACTGTAGTGCTTTGGCTCTTTTTCATTAAAAGATAATAATTTTTGAAAATAGCACAAGCACTCAGGTTGAAGACTGAGAGAGTCCATGGGGAAATTGCATTTAGATAAGGAATCCTAGCTAGGTAACACACGCTCATACTGTTTTTCTTTTTCCTATTTGGCATTCTCTTTTGGACCTTATGGGGATGAAATAAGAGAAGAGGGTAAATTTTAGGGAGTTATTGTGGTATTTCTGAAACAGATGCTTATGTCTTGCTCTAGACTCTGTTTAGAGACCTGGATTATGTCAATCCATGACACGGGACAATAAATCAAGACATGGCAGATTCTCTGATTTTTCTACAAATGTTGGCTGCACAGCATAACATTAATTTCTGTACATATCCCTCTGCTTTTTTAATAGAATGAGCAATGGCAAAAAATGCTTCAAGAATGAGCTACACTTCAGATCATATTGATGGCTTAAACACTTTCAACAGTGGTGAGGTTACACTCATGGCACTCCATTTTTGGTTACTTCCCTAATATATTTGGTTACTTTTCTAATATAAGAATTAAAGCTATTTTAAAGAGCATAATAGGCATCCCTAAAGGAGGATTTGGCATTTCCAAGGTGCTCCTAGTTTTACTGAGAAAGTAGAAAGAGGAAAAGCAGAAAGAAAATATAAAAAAGCACATTTTAAAAGTTTCAAATTTTATGCAAATGTATTTATTATCAGTATCAGGAAGAGCTAAAACATTCAAAAGCAACACACGTTTGTGTCTCTGCCTTCCCAAACTTCAGGCATGCACTTAGTAAATCTCCTTGAGAGCCATGCATAGGATTTTTCCAGGGTCTGAATGAAGAATTTTGTAAGGGGCTATTGCAGACAGAGAAGAAGCAAGAAGTAAAAATATAAGTATGTTGAAATTCCTTAGATTACCCTTTGAATTTTGCCTAATTAACTTCTGCTGCAGGTTTTCTGTTCAGTGTCTTATGGTTCTCTTTTACTGGTATGTTTTTGTGTATAATACTGGCAAGCAGCTATAGATAGAAATCAATAACTATGTGAATGCTGAGGGAGCAGCTGAAAGCTGGAGCTGTTACAGAGATGGAGAAATGTCCTTTACAAGTACAAGGGAGGCAAGATGAGACAGAGGAAAGTAAGCACCTTTCATCTGATAACAAAATACAAACAAACTTGAAGAAAAAACTCTTCTTTCTAGGCTGAAAACAGACACAACAGCACCAAGTGCAGGTTAGGAACAATTTATGTTGATTTAAATTAATTCTACTGTTTATTAAGATAATCTCAAAGACAAAAATGACTCGTGCCTGTGCAGCAAAATAATAATATGACAGTGCTTATTCTTTCTAGAAGGGACAGGAAGACAAGTGTTTGTCACTTTCAGAACAAGATCTGGATAGAGAGAAAATTTTACAGCCCTTGAAAGAAAAACATGCTCCTTATGGAGGCACACTCATTCCCAGTTATTTTGCTCTTAGACTTATTTCCTGTATCTTCCTAGAGGATCAGAACTAAGCCAGAACTGGAGCTCTGTGGCAGTGGTGTGGTATGATGTTACTGTCCTCTGCCAATTGTGAATTCATTCTGATGTGTAGAGATAGTTTATTTCTGCACACATGTTTTCTTTGAAGGCAACCTGGTGAATAATAAGCACATTATCTTTGGGAGCACTGATATAAGGTGAATGAGCACTGAGTCCTTCCCGTCTCCATATCCTATGAAGTATTTACACTGATCAATTTATGTAACTTAAAATGCCTTAATCACATAGAATCTCATTCCAAAGCTCTACTCAGTACAGTTTAAGCCACATTAAATCAGTCACAAACTGCTTTACCTTTTTTGGTGCTAATTCCATGAAGGGACATCAAATTTTTCATTGATTTTTTTCATAGTTTTCCTTGTTCTCTCATGGAGAAGATCTTACTGTTTTATTTGTGAACAGTTGTGTGAATATATAATTTTAAAAATAATTCCTTGATTTAAAAGAGTATTAAATCAAAATAAAATATGCACAATCACAGAGAGCACTGGATCTTTTTCACACTGGCTGCAAGCTACCTGCACCTGTGAGGCAAGTCTGCTTCACAGACCCAAGGATCTGCTGGAGCTTCCAGCAGGCCCTTCAGTTTTTTCCCTGGTGCAAGCTGGCTTGCACTTAGAGTAGAGGCAAAAGCACATGCAGAGATCTGTTATAAATTTGTTTGACCTTGACCCACAAACTAGTCATGACTAATAGAAAAAAATCATCTTTACCACTGAGTGTATATTGCAAGTAAACAGTTTTGCAGAACACATGTTTAGAAACCTCATCTCACATCATCTTGGATTAGCACAGGGGTTTGCCTCTGTGGAAGGCCACTCAGCAAAAGTCCATAACTTTCTGACCATGATTTAATGGGAGAGGCAGCTACACATTGAAGTGATGTATATTCATTTGCTGAAGTTTGGTGATTGCATTTAAATTTCTCTGGCACTGTAACTCCTCAGCTTTCCTGAAAAGTGAGACGGAGGAAAGAGAATTTCACCCTGTAGCACAAGCATGGTTTGATGAGATGGGGTATGTCTACATTAACTTTTTAGTTCAAATTAGGAGGACAATTTTCAATGCAACTCTCCCAACTATCTCTACACGCTGTGCTTTGGTTTGTGGTGCCAAGCTGTCTCAGAGCATGTTAGATTCTTTCTTTTAGAAGGAAACAAAGTTGTAAGATTTTCTCCAGAGGTGTTCATAGTATGTTCCAGCTGAAAACAAGTATTCAGCTAGTGAAATCAGATCAGGGCCACTCTGAAGTGAAAAGCTGCAAATTGGGAAAATTGGGATGTGGGCTCTCTACTAACGAGTGTTTTGCTCTAGTGAGCTGCTTTTGCTGGTGTGTGCAGCAGGTTAAGGTGGGTCAGCCCTTGTGATCTCAGGTGTGCAGCATGTACATGTGAGCAGAGATTCCCCCAATTTCCACTGAGTATTAGAAAATTATTTACACCCACATATGCTGGGATAAAGGACATATAGGCATATATAGGCATATATTGACATTAAAAGCTGCCTATAGGCTAAGGAAGAGCAAGGAATACTTACAGTATGGATTGTTTGAAGTACACGTTTAAAAAACAAATATGTGCTGTAGGGAGCTACCTGTCCCAGTTTGACATAAGTGGATCATTCCAAGCACTGGAGGTGTCAGAAGACACCTAATCCTAGAGACTCAGTTCAGCAAAATTAAGACCTAGTTATTAAGTATAATCAGCAATGTTTATAGAGCAGATTACTGCTTTTGGGTGCTGCTGATGTAGATATCTGATATACCACCACTGACGTACCAAGTGAGAACTCGATTTTTCAAGGTTCATTATGTAATTCGTTCATATTTTTTGCTAGGTGTTTCTTACTATAATGTCTTCATATCATCTGCAAAATCTTTAACATAATTTTCACAGATTAATTATTGGTGCAGAAATTCTGCCATGCTAATTAAATGTGAGAAATGTACTCATTTCATTTGTGAATATGCATATTATTTCATACAAGTTTGCTAGCAAATGTATTAAAGGAATTTCTGTAAGTATGTATTTTCTGTAAGTAATTATGTTTTGGAAAGTTTACAGTTGTTTTTACTATGTTCTTGTGCTTATTTTTCTGTGAATGTGGGGACGCATTACACATGTGAGGAAAAATTTATTTATTTATTCATATGAGGGTGAATTCCCTCAAGCCTCCAGATAGAAGGTAGTTCACCAAAATCCAGATTAATTACTCGTGGACTTCATGTTGGTCTGAGCCTGTTTATTTCTGTGCTTTATTTGGGGAGGGGAAAGGGTGGCAGAACGGTAGCCTGTTATGAAGTGGACTCTGACATATCCCCTTGGGCTTGACCTCCCAGTTGAATGTAATCATGTAGCTCATTTACTCTGAGTTAATAGAGTCTGTGTTTAATATTTATTGTATTTGATTAATGAAGGTTTTGCTGTTCCTTTGATGAAAGAAAGGACAGATGTGTTTGTGGTCCGCTGCTTCCACTTAAACAAACACAAAATCAGGTTTCAAATCTTATTCAAGGGTGTACTTCATCAAGGGGACGATACACAGCTTTCAGTCTGAAATCAGCTGTCAGAAGCAAAAAGTACTATGTGGGGTTTTTTTTAATCATAGATGAGAGAGCAGCTGTCTTTGAGCACCTAGCTTTCCATACCACTGAACACCACCCAGTATTCAGAGACAGTGGAAGAAACAACAGGCCTGGAAATCCAAGGCTGGTTTGGCCTTTGTATTCTTCATGTCCCTCAGCATAATATCCTGTATTCACTGCTTCAGGTTCCCTTTCAGATGCCCAGTGCCCACAGCAGACACTGTCTAATCTGAATGATAACAATCCTGTTCAGTTTGATGTACAGTACTAACTCTCAGAAACTACATCATTTAGAGAAAATCGATCCCTATATACCAAATATGCCAAATTTTTGTCCACTCCTCCCTTAATCTACTTTATTTACTCTGTTCAATTAGGGACAGTAGAGATCTCAGTCATTGTATGTACATCTATCCATTTGCCATAAGGACAGCAGTGGTTCTTTGACACTCAGTCTTGTTTGCCCATTCAGAGCAAAATCAGAATAGCATGGGTTGTAAGATTGACTTAAAAGTAAGAAACTTGGTTTGAAGCAATAAGATGTGGGTTTGTTTAGGAAAGAACAACAGGATGATGGAGTATGTTTTAGTAAACCTGAAGCACATCTCAAAAGCAAAATATCTTTGTTATCAGATATGTCCCATGTGTAGAAGCTGAGTATTGTAATGTAGAAGCTTTGTATAGTAATGAAATAAAATGTGTTGTGATTTGTGTTGCTCGTAGGCAGATGTCCCCATTGGCCACACTTGAAAATTTTACACGAGTGCTCTCTCATATTTGTAGCTCCTCTAGCAAGTACAGACACTGTCACTAAAGTAGCATCTTCAACATATTTGTTTAATTTGCTACCTCTAATGCAAGCTGCTTAAGCTGAAGAAGTCCTGATTTGATTTACAAGAACATAGGCAGTATCCATGATAGTGATGCTGCTGTGACTCTTCAGCTGATGGTGACGGTCTGCTGATAGCAGAACTTTTTGACATAAATGTTTTTCAGGACTGTAAGATGTGCTGTGCTATAAAATGTTTGTATTACTGCTGCTGAAAAGATTTAACTGGAAATGACAATTGCCTGGCATTTTTCAGGTATTATTACTAAGGAAAAATGGCAGAAGAGTGACTTCATGCAGGTTTGTGCTGGGTGGTGTGACTTAGTCTCTCTGCAGAGATAGGCTACCACTTTGTTCAGCCAAGGCCCTGAAACGGTGTTCATTCCTTATGTATGCCTGGAGACGGGCAGCTTATCCAGGTCCAGTATTTCCTGGTCAACAGATTGACCTGGAAGTTACAGAGAAATGAAGTTACTTAAACAGTTCTTATCAGTAGCAGCTTTTCTCACAGATTTTGACTGATAGCAGCTCCTCCTTGGTCTTATCTCAGCAGAGTATTACGCACGCAGTCGTGTGAGGCTTGTGGGGCCTGCACCTTCCTCCACTGAGCCAAATCTATCACTGGGCTTCCTGTTGTTGAAAGGAAAAACATGCTTACAATGCTTTATCCATGAAGGCATTTTTCTCCTGAAAAGAAGGATGTGTAAAACATTTCCCTAGAAAAAAAAAATGTATGACCTACATTCTAGATGTGGCCAAGGGCTTTCACTTCACTTTAAGGTAAATGTGCTTAAACAATCCTAAATCTATTTCTGTACAGTGGGGAACATGTTATAGACACACAACCTTAGTGTCTCTACAGATCGTTCTGGGTATATATAAGTGCCAGTTCAGGTTTGCACTAAACTTTTCAAATCATTTCAACAGCTGCTAAAGCATGGTAATGGATTTATTTAGGAAAAGGATCATATTTTCACTTTATGTGTGCTTACAAGAATCCTTATAATAGGAGAATCAGGTAGGGAACTTTCTGATGACATCTTAATTCTAGAAAAGCAGCTGACAGTAACTAACATGTCTAAGAAATAGCCTTGGTATATTACTGCATTACATATCAAAAGTCATTCACCAGCAGAAGAATCAGCAAAAAATGCAAAACATTATATGCAGCTTTATTTTCATAATGAATTTGTCAAGTCAAAATCTTTACAGGAAATCCATAAAAATCATAAACCACCCTGTGTAATAAACCTAATACATGGCATTCCTGCTTTAGGCTACTTCTCTAGTGATAGTCTCATGGGATTCATTGAATTCTAATGGCTTCTTTATTCTGTTCTGCTTTTTCTAATTTCTAATGATGAATCCCAGCAGAAGCTGAGGTGCAGAGAGACAGATAGTGTATGATGTAATATGCTGATGAATCTGGTAAACGGCTTTCTGTGCTAAATATGGTTAGACCTGGACAGAAATGATTATCAAACATTCTGTTTTCAGGATTCCTGCCAGTTTTCAATATGCATGACAGCTGAGAACTGCCTGTTCTTGAACATGAATGCTACCACAGTAGTTGTTTCCTGTTTCTGGCAGGAATATCATGTCTGTTCTGAATCTGTGGGCCATAATCTTAGTTTACCACAATGCCAAATTCCAAAGGTTCGTAACAGAACTCCCAACTGCTTTTAGTGCCTAGAGCACTGCTATACATCCAAAGCAGACCTCCCCCAGCAGCTCTTATTGCAGCCTGTGGAATAGCAGGACAGCCTGCACAGAAAGATGGGTTTGTGAGAATCTCTAAGCACCTGCTGCATTACCACAGCAGTACATGCTGCACTCATAATGTGCTTCTTGCTGGAACTATTTATCTATATGCCTCTATTATACAGAGGTATAACTCGAGTGTACCTGTGAAGTGTTTTTGTCTTTAAACAGTAAGCCCAGATACAGTGCTGAAACAAAGCCACTTACATTTCTCCAGTTCTGTATAGCCTGTCTTAGGAAAAGAGGACCAGAATAAATTTCATTTCCCTGTTGTGGTTGACAAGACAGTTTTTTGTCTCTTCCTTGAGCATTGCTCTTGTCCCTAGCATCCCTAATACACTGTGCTTCTGCTTGCATTCCGAGGGTTGCCCTACTCCAGCAGAATTCTTTAAAGTTTTCCTGAGAACTTTTATGATACATCCATGCTCCATATATGTTTGGCATCTATCTCAACCTCACCAGAAAGGGAGAGGAACATAACTTTTTCAGCTGCATAGAACATTTTGAATCTGGAACTGTGATATAGTGCAGGAATTTCAGGTTATTCAGATAACCTGAATGCAGGAAAATCTAGTGCAGGACAACCTTCACATTTACACTTTCAGTAAGTATATTGAGTTGTCTGTTGTTCCAGAGGCTGGTATGCAAATCAGGTCCTGTGATGCAAAAATCCTAAAAGAATTAGGATTGCTGCTAAAGTAAATTTTTACTGCTAAGGATTTAAGAAGAAGCTGCTAAAGTAAATTTTTATTCTGGTTAGCATTTCTCCTGAGAGGAGCTTGTCTTTGGACCTAAAAGCATTTCACATTGAAGCAGAGGTTGATTATCAGCCTTCCACTTCAGCATGTACCACAGAACCCATTGTACAAACCAATGAAATGGTCACTGCATGGCTCCAGACTCGGAGTGTGTTTGCAAAGCACCTGACAGATGTGTGGGCAGGGTGAAATGAGGTTAGGTGTCATGAAAGTGTTTTGATAGCACTGGAGAAGCTCATTCATCTGTTTCTTACTCCTAGTCATATTTCTTTAACCAAATTATGAGAATATTCTGGGGTTTGACCTGCTTTTCAGCCTGCTTTTCAGAGGGGACAAAATATCCTAACAGGTGCGACCAGCATGACCTTAGTGCTTGGGCAATTAAAATAAGTAAACTATAAAGTATTCATAGCACATGATACTGTTGTAATTTTCTGGCAGATTGATTGCTTCAGTCAGGCTGAGGGGACTGGCTGCCAAGGATTTACACTGGCTAGCAAAAAGCACTTATGATAATAGGTCCTACTGGTAAAAACGGCAAAACCTGGAGGTCAAAGCACACCGAACAACAAGTGAAATAAAAATTACTCTCTTGTGACTACTCTGATGTAGGTGGCAGCAGCAAGTTCAGCATGCTAAAATACATGGCAAATGTTTGGTTGTTTTTCCCAGTGCAGCACTCCATTAGGAATAGGGATAAAGCTCTCATTTTAAAATGAAATCCTGATAAAGAACTACAGGAAGAAAGGTTTTAAGGTTATTCTAAAAGCTACTTGATATAATTTTTTCTTACTAAAGAATTAGTTTAAATTGCATACATTCAAGCTAATTCCCTTTAAGTTAATGTGGCTTGAATGAGGAAAGCCACCTTGTAAATTAACACCATAGCAATGCACAGTAGTTGAGCTGATCAGCTCAGGAGATCAGCTTCCTGAGCTGATTTCCACTGTTGGGTAAGATTACTCCTGTTGAAACCTTAACTATTCTTGAATTAGGGTTACTGGTTTGTTGGTGGATATTTTTTTATAATTTTAATACTGGTGGGTATTTTTTTCATGGATGGGACCTGAGTTAGCAACCACACAAACATTAACTGAAGCTAGCTCTGCAGTGAAAGGAGGTCATGTCTCCATGCACCCCCTAGCCCTCTTCACAGGCTGGGAGAGGAATTATCTCTGTCTGTGGCCAAAGGCACATTTTGGTAAGGATGTTCCCACTGAAATTTGCTGTGTGTCTCCTTTTTGCTGAGGACATCTACAGCTGGAAATTTAGCAAACAGGATTCCATCTCTTACTGAAATTCACATGAGTTTTGGTCAAGTAAAAGTGAAAAGACACAGCTTCTGCTTTGCAGATAAGCATGTGATTATATTAGATGCAAGGGAAAGATATGTTTAAATAACAGAATGGCTGTCACAGAAATGACAAAAGACAGACAGGTGTATGACACAAAGGAGGAACCAGTAAGTGAGATATTAACTACTGCCCATAAAATACAAAACAAGGACACTGCTGAGGCACCAAAGGACAGAGTGGTACTTTCCATTTCTTTCTCTCAGTGGCTACTGAGGAGTAGTAGTTGAAGATTTAAATTCTCTTTAAAAATCATTTATGAAATTATAAAAATTGAAAATATTTGCCTGTGAAGATGAAATACTTTTTTTGGATGCAGCTATATCTTTAGAGTAAATACACTGTTAGGCAGTTGTTTAAAATGTGCACAATATTCCCTCATAGCTGCACGACTCTGATGGTTAGAAACAAGTCTACAAGCAGATTAAGGGCACTGTTTTATAAATTAGATTTAAAATAGACTTTAAAAAAGGACAGAAGGGAATCTCCCTCGTTGCATTTCCATGTTCAACTTAATTCAAGTCAGGCCAAGTTTCCACATCAATTCAGATCAGAGAGGATCATAAGCGTCTTTTTTGTAATGACCAGATAGCCAGACTATCTCGTGTGCAAGGTCAGAAGTAATTTCCTTCTCTCTGAAATACTGGCAATCTCTGTCTGTGCATGGGACAACATGGGGACCACAGCTCACTTTAAACCAGCTAGTGGCTTAGCCTTTCATTTCCTTTTTCTCTCTTTTCTTTTGTATTGCTTTCAGAAATTAAGTAACCACGGTTGTATTTTATATCCTTTAAAAGACCTGGGATAGACCTGTGTGAGTGTAGAAAATCTAGGAGAAAGAAAATACAGACAAAGCTAATCACTAAGATCCAGTGGTTTTTCCTATTGCTGCTACTTAAGTTGAGGACAAGGACTTTTGCAGGGGGTGGGGGGAATTTATTTTCTTTTTGGATCAAAATATTTTTACTCAGGAAAACTCTTACATTATATTTATATAAAACTCCCTAAAGCCAGCACAATGTGCTCCCCACCCCATTAAGGTTCAGTGCTGGTCATTTCAGCAATTTCACACTGATGTATTCTGCTCCACTGATCAAACTACTTTAATAGGTACAACCATCAATTATGTGTATAAATACCTTTATTATGCTGATCATATATCATAAATATTCAGAGCTGAGCCTTGGTCAGCTATGCATGTGTAAATCAGATGTAGCACCAGTAAGCACAAGAGAAATATTTCCCCTTGCACCTTACTTTGCTGGAAGTAGTATTTGAGCCTATGAAGTGTTATCGGTTCTTTGGGTGATGTCATATTTATATATCTCTTCCAGTGTGTGAGGTTACCTTTCTACTCTGAATTATCTTTGATGGCCTAACTCACAAGAATGAAAACTGAAAAAATTACCATTTTCTTCCAGTCCTGTCTTACTATTTGTAGCTATGGAGCTAGCGCACTGGCAAAAACTTTATTGTTGGCCATTTTGTGATTCAATTCCTCTAGTTAGTGCTTAGTTAGGTATTGGAGTGGTTCTATCAGAACCTTGATTTAGAGGATAAAATAAGTATTTTAGTTGATTAGTTCTATGAAAATCTCTGCTGTCTTTTGGCAGTGATATGTTGTATTGGGTTTGTGTGGACAGGTTTTGGTAGTGGGGGGCTACAGGGGTGGCTTCTGTGGGAAGCTGCCAGAAGCTTGCTCATGTCCAGTGAAACCAATCCCTGGTAGCCACAAAACTGGATATGCTGGTGGTCAAGGCTGGGCCAATTAGAAATGGTAGTAATGCCTCTGTGATGACAGCTTTAGTAAGGGAAAAATAAATTATTGTACAGAAGTAATTGCAGCCAGAGGACAGCAGGGTGAGAATGTGTTGGAGGAACAGCCCTGCAGACACCAAGGTCAGTGGAGAAGGAAGGGGAGGAGGTGCTCCAGGTGACAGAGCTGAGATTCCTCTGGAGCCCATGGTGCAGACCATGGAGAGGCAGCTGTGCCCCTGCAGCCCAGGGGGATCCACAGGGATGCAGAGATCCACCTGCAGCCTGTGGAGGATCCCACACCAGAGCAGGTGGATGCTTGAGAGGAGGATGTGACCCTGTGGGAGGCTTGTGCTGGGAATGAAGAGAGGAGTCCACACAGGAGCAGGTTTCCTGGTATGACTTGTCACCGTGTGTTGGTTCCACCCTGGAGCAGGCTGCACCTGAAGAACTGCACCCTATGAAAAAGTGACCAACATTGGAGCAGTTTGTGAGCTGTTGCCTGTGGGATGGACTCACATTGGAAAAGTTCATGGAGAACAGTCTCCCTTGGGAGGCACTCCACGTTGGAGCAGGAGAAGGACCCCTCTCCCTGAGCAGCAGGACAAACAATGAGTGATGAACTGACCATAATGCCCATTTCCCATCTTCCTGCACCACTACAGGAGAGGAGGTACAGCAAGGAGGGAGGAGTGGCAGAAGGTGTCTTTAAGATTTTACTTCTTGCTATCCTGCTCTGATTTTGTTAATAATAAATTCAGTTACTATCCCAAATTCAAGTCTGTTTTGCCCATGACAGTATTTGGTGAGTGATCTCTCCCTGTCCCTATTCAACTCATGAACCCTTGGTCGTATTTTCTCTCCTTTGTCCACATGTAAAGGAGAGTGATAGTAGTTTTTGACAGGTGCCTGGCATCCAGCCAGGGTTAACCCACAAGATAAAGTAACCAATTTCACAGATTTCCATCCCCAGTGCAGAGAAAATACTGTTCAAATTGCAGCTGAACACCCAGTTTGGATCATATCACAACCTCAAGACATTTTTAAGTTCTCCATGCATATCTGACAAACCATCATTGATAACTGTGCACTAAGACACACAGAATGTGTGTATCAATAAACTGGTATCACTGTGTATCAATAAACTGGTACTGCACCCACTGCCCACAAGTGCATTTTTACATCTCTCACCTTGAATATCTTGATGCTGAGGGACCATAAACTTTAGTGGAACAATCCTGGAAATGTAAGAAACATGTAATCTCTCTTGTTCTCAGCATCCTTTGGTAGCAGTTCTTGCTCCTCCAGAAGGCTCAAATTTCTCCCCATTTTTTAAGGAATAGAGTTTGGTAGTTTGTTGGTTTGGGGGTTTTTCTCATTTCTGTACTTTAGGACATGTAAAACTAGATGACCTTAATCTGGCAATCATAGTCAAAAGACCTCCTTAATTTGTTGTCTATTATCCTTAAGATGATTTGTTGTCCAAGAAGGAAAAAAAAAAACAAACTCCTGTAATTTCAAATAGTGGAAATTGAGAGCATGAAACTCTAGCATAAATAATTTCCTAGTATCATTTTCTGGTCTGGAAAAAGGAAGGGCTCCAGTGCTCTGCTGTAAGTTCTGAACTTTCAACTGTATTTGCCACTTGAAACACAAAATGGATTTCTGTGCTAGGTCTTTCAGACAGGTGTTTCTCTTCTCTTTGTGAGACAAATACTTCTGTATCACATTTCACCTGTCCTCTAACTGTTCCCAGTGGTTGGTGGGAGAATCTCATAATCATTTCAGAATGCTTTGACTTATTGAACTTCTGCAGGTGACTGCTTTAAGTTAGTAGCATGGCAAAGTTGCAAAAGATTCAGCTGCTTTATATCTATTCTTGCAGAGCTACAAGTTGTGTTTCTTTTGGGGGGCAGAAGCTCTCAGTGTTCTTTTTAGCACTTTATGGAAGTTTAACAAGCCAGTACAATGAAAATCAATTAACCTGTAAACTTTTTTCTTTTACAAAACTGATTACAAGAGACTAGTACAATTAACAAATCAAATCTGTAGTTGGAGACACATTGATTGTGCTTAGTTGATTAAATTGATTGTTAATGAATTAGTATCTGTGTGAAATTAAATCAACAGCATCTAGTTGTAGATGGAAGGAAGATTCAAATTATGAAGTTGTGCAGCACAGCTAGAGAACTGCAAGGAATTTAACAACTTTCCAGCTCTTCAAGACACAGTTCTGACAATCAGATTTGCTTCTTTAGTTGCTTTTTTCTTTTCTTTTTTCCCTTTTTTTTTGTTCTACTTTAAAGAAGGTGGGATTCACAATGCCGAAATAAATCTTTACAGTGTAAACATTGACATAGCCAACTTCTCAGTTAGCACCTTTTTAGTTCATAGAATGTAATAAGCACTTGTCAGATGTACATGAGTCTATTCTAAATTATGTGTTTAAAAATGCTCACATAAATCATATAGTCCAAATTTTTATTTCTCTTCATTGACTCTAAAGAAAGTGGAGGGTATTAGTTTGACTGTAGACATCTTCATCGCACATCTAAAATATTAGGTGGAAATTATCTTATCAAGATGGCTCAATTTCGTTTTTCCAGAAGATTAGTTCCACACAAACACACTCTTGCTGTCTCCA
Organism: Euphonia xanthogaster; assembly: GCA_034509185.1. NCBI lineage: Eukaryota > Metazoa > Chordata > Aves > Passeriformes > Fringillidae > Euphonia > Euphonia xanthogaster. Next base: position 87,501,123 of record JAYDZK010000113.1, read on the forward strand.
ATGAAGCATGCTTATTGAAAGTAACATTTGCTAAAATCTAGATACTGCAGTGTTAGCATTTCTTATGCCCACAGATGTGTATTCACACTTTGCAAAGTGTTACATCAAAATCAGTAATCGGGAGGCAGAAAACCCCAACACTATAAAATACAGAAGAAAAGGTATTTAGAGAAGAAAGGAAAAGCTCCTCTGCTTGCAAGGAATTGAGCACTTAAGAAGTGGTAGCACAGATGAGGGAGGCTTCAAGCAAGCCTCTGGTTTGCAAAGCAAACTTGCAGTTTTCTCATTACATAGACCCTTCTGCATAAAACTACCAAGCTACTGATCATTTTTCACCATAGAGGTCTAGAAGAAATGCACTGTCTTTGGAGCAGCTGGACACATATTTCCTTCTTAAAGAGGAGCTAAGAATAAATCATGTTATCTGGTAAAGTGGCCCAGTTTGGAATAAGAGCTAAGAATACAACTTTTAGTTAAGGAATTTCCTTTACTTTCTTCTCTCTGTAAATTAGATATCATATTCTGGGTTTGGGTTTTTTTTGTGATATACATACATTCCAACAATCATCATAATCAAAGAATTAAGAAAGGATAGCCCTAGCAGTAGGAATTTGCAAGTAATACAAACCCCACCTTAAGGAGGGCCTTGGGAGTGTCATGAGTTCAGTTTCTTTGCTCTCTGGTTTTGGTACAGCCAGTTACTTCTCCATCCTTTTGTTCATTTACAGTTACCTTTTTCACTTATCCTTGTTTTGTAAATGGGAGACTTGATAGATTCCTGATAACTTACCAAGCAGCAAAGATACCCCTCAATGAGTGCAGCCCCTCTGGTGCTTGCACCCTGGGAGGAGATTCCATGGGAGCTCATACTTCCTTAGTGAGTCAGTCCAGTGCCTCAGGACCAGAGACCACATTGTCCTGCTCTCTTTGCTCATGGAGCTGTTAAAGACATTTCCTCTTGTGCTGAGACCCCGTATCTGTGTTGAGGTTTTATCAGGGCCACCCAGCAAGAGCACAAGGAGCAGAGGAGGAGGTGTCTCTGGTAATTTCCCCGGGAGCAGGGGTGCTGGTATGCAGCAGTGATTCTAGCAGGAAAAGAGATGATCTCACATTTACTTTTATGTGACTTGGTGTACTGACTGTCAGCTCTACTGGCAGAAGGCTGCTTTGCCAGTTCAGCTGTGCCTCCACAAGGGATGGCTTACAAGCTGTATCAGTGTTTTGTCAAACCTTAAATTATTGGAATAATTGTATGTAAATCTTCAGATATATTCAAGAGCTCCAGAGTAAATATTCATCACTCCTAAAATTAAGGAATCTAATCATGTTTTATAAGAGATACACTTTTGAACTCTAGCTGTTTCTTATCTGGTACAATAACTTTGTAAATGATTCTGAATAGGAGGTTCTCATTCATTTGGTTAATGCACTCTCTCTGATACAACCATCTTTTGTGAAGGATGCTTACATTTTCTTGACTGTCGCTCAGCTGGTCAGCAGATAACCCTCTTATCCTAGCATTCTCTAAAATTTTCCAAATAGAACTTACCCATATCTAAAATGGATGCTCCAAGTGCTGCTCTGACATCTTTTCTTCACGCAGCTGAGAGCTAGCGGCAGCACCTTCTTGCTCAAGCCTTTTTGTTTCAGGAAAAATAATCCAGAGAGAAAAACAGGATAAAACAGCAGAGTATCTGAATCCTTCAGATCTCGAGTACAATTTAATTCATATAGACAAGCTTCATTAAAAGAATATTAGTATTGCAAGCTAAGAACGTGAAAGTGTTAGGGTTAGGGCTAGGAAGGGAAACATAGGAAAAAATTAAATAGCAAATGATTATGCATGACAGGTAATGCAGGTTTTCCATCATTCCTAGCCATTGGAGATGTATCCGTTGGTAGTTTTAGGTCTAATGATAAATCATAGCATTCATAATTTAGATGGGCATGCTTGAGTTTTAATTTGTTTTACAGGTTTCACCTTAAGCATGAAACAATTGGGACCAGAACTGACTTCCAATAAAGAAACTTGATCTACCTGCTCCACTAGGATTTTAATGCTGCTCTGAGCTTGTAGAGTGTTCCTGTGTCGTGTTCCCTCTCCTCTCGTGAAGCAGAGATCCCATTATACCTCTGTTGAATCGTGTAATGAGGAGCTAAAAAAAACTCCTACTGTGAGTTAAAATAGAGTCAGATTTCTGAGAAGGACAAGACCTTCTTTTAAATTAAAGAAAAACATCCTGCCATGTTTCTTATTTTTAAAATGAGCTTCTCTGCCAAAAAAAGTAGGGAAAACAAACAGTAATATATTGAAAGCTATTATATGTGCATTTACATACTGTGCTCTGTTTAATTAAAAAAAAAAGGACTGCAGCTCTCTACCCTTTATATATATTAATGTATACTCTTCCTTTACAATCTTTTCTACTTTTTTTTCCTGCATAGGGATGAATGGAAACCGTACAGGGAAAGTCTCCCAATGAAATAATTTTTACTCCCTACCAGTGTATTTTCCCTCTACCACTATATCATTATATTCCCTTCAGTTACAGTATGGTGCAGGATCTCCAAGTGTTCAATTTTTAGATTATTGAAGTTGTAGAAAAATTGAGACAGGTCTTTGTAGTATCCAAGAATTCCTTCAAGGAAAAAAAATGATGTGCTGTTTTTCTGCCTTTCTAATAGCAAAACAAGGTATTTGAGGTTGTTTGAAGTTGGTTAGGAGGACTGCAAATTGTATCCCCAGAAAAATAGCTTTAACAGAGGATGGCAATAATGTACTCCTCTGTGTTTGTAAGCCAGCCTGCAGAGCAGGTTGTCACTTGGGAAATTTCTACCTGTTGTTCCATTAACAAGCAAGGAAATAACAGATCATTACAAGAAGAGGAAATATTCAGAAAAGGTTATAGGTAAGACTTCCAATTAACTCAGCTAACACAGGTATTACTGAAATTTGGAATCTTTGACAGTTTTCCCCATTGGACTCAAATGCAGTATATCAATATTCAGCTTCTTCACAGTGTATTTTCAGATACATTTTTTGCTAGGTAGTAGCTAGTATATTCTCTTTAATGAGGTTTCCTGTGAGCACACTATTCATGAGACCTTGGCTTTAACAAGTAATATGGTATGCTGGCATACACATACCCAGCTTGCCCCTCTTGGCACAAAAATTTGTATGTGGGCTTTTTGTTGTCTATTATGTAGCAATCATGGTTTTCAAAGCACTAGTTTGAGAGTAGTAGTTGTAAAATCTCTGCTACAGAGGATTAAGAATCAACAACTTGATGTTAAATTTGCATATTTTTGTAACTTGGTGGGGAAAGAATTTAAGACCTGTGTTGTTGTTGCTTCTTATGCAACTCAGATGAGCATATCTCTTTGCTGTATAGCAATGTATGCAGTGTCATCCAGTCACACATTTTCATCCCTAGGCCCCAATTCATACTGACTTCACATTTTTCCTTCTACAGAAGGTTGTCTCTGTGTACATTACTGATGCTGTGGCTTAACAGGATTTTCTGGTTGCTACTGCTAGGTAGGGCTAAACAGAAACCTCTAAAAAAATCTTGCAATAAAATGCTTATTTCTCTTTAACTGTTCATCTGCCAGAACACATTCTTATGCTATGTCTCTGCCACATAGCACCTCTGAGCTGACTGTATTCCCTTGCTCTGGCTCTGGTGTTCCTTGAATGGTTCAGGAGGACCCCTCAGTTCCCTTAAACAGCAGAAAAAAAAAAAACAAAACTCCTCTAGACTGAGTTTCAGGGTATGACTTCATCTGGTTTTTAGTGCCCAGATGCAGAGCTTCAATTCTTGCCTCTCAAAGCCCAATGTCTTGCTCACACCACCCACCTTCTGCCAACCTGAGTGCCACCTACAGCAAACCAGTTCAGATCCCTAAAATGGCATAAAAATAACTTGGTAAAATCTGCTTAGACATACCTTGCAACTTCACCCTTTGTACAGTATGTATCCCTCTGAAAAAGGGTCCTGACTCTTGGTAAGTTGCCTTGTTCACCTTGCCATGACACTGGGGAGCTGTGTTGTGCCCACAATAACTGGAGGAAAAAAAAAATAGCACAATATGGCAAGACAGGAAAATGTAAGCATTTGTCCCAAGCCTAACTGAAGATAAAATTCTGCAAGAGTCTATCTAATGTAAAAATATTCTGAATTCACCTTACGTTTTCAAAAATATAGCTCAGAATAATATAGAGAATCTGTGTCATCATTTGTTATTGTCCCCTGAACTTTAAAAAATAAGCTTGATCCTCAAGGCTTATAGTATTGCATCCCACTGATTTAAGCAGTTTAGAAATATACAAACATACACCTCCACAGCTGTAAAACATTAAATCTGTAAAGCTCTTAGTGCTACTACCTAAGATCAATGTTTCATTTCCTAAGCTCTGTAGTAACCTGCTTTTTTTTTTCACGATTCTGGATTGATGCAGATTGCTCTGAGAATACTGGCTGCTTTAATGTCTCTCTTGATAAGACTATCCTATTATTAGTAGGTGAAAAAAACAAAGGGATTTAGTACTAAACATTCCTAAAAAGATAAAATCAATAGACAGGAATAGCATAAAAAGATACACAATACGTTGAAAAGAAAAAAAAAGGACTCTCCATCCGAACATGGACATGCTTTAGGTGTGCGGTTGGTTTATATTTTTCTGATTGCTTTGGACAACATTGCATGGGCTGAGTTTGTTTACACTGCATGCAGTCATGCCCATCTCTGCAAGCTTGTCTGGGACACCATGAACCTCTTCTGAGCCCTAGAGCATCATGTCCATCCCCTTTCCTTTTGGAAAGGCTGTGGAGACTCAAATGGAACATCAGCCCTAGGCAGAGCTGGGTTGCAATGTTATTGTCCTGCTACTCATGGCACCTTTCTGCTTGCTAATCCTTGATCCCAGCTGACAGGACAAGAGAATGTTGCTCTCGCCTTTAACTGTAAGACAATGCTGAAAATACTGCGAGCATTCAACAACATATGCCTGCTAAAATGAGAGCTAATGTATTTGAAATGTATTTTTAGATTATTTTCCCAGGGCAAAAAAGTGTGAAGCCAGATCACTCAGCGAATGAAGAAGGTGCTACGCTGTCCCTAGTAAAACCCACTTTTTGTACATCAAGGCAGCAGTATGAATCTGACTCCTGACTGACAACCATTTTTCCAAGCTTGACACACAAAAGGAATAGGCAGTTCTGCAGTCAATATTTTCAGGTTCTGATAAGCAGATAATAAAAGTCAATCTGCATAAGAAACAGGCAGATTTTGGCATACCTCCAGTTAATATTAAGGCATGTCAGGTTACTGTAATATTTTCTTTAGTCTACTAAAACGTTGTTTACTAGCTAATATATTGTAAAGAATACACCTTTTTGTTTATGAAATTTAGGCCTGCAGGTAATTGGTGAAGGTGAAGGCATATACAAAGGAGTTTTATTTTAGGATTAGAGCAATAGCTGTTCAATTTTTATGTTGTATTTTCCCAGTAATGTCAGGCATGTTCAGAAGCTTATCTGTCAGACAGCTATGGACAATCATTCAACTTTGAAGCATTCATTCTTATCATCATCCTTATCAGACTCACATTCATCCACTTGGACAGTGCAAATCAATAACTGGGAATTATTTGGGGAGCATTGTAGCAAAGCAGTCTCTCAGAATATAGCCCTTAATGAAGTGGATATTGTGTATGTTTTTTGCAGTTAGCTAAATTCACATTCTGCCTACAAGTTGCTGGTAGTTATGTCCTTTTAGTAATTCAGTTTTCTGTAGGCTTCTTTTTAAATTCAGGTTTAGGCAGAACTAGTTTTGAACTAAAGGACCTACATTCAGAAATCATGGCAATTCTCTTCAGTACAATATGTTGATGACACTGTTTCTGTAAGCACATTCTGTGTTATTTAAATCATTCAAGAAAAAGCCTATATTTCATATCTGTAGTTGAATTATGATGCAGTTTTTTAGAAAAGCATCAATCTCGATTTGACATTACTGGCAAAATGTAGCATGCTTTTTTTTTTTTTTTTTTTCCCAGAAGTTAACTACCACTCCTGGTTAAAATGAAATACACTAGTAAACAAGCCTGCCTCTTCTTTTCTGAATCTGAGTGCATTTATACTCAGCTTTCAACCACTGGACCTGTGAAAATTAGGTAGAAGATAAACTCTTTTACTGTCAAGCTTCTGCTTCTCATATTAGATATGAGACTATGATTAAGACCCCACCCTTCACCTTCTCTTTGATGAGCTAAGCAGATTAACCTTCTGGAGTCTTTCACTAGAAGGCACATCTACTAATTCTGTAATCATTCCCTAGGCTCTGCTATGAACATTGCCCAATTTCTCAGCATCCTTCTTGAAATTTGGATGCTTGAAATAGGCACAGTGTTCCAGCCACACTTAGACTGGTGCCAAATACAGAAGTAATATATTGTCCTTCTGTCCCCCTCAATCAAGCCTGATGAGTAAACTGGGAGTTGGGCTGCCTCATTTTATACAGATGAAACACAGTGACACTGTCTTACCCTTGAGACTTACTGTCATCCTTTTTGTCATGCTAGGTCTGTGGTAGCATCCAAATTCTGCTCTTCTGCAGGCTTCCTGGGAAGGGGCTTGGTGTGTTTGGCAGGCCTAAAGCCAGCTTTCACATAGAGCTCTCCACTCTGAGAAACACATAGATTTTTTTTTCTTTTTTTTTTTTTTTTCCTTTAATGATGCTCTATCCTAGTGAGGATGTGTAACCAGCTGTGGCAGTGAGGTGGCATTTTAAATAGCCATGCTGGGCTTCCCTTGAGTAGCGGGAAGCGTGTGAGCTGAGGGAAGAGAGCACCCCAAGCTCTTTGCAGCTTTGTTCCTGCACCCAGTGTGCTCCTGGATGGGGACAGGAGGAAAACACAATTGCTGCATGTTGGACCACTGTCAGCCTCATCCTTCAAAAGAGAGGAGTGACTAAATCAACACCTGGAATGGCACACAGAAACAGACCAGAGTTAATATTTTATACTTTATTTTCTTTCTAAGTTCTTAAAGAGATGGCAGTGCTTGGTGGTGCTCTTTTCCAATAGTGCTTCATATTTTTTAGTGATTTCTCTTCCCATATTATTCTTACCACCCACAGATCTGCCAGCATTGAGAATTATTTAAGAGGTACATTTTAATCCCTGCTGTTGCCACTTGGCCCCTTTAAAATATTGGCCAAATTCCCAAGTTTCTTTATAAGTCTGAGGGTGGAATTAAAGTTTGAGAAAGTCAGAAGGAAGTCTGCTGTCAGTATGGCCAGGGCTAGGCTCTTCCCTCAGGCTGTCTCTGCTAGTCCTTAAAGTCATTTAAGTAACTAACTGCCTTTGGCTTTTTTTTTTCCTGTGCATTTTAAAATTGAAGGCAATATTTTCAGTGTAGTCAAGTTGTTTTGACCCTTACACTCAGCCATCTTTCTAGGAAGTGGTGTCACTCAGTCCAGTACAATGGAGCATTTTACAAATTGTTGACAAATAAGAATGTGTAGTTTCAGAGAGACAGCTCAAGGAAGATCAGTCCTTGGCTTCATGCACTAACAAAGGATTGTTCACATTGAAAGACAAGGATAAAGTAACTTGCATCAAGCTTACATACTTCTGGCATCATAGAAGTGCTTTTCTTCAAAGCTCAAATATATGCAGATAGGATTCAATTAAAAATACCAGCACAACTGAATAAATTATGAGTAGATTATGAATATTACAAATAATTTTGTTACAAGTTGCATTGTGGTAGCATTTTCTTTAATTTACTTTAACACAGGAAAATGTTCCCTGAGCTTCGAACATGTAATGCAGATTTTCTATATATATTTGTACAACTGTACAAATGACCTTTCAAAGTTTTGTGAAAACATGTTCTAGTTTTGAGGTTGGATATTATCCATGATGGAAAACTTAAAAGAAATCAAATAATGATCAGAACCATAAAGCTGGAAAATGCTGTTGCAGACACAGGTAAGCAAGTGTATGTATTTTGTCAAGCTTGGAATTGTGAAAATGAATTAATGTATCTATGACCAATAACACACACAAAGGGAACAGACACCAGATTTTTTTATGGAAGGATAACAGGAAATGCTAAGGGAGTTTCACAGGTAAGAAATATTGCTTTTTTTTTTTTTCTTATTCTCATTTCTATATATGGATCATGTTCACTTTTATTCTGTATCTTAGACATGTTATGTTTTATAGGAAAGCATCTGCCTGACTTGGATTCCTCACCACTTTTCATTAGCAGTAAAGCATCAATATTTCTGTGTGGTTGCTTTTACTGTTTTCTTCTTTCATTATGAGAAAAAAAAAAGAAAAAGAAAAAAAAAACATAAGAAGTTATCAATGTTCATCAGCTCTGTACGGCTCAAAACTAGAATTTGCAAGTGGGAATGGTCAATAGTTTTACAGAAAAGAATTCCACATGTACGACAATGAACTGTTGATTAAGCAACATTATAAACTGTGCAGTCATTCTATCTTAAAATTATTTCATCATTCAGGTACTAATAAAACATTTTAATTAGTATTGCTATAAAAGTTAACACTGTCACATTTGTAAGGTACTCCAGCAAGGGGCAGTGCAGGACACAGAAAGCAGATCTTGACAGTAAATCAACTCCTCCCTATTGAGGTTTGAAACATGTTTATTTCAGTTATTTTCTTGCGTTTACTTCTTGTAGAAGTTCAAGCAAATGAAAATAATTTTAAGTCGACCAAACACTCCTGTTATTGGCCTACGTTTAATTTCTGAAATGGTGTTAAAAAGGCAAAAAAAAAAATCTTCCTTGAAGTCAGTTAATGACTGTATATCATTCTTTGGAATTGTTATCTATATTAAGTATAATACAATGGAACTCAAGGTCAGGGCTGCAGAATTAGACCTGTGTCTTACGTCTTACCTTTTAAAAAACAGCTATTCTTCCAGATAGATGAAATTTGTAAAATACCCAGTTAAATATACTCTGCATATATATCCTGTTACAAGCAGAAGATAGGCAATGATTTGCAGCTTTATGTAAGTCAACAGAAAACAACAATCAGACCAAAATGTCATTTTAAAGAATTTATGGAGTTAAAGAAGACCTCTGAAGAGGTTTTTATTGAACAACGTTATTTTCTATATTGGAAAGAATCTCAGCCTTTTTCTTATTCTTCTGTTGATTACATCAGTGAGGCAAAAAAGGGCATTAAATAGTGCAAAAGTTGTTCCAGGTTATTTTGCACCTTGATTTACATTTATCTCCTGAGCAATAATTAACCTGATGATTGATAGTGAATTGAAACACAGGTGTCAGAATCAGAAGTGTATTTCTCTGCTAAATTCTGAGCTTGACAAAGCCATTTTTTAAAAGTAGCAGCCTATTTGCTAATGGCACAGCAGTCTGTGAAATGTCATCAGATTGAAAAGATGCAACAGAAAAATATAAGCATGTTCTGAGGTAAATTTGACATCCTGGAAAGCTTGGATAAATTCACCTTGTCAGAACCAGTAATGTTGCTGCCCTGGGAATCTAATTCTACTTGTCTCCTGTATATTTAGCTATACTTCTTTTACTTTATTTTACTTTATTAATTAAATTTTGCACAGATTCTGCATTCCTCAATTCCCATTCAAGTGAGCCTTGTCTTTTTTTAACCTACGAGCTTGTATTTTCCTTTTGAGAAATGCAAGTGGTGTGAGTTTAGTGTAGTTCTAGGAGTGACAAATCCAGGTGCCTTATTTATTGAGGATGTGGAAGCTATTTTAAAGCATTTGGGTGTTTAGTATCAATTGTTTGGAAATTTGAGAAAAAATTAGGCCATTGATTAGCTTGTTCCTCATTAAACTTCACCTGTTTGAATTAAATAATTTGCAACGTTTAGATTTTAATATGAATTCTGAATGTCCTCAACAGGCTGGGGTTTAGTCCTGTGTGTTGGTATGGTAGGTCTGTACTCTCTTGTGCAGTCACTAATAGGTAGAGAAGCCTTTCTAGTAGCAAAGCATTACTAGTAGCACCACTCAGTTCTTCTGACCTCAAAAAGGAAAAAATAACAAAAGTCAATTAAATTTATTCTGAGCATTGTGTCAGATCACTAACACTTCATATTTAAATAGATATTGAAGACCACCTAATGTATAAATCCTTAATGGATTGAGTTAGGCAAGCTCCAGGCCTCTGCCATGCTTGTTCAAAGAAGTTGTCTCACTCCCCCAGTTTTATTAAAATAAAATGCAACCTGCAGTGGAGCTGACAGCTGACCAGTCAGGTTACAAATCAGGCTGTGATGGTAGGGCAGACCAAATGAATATTGCCATGCAGCTTGTCAAAGGCAGGGTGAAAACCAATGATGAATGGTGGAGCTTGGTCTGTAGTGTGAGGGACCCTGGCACACAGCACCTTCAAAAAGATGTGAGCTGAGGGAAGAGAGCACCCCAAGCTCTTTGCAGCTTTGTTCCTGCACCCAGTGTGTTCCTGGATGGGGACAGGAGGAAAACACAATTGCTGTATGTTGGACCTCTGTCAGCCTCACACTTCAAAAGAGAGGAGTGACTAAATCAACACCTGGAATGGCACACAGAAGCAGACCAGAGTTAATATTTTATACTTTATTTTCTTTATAAGTTCTTAAAGAGACATGAGCACGTTTATTTTCACATCTCATGTGGACCTGAGGATTTCATTAACAAAAATATTCTGGAAGTCAGATCCTAGATGTTCAAAAGGAGAGGTATTTAAATAATACCTGTAACAGTGCCAAGCAGTGACTGAAAAGTGCATTGAACCAAGACCATGAGCTTTTGCTTCCAGCATGTGAGTTAATGGGCAGATGAGAGTCTGTCTGAATTAAACTGGTGCATGGAGTTGTAACCAGAAGGATCATTTTAACCAACAGTCTTTTTCTGTGATCAGTTAATGCTGATAAAATGAGTTCTCAGCACCTACTTGGATCAAGTGATCCAAAAAATTTGGACAGGCGGTCCCTTTGAGTGATTTTAGGATGTAATTCTGTCTTTCTTCTCTGCAGCCTTGCCTGGTAAATATAATCATCACGGTAGTAACGTCAGTGTCTTCTGATTTTGCTTTCTCATCTTGATACATGCCCACAGAAGGTGCTCTGGAATAATATTTTGGCTTCTCAGAGTCTGAAAAGTAATAAATAAATTTGAGAAGTTAGAAACTTTAAATTTTATTATCAGGGATATACAGAGCTATTTTTCAAATCAAGACGCTTCACATACAGAACTGCAGCTCTTCACAACAGTAGTAAATGTTGTCACTGAAAATAAGAGTAGATACAGGTTAGAATAAAAGTATCAGCACCATGGAGTATGATTTGGGGCTTTTCTTTTTTAATTAAGGTTGTTGGAAAGCTGCATAATTATTACTTCCACACAGAAGAAGGAAGATCAATGTATGCTATAGAGAAGTTCAAGAAAATAATCTGTCTTTAGAAGCTATAAATGTTCAGCAATTTAAAGAAAAAATGAACAGCAGTGGAGAACAGTGGTGAAGCAATTATGTGAGTCATGGCAGAAGAGTGTAAGAGACGTGCACTATTGGCCTTGGTTTCTCCAAGTTTTAGCATTTGCAGTGTCTCTGAGATAATTAAAATGCAAATGTGTATTTCTGCCTGGCAAGAGAATTGCAAGCACCACTCTCTGCTGTGGGCTGTGGCTGCAGGCTGGTAATCCAGGGTGGGCACCCAGCAGCCCTGCAGGGCCACCTTCACCACTCTGTGCCCACTCCGTGCTCCTGCTGACAAGATGCCATCGGAACTCTTAGGCTTCAAGTCAGATGAGCTGGCTTTGTCTTGGTTTGCAGCCCAGGCATGTGCTCTCTGCCACCACTGTTCTCATGTTTGCCAGTGCTCTTGGAAACTGGCACACACAATCAAAACATCTAAAACCCTCTGTTCCTCAGAATAATTATTGTAGTATCAATACCATTCTCCAAAGGGGTTTTGTCTGCCTCCACTTGACTGCCATCTTCATAGGGGAAGGAGATGCTTTAACAATATCTCAACAGCAGAATATTTTAAAGGAAGATCAATAAATAGAAATATTGATTGACCAGTATTCCTTTAGCTAGTACACTGTACCTTTCTATCATGTTCTTAATAAAAATCATTTTACTTGAATAGGCTAGAGCTATTACTATGTTGTTTTGCACATTTGCATGCATGCACATATATATATCTATTTATCTATCTATCCTCTAAACTAAGTGTTCTATAATAATTATTTATTTGGCCTGAAGATGCTGTAATATAATATGAATGGAATTTCATTCTGGTTGAGATTTCATTGATAGTTCTGAATACACTTCAACAGTTCAAAGATGGTACAATAATGTTTTATTAAAACTCTGATCAGAAAAAATGTATTTCAATTCCATATTATCCATTTAATTCCTCAGAGCTATAAAATACTAAACCTTAGTACCTTCAACTCTTTCAACATGATCCACTCAGAGGAAAATTACGTGTTTGTATTAGTCTTTTTAAGATGAGGTGTAAGAGTAAAAAATGGGATTTTGGTGCATCTGTTAGATGTCATGTGAGTCAAACATACAGCATACTTTATAAATAAACACAGAAAGTAATGCTTTTGATTGCACAGACTGTTAAATTAAATTCCTCATTTAATTCCTCATTTGTAAGGAGACTTTTGGAAAACTTTAGTGTAAATGCTGAAATTAATTGAAGGTAGGAAATAATGTGTTTAAAGCCTGTGGAGGTTGATACTTAGTGAAATGTAGGTCAGTCAGATTACACCATACAGTCTCAGCTGCTGTGTTTTGTCATCTGCCTGTAATAAGAAGCAACGTAGGTAGCAGTTATACTCAAAAAATATATTTTTCTCCTAAGGAGAAAAGAGTGATTGATAGGAATGTAGCCATGCTGAATTGGAGTCTAATGTTGATGCTGCGCTCTGAAAAACAAGGAATAGTGAGTGACACAGGTCAGTGAAGGAATAGACAAAATAACACCGGTTGCTTTTTCTCCTCCAAATATCCTGCATTACAAAACTTATTTTCTTTGTCTTCGAGAAAAATACAAAAGGATCAGGAGGCAAAAAACTGAACTCACAAAACCAAGGAAACAACCTTTCCTTCCCCAACACAATTTCTGCTTCTGAATGTTCAGTCTCTCACGTGCCATGAGAGCACTGGACTCTGCATCAATACCTACATGCAATATCTTCCTTCTCTCTGAGGTTCATTGGTAATTTTCCTCAGTAAAGTGGGTGGACACCACCACAAAAGACACAGCAACTGATAGGTGCTATTTTATACTGAGCTATCTTAGGTGTAATGTTTCCCATCAACAAAAGCATTTAACTCATAAATTAGAATGGCCATTATTAAAATTTTTGTGAAGTTTTATAAGAGCTAATTAATTTGTGATTATAGTTGCTGAAGATGGAGTTGTCTTTTTCTGTATTGCATGCTGTCATTTTTCCTTAAACCTGACAGTTACATGCGTTGAACCTTAATACATAGTTAATTTATGACTATTTAGGGATTTATATTTTTTTTTTATTTTAATGAGTGGGAGGTTGTATGTGCACTTGCTAATAAAAGTAGCTTCTTGAGAGCCACTCAGAATTTTTGGACTCTCACAAGATTCACTTGATTTTTCTCACATGGCTTTCTGCAAGTCAAATATATAATTTTGGTTATAATTATTCAAGAAGAATTCAGCAGCTGAATCTGTGTTTAAAAAGGTAAGCTGCTTGCTATATTCCTCCAAACAGTGTGGGAAAAGCTGATGTTTATCTCTGGGAAGGAATTTAAATCGTGTTCACGTGGGTTCACATGAGAAGTCTGAAGGAGGGAGATACTGGACATAGTGAAATCTGTGGTGCAGGTGGAAGGGAATGTGTTGCCACAGATGGTGCTGAATCTTTTTACAGTGAACTGATGGGCAAGGAAGAGCTCAGGGAGGACTGACTTTCCATAGGAGAGAACTTGCAGTGGTGTGAGAGGTTTTCTAAGGCTCAAGTTGGGCAGTCAGTGCTTCCCATAAGTCCGTGGCTCTACAGGCACCAGTGTGTACTTCACAGATCTCCTGTGGATTTTCACCTTCACAGGGTATCCCACACTCTGTCTTCATTAATGACAGCAAATCCTGTGTCACGGGCAAGCAGACTGCCTTGATTAAAGGCTATGTTTAAAGGTATGATTTCACCTCCACTTTTGCTGTAGCCTTCCTGGGAACAGGGAACAGCGCACCTGTCTGTCATCTCTGCTGACAAATTATTCTCCTCTCAGTAGCTTTGCTTTCCCTGCTCCTGCCCCCTTTGGAAAAGGAGCTGAAGGAGCTGGCCTTAGCCCACAGCTCTCTGCTGGTACCCTGTACCTCCTCTTGTTGGCTGCTCACCAACCAGCTGGGAGCAAGAGGACTGACATGTTCCTGATGTTAAACTCAATGTAAGGCATTTCTTACATCCCCCTCTGAGTAGTCAGGCTGCAGGGGCCACCACTGCTGCTGGCAAGTGTTTGGGTGTTGCACGAGGGGCATGACATTTGGCAGCTGTCTCAATTTAAACAAAAAGGGGCTTCCTGCTGCAAACAGATGCATGAAGAGATAAACACTTCATGATGGTACCAATTCATATCACAGGAAATTCCCAGCCTTGTTCTTGAAATGGGCACTTCTAAAGGATAAAATTATGGTCTGTGTGTTACCTCCAGGGACTTGGACTAGTTATTCCTTCATTACACATTTATCAGATCGATTATTCATCTGCTAATGTGTCTAGGAGTGCAAATGCCCATTTACTTAGTTGGTGTCTCAAGGCATTAAAACTCTCTAACAACATAGTTACAGGGAACTTAATTGTATTATAAACTCTACTAGTAACACAAATATGTTTCAGTGCTTTCTTTACTTCTGTGTATCATGGAATTCATTGGGGATACAACTGAACAGAGGTTTTCACAGTTTGTAAAGGGACTCAAATGATCAGGAAGCCCATATTAGTTGCAGATTATTTGGTAACATTTCTGATGGACTAATCCCCTGTCCAGGATCTTTTCTTGAAAGAAAGTTTTTCTTTGTTTCTAACCTGAATCTACCTTTTTGTGGCCTATGTTCATTGTTTCCTGTCCTGCTTGTTGTGGGCATGAAGAAGAGATTTTTTTTTATATGCCCTCACCTGAGTCTTCCTGTATCGGGAGAAGCAGAAAGCTCCTTTCATTTCTCTTGCAGTCTTCTCTTATGCTATGTGTCTCCAGATAGAATTTGCCTTTCTTGCAGTAGAATGAAAATCAATGGCAATCTTTTATGAGACTTATGCCCTTCTTCCATTGTTTTCTTGCATAGGCACTGGTTTTCCATACTGCTGTTGCATAGACACTCGGGGAGAGTGATTGATAAATTTAAAAAAATTGTGAGGGTCATATCATAGAGGGGGATCAAATCTCCTCAGCAAATTAGTTGGTGTTTGTCTGGTGGTGACTGGAGTCTCCACTGTCAGGGCACTTCCAGCAGCATTTTCAGCTATATGGAGTGAGCCCTTGAACCCCTGCTCTGCTCACTTCTTGTAATCCAGGCACCATCCAGCACTTGTTTAATTCATTGCTACTTATATAACTTAACTACATAAGAAACTCCTCTTAAATATCTCACCTGGACATAAAATACTGTCCTGCCTGACCATTTATGCAAGAACAATTTGTATTGATTACTCGAAAATGTCTTATTTACACAAAATTCTGCAACCAGCAAGAGCAGTCTTTGGGATACAGGGTGTTAAGACAACCGGCTATACAAACTGGACTAGGCACAGTGTGACCTGGGAGGAGGGAATAATTTCTGGAAGTGTAAATTCTTACCTGGAAGCCTCCTGTAACTCTTGTGACTAATAGAATGGGAAGTCTTTAAAATATTTTCCTTTGGAATATTACTATTTGATATTTTGTGGTTAAGGCAATGCCATCTGGGAAAAAAAAAAAAGTTTCTTTTTAAAATGACCCATATTACTTAATTTCTAACTTTTCAGGTGTATTACATAAATTCATTTCTTTCTGTTTGAACAGAGGTATGATGACAGTTCATTTTCCCTTGATATTCCTTTGCAGAAGCAATAATTTCCTCCCTTGCTCCCTCCTGAATTCTTTTTCAGGCTTTGGGTATCTCTCACTGGCCCTGGTATCAAACTGACCTTAGTGAGCAAGGCATGTACCTTGAAGTTCCTGGCAGAATCTCTGCTGTGCAGAAAGAGTTCACTGGTTCATTGAAGCTTGATTATTTGTTATTAGCTAATTTTTTTTTAAAGGAATGTGAGCATGGAAACTTCCATGTGATTATATGATGAAAATAAAACATGGCTTAGATATGGATTCAATACCTTAGAAATAAGGTACAGGAGAAAAAGGATAAATATTTCAAATGTTCCGGGGAAAGAGTGAATTCTGATTTTCTGGTCTGTCCTGAAGGATTTGCTCTGATAGCTGGGGATTTATTGATTGAATCTGCATCATTCAAAGAAGCAAATTAGTGCTTTGCTGTCAGATTCTGAGTTCCATGCTGTGATTTGATCTGTTTAAGCAAGAAAACATCTTTTTTTTTAAGTCTTTTCTTATTTGTTTTACTCCTGATGCACAGGAGTAGTCTTCCCACCTTGTTTACAGCAGTGCTTCAACACATTCATTGCTCAAATTATAGAAAGATCTCAATTATAAAGGACGTGCTTGCTTCATTTGTGCTGTAGACAAATTACAAGTTTATAGAAAAGACTGTATCTTGGTTTCTGTTAGCCAGATTTGAGCACTAGTTGAAATCCCTGGAAATGTTAGTGGCTAGGAGTTGTGTGGGCAAGGGGTGGACCATGGTTCTGGTGGTCAAAACATGTGTGGGTCCTGATTCTGCCCTCAGCTGGGCTGGTGTGGCACCATGTTATGTCTTCAGCAGGGAATCCTCAGTAGAAAATGTTGGTATCAAACCACTATGCTGGGCAACCAAAACAATCTTTGTGAATAAAACTGAAAGGCATTGTGGTTTTATTTGCCAGCAGTGGTGTTTATTTCTAAATGTACCTTGATCTAGACAGATGCATTTCTGATCATTCTTTCTTGATCTTGTAAATCTAGCAAAACTAGACAGATTAAGTTCTTACTTTAAACAATATATATCTTGATACATTTATCAGTGCCAATAATTTCTTAATATAAAGCATCCCTAAATGTGACCTCTGTCAAAATCTTACACCTACAACTGAGGAAAGAAAGAAGCATTGTGGCTTCTTGAAATGTTATGAGAGAGAAAGTATATTGGAGTGAATGGAGGAAGCCTATTACAGTAAAATAGAGCCTGTTCTTACAAGGATGTCAAATTCACTTGGCTTTGTTTCTCATTAGTGCAACCAAGAATATGGCCTATGCTTGTTATAAATAAATTCATAGGCAGTGAAAAATAGCCCTATCACAGAATTTAAAATGAACATTTTAAATTGACAAGGGTTAAAGGAAAGAACATTAAAGCTGAATAAGGATTTGATAATTAGGTCTATACCTCAATACACTTCTCAGGAAAATCAGTGCTTAAAATTGTTTAAAAAATATCTTCTACTTCCCCCCCCCTCCACCCCCCCCATTTGTTTTTAATGCTTAGAAGATTTTATACTATCCTCAGGGACGATGTTCCTTGGTGCTCAAAAAGCTGCCCTGGTAAATACTGGGAAGGCTGAAGGCATCACTGCATCCCTTGATCCAGTGTGTGTACAGCTGGGGAGAGGCTGTGGAGGCTATTCCAGATTGTCCTGCCAGTGTGCATAGTCCATGCTGTGGAGGGGCAGAGCAGCTCCAGGGCTACACACCAGCTGAGTTGCTCAGGTTCTCTAAGAGTGCAGCTCGTAAAATGCTAGTAACCCCATATCATCGTCTTCACAATTTGTTTCATAAAATATGCAAACCACCAAAGCTGAGCAATGTGGGAGCCCAGCACTGGAGGTTTTTTCCCTTGTGCTTCATCACTAGCAGGGAGACAACCAGTGTTGCTCTGAGATTAATGGTCTTAAGGTTATTTCTACCAACTGAAGATGTGACCCATTGTGTTCAGCTATGTCTTGACCATGCAGTTCAAAATCTCTTTTTTTTTAACACTCTTTTATTTATTCCACTTCTTCTGGTTTTGAGTCACTTTAGTGCATTGCTTCATATTCTCTGCTCCACTGTCAAGTTAAAATAAAGTATTAGGAAGCAGCTGGTCAGTACCCAAAAAAATCATAGTAATACCCTACTGCAGGTGGCCTGGGCTCAGCTTGGAAGGTTGCATCTAGGAAATTCAAACAGTTGAGAAAAAAATATGAAACCTGGCTTCTGATTAGCATCCTACCAGGAGAGCAGCTGGGAGAAACACTAGGAGGCTTTCTCTGGCCCTTTGTTTTTTATAGCTCTTATGTTCTTGGCTCTGAATGTGCAAAGGGGAACAAGAGCATAGGAAAGAGACTTCTTCTGTGCATGCTAGGAGGCCACACTTGTATGTAGGGAGACTGCATGGTTTCAGTCTGGTGTATGTTCCTTGTATGAAGAACTGGTTTCAGTTCAGGTAAGATTCCTTTTGAAGTTTGGTTGTTTTTTTCAGCTCAATTCATCCAATCATAAAAGTGCATTTCAGAATTACCTTTATGCAACTGCTACTGCAGGGATCAACTTTCACTTGGTGCGTGGTGAATGTACTGCGCTGCTTCTTCAGTTTACCACCCAACATCCAAAACTGAGCAATGTGAACCTGGATGGACAGCAATACCCAGTTATGTGTAAAACTCAACGTGTGCAGTTGTACAAACAAACAAAATAAGCTTACTCAACAGGGGAAGTCTGAGTCAACAAAACAAACCAAGGCACTATGCTGAAACAGAACCAAGGTGTGCCTTGCCCATTGCATTCCAAAGCCAGTTTTTCCAAGTTCTCTGAGTACTGGAGAATAATGGAACTCACGGTGCTTATCTGGGTTCTATTTATTTTAATAGACCAGAGAGTAATTAATTACCTTTATTTTCAATTAGCTTGACAATACCTTAAAAGAAGCCACGACATTTCACATGGAATATCTGTGTCTATTTTCAGATGGATAACCATGCTGTTTAATACCTAAAAACTGAAGCTCTTTGTTTATGTTCATGTTCCATAGATGTGGCTTCTTCCATGCAGTTAAAAGTAGATGTTTTCGCCTCTTTTAATTGGCATCTTTCTGTTTGTTTCCTAATCAGTGGTATGTCAGCCACATGGAACTCTTTAGTAGGTATTTGCAGTTTGTATTCTTTTACGGGATGTTCTTCCACATGACCTTAAAGTCATGCAAGTAAAAAATATAGTAAATACTTTTTTTAAGTATCATTTTACTCAAATTAACATATGTTTTTACTCAATATATTTTTGTAGTATTTGCTCAAGTATAGTACAGTGTTCTACATGCAGATATACACAGGTACATGATCTTTATCCTTGACCTTCAGATTTCTCTTTTTATATCTCCATTAAACACCAATTTGTTACTAGTGCATACTATGCAATTAAAAATTTATTGCTTTAAAAACAAAGGCAGTTTCCTGCCTAGTCCTTAATTAATCTTTATTTAAGACACTTAAATATTTATAGTGACTTACTTCTTTTTTTCATCATAAACACTGTAGTGCTTCAAAGAACTTTTATGTTTTTGAAGAGTTTTCACTATAACTGCAATGGCTACTCATAAAAAAAATTCACCACCTGTCTCAGTCCATAGACTGTGATGTTATTGCAGATGTAGGCACAAAGATGTGAGGTTTAATGCTGGCAGATTGGTACAGAAAGGGTCAGGTTTCCCTTAGGCCCCATTCACCCTCAGTGAGAAGTTGAACAAAGGGCAGGTAAAGTATTACTGTGCCTGCTAGACATAAGCAAGGTCCAACTAACTTCAGTGCATGCCAGCTGCACAGCTAAGGGAGCAAAGAAATACTGGATCTATTGCTTAACCTTCTGCTGCATCAGCATTCATTGTGCTGGAGCAGCACACTGCTCTCCCAAAGGACAGCAGCAGGGACTGGCAGGAGGTGCTTTGCCACACCAAGGCACGGTGTTTCCTGGCTCCTGTGCTTAATGAGAGCCACTGTCCAGTATCTGCACAGAGGGCTGAGTCATGTTTCCATCCTCAGCCCACCAACTGACTGTGGTGCAAATCATTTGGCCAAATCCCCAAGACAATATTTCAGGCTATCTCAAATTTGCTGAACCCCTGTTTATCTTGCAGATTTTCCCAGGAGTGCCTAGACCTGAAATCATCAACTGAGCCCTATTCAGTATGCAACTTTTCAATTCCCCCAACTACTTAGTGCTTTTAGTAATGATGTAGCTGTAGGTAGAATAGATTCTGCTTCCTTATTTTACAGACAAACCTACCCTGGAGTTGGACGGGAGGAACTGGCCAGCAGTAATTCCAGAGCACACTTTCTCTGACCTTCTTTCAGTCTGTAGAGCCATTTTTTCTCTATCAGCTTTTCTTTTTCTTTTTTGTTTTCTCTTTAGAGAAGAAGGGAAGCATAATTTATAAGAGGAATACTATTTTCATACACTAAAACAAAAGAGCTTTGCTGTTGAAAAGGAGGATAGAGGTAGGAAGGGAGTAGTTTAGGCTCGTAGTCAGGGATTTGCAAACTGAGTGGGATTCTGCATCACATACTCTGCAGGAGGTCACACTTGGTGATCAAAGAGGACCCATAAGAAGGTCATAATCTGTAAGCAATGGAAACAACCCTGCCTTTCCTTCTGGCACAAGGAAGGGCAAGGTGGACTTCTGTGTGCGAGTTAAATTAGAGAAACATCACTGTGCTTCTGCATGGTCAAATTGCCTTAAACAATGGGATCACCGCAGTGTTCTGGGAAACACAGCAGGTAAAATTGCAAAGCAGATATGAGAAAACTGAAATCTGAATTGCAGTACAAGCAAATGACCTGCTGCTATAAACAGTACCCTTACAGATTTGCTTACTGATTGCAACATGCTATTTATTATGTGTATAAGCTGTAGATTGAACAAGATTATTTGTTTCCTTTTTATATCTTGTTGGAAAGCAATGGGAGATCAGTTTGAATGAGGTAGATTACTGCCAATCATTCTAATATGTGAAATGAGGAATTTGAATAAGCATTATTCTTGTCACTTTCAGCTGAGTTATTTAACTGAAACCATAGCTTAAAAGGTGGGATTTTTCACACTGTTTAACTGGAACTATTGTAGCCAGAGATCGATACTGATGCTTGAATGGATGAAATATCATTTTAAGTATTGTAGTGCTGAGTAAGGATAACATAACAATATAATTGGTGATGTGTGGTACGCATCAGGAATGTCAGCTGACCATATTAAGTGAAATCTTCCTCATCTTAATCATGTGAATTATTTCAAGGATGTCACTGAAAAGGATTCTTCTATAAAGTAAGACCATTTTAATATATAAATGAAAAGGGACTGTGCCCACAGATTCTTTTAAAAAGGTATTAATTTATTCTAGTCCTGCAATAAAAATAGCTGATTAAATTGATACTATGCGAGCAGTTTTTTCTTCCTAGTATACCTATATGTCCTGTACAGTGTGTTCTCTGTGCAAATTGTGAGTCTGTGTTACAATTGTCCTGTTTTGCTTTGCTGGAGAGTGGTACTTTAATGAGTGTCACTTTTGTGATGCTAGCAGTAACTTTCAGCAATTCACAGTGGGAATTTTATTTTCAGTTGCTTTCTGATAGCATCACCATTTCATTACCTTAGCTTATTCCAGAGGCAGAACAATTTATCAGATAATGAAGGTTGAGTAAGCCTCACCTATGTGACATGAGGCAACCCATGTCATTTCTCTGCCCTCACCTGTTAGATGTGCAATCAGTCTGCAGAGATGGTGCTTGCACAGCACCTAGGACAGCTGACACAAATGTTACTTCTAGCTCTACCCCTTTCATTGCAAGACCTGAGGTGGTGGCACAGCCTCTTTGTACTTGCACAATACTGCATCTCAAATAGTAAAGGATTTTGATACCTACTGTGGAGAAGAATGATAACTCTGGAAGTCTTTAATATTCCTGCTGAGCAGTAAGGCACAATAAGCATGCCAAATTGAGATGGTGCACGAACTAGACAGTCTCTCGGAGATTCCCTGTTCTTAACCATTACTGATCAGTGTCTACTGCATGGAGAAGAGGCTATCTCCCAGAGAGTGTGTCAGGGAAACAACCCTCGTTCTTTGCTACCTGTACAGTTTTCCCTCAGTGTCAGTCTAAGCTTGTCAAACAAGGGTACCATACTGACCACCACACTCTTTTTTGTCCATCCCTCCCAAGGCAATGCTTACTCAGCTATGGAATGTTCCTCACACACATCTTTGTGTTGCACATGCCCTTATGAAACAAAGCTGAGGCTATTAGAAAAGTTTAACCATTTAAGTATTGCTTCTTGACACACCATGGAAATCTTCAATAAAAAAACAGCTTGCTCCTGGATAAGGTAGCACAGTGACTGCTGCCTCTAGAAGAAGAGCACATCACAAGCAGGTGGGAGATTCCTCTAGCAGCCACAAGAAATCTCAGGGCATTATGGACAGTTGGGACCAACTGAACAATCAGTATTGAATTAGAGAGGGGACAGCTGGGAGGACTTGAAATCTTTTGCACTCTTGCCATAGATACTGTGATATCACCTGTGTCTCTAAATGAAATAACAATAGGGAAGCCTCAGGGCAGATTGTCTGCTTCCCCTCTCTTGGGGAGTATTCCTTATTTTGCTCAGCATATTAGAGGTGGCAGATCCATTGTAATGCAATGTCAAAGGCCTTTGGGACTTAAAAAATGTTGTGTGTGTGGTATTGGAAGGGCAAAGAAAAAGCATTGACCCTACCAGATGTGATCTTTTCAGGTGGTACGTATGCACTTTGGTTGACCAAGCTTAAAGAAAATGAAATCATGCCAGATGATTGTCCAAACTTAGAGCAAATATAATTATTTTAATTGATTGCATAGCTCCACAGCTTTTAATCAAAACTCCTTGAGGAATATGGCAACCTTTGCATTACAGATTACATGATGGTCCCAATAAACTTGTTTTCTTAAAGTCAGATTCACTTCTGCTTTAACATTTGACAGAAATGTTTGTAAGATCCAAGCTATTTGAGAAATACTCACCTGTGTGAGGAAGTACTTTGCTATGCTGATTGTTTTGTACTCACAACAAATCAAGCAAACAACAAATCCAGATGCAAACTAGCATGGTAATTTTTTTCTGTTTGTTATTCAGTTATTTTTTAATCACCTGTATCTTGCAGAAAGTTGTTTTCATCTGTTCAACAAGAAAAAACATTCTCTTTACTATGAGGGTGGCCATTCATGAACAGTATCATTCTTCCTCCACCATAAGGCACATAAGGCAAAAGTAGAAACAATTGTTGACAATGCAGAGCCAATAGAAAACAGCTGGCAAACCACCCACATGCTAAAAGTGCCTTGTCCTAACAATTCAATGCATAATTAACAAATGTGCCTGCAGAAATCTGCCCATTAACAATTTCCAAGTGGAAACAGGGCTGGATCATACATTTTCAGACTATCTGTACTGGATGTAGTAGAACACTCGGGTTACATCCTTGTGCTCCCAGATAACAGAATCATTCTTTGTCTATATAATGGTTGCACAGAGCAGTTCAGTTTAAGTTAACTGAAGGTATGGAATTGGTGAGTAACCAGAAAAACCCAGTGTGGACATTTTCACTGAAAACAGAGTTGCAGAAATATGTTGCCTGCTCCAAGGATCCAGTGGGTTGATCTTGGCCAGTGGCTAGGCATCCATCTGGCTGCTCTCTCAATCCCTCTCCTCAGAAAAGGAACTCAAAAATCTCATGACTCAGAATGAATTAGATCATTTACCAATTACTGTCACAGAGAAAACAAACTCAGCTCGGGGACTTGAGTCCCTTGCACTAGACCAACACAACCCTGCTAGCTGAAATACCAATCAACCTGAGCTGTGACCTTTTACAGTGGACAGGTGTTGGGGTAAGTACATGCCTGCATAGAAAAGTTTTTTGCTTGGACAGAATAACAATTTCATGTTAATTGAAGTAAACTTTGAAGGAACTTATGAAGACACACTGATTTGTACGTAAACCTCATTTGTTTCCCATCAGTTTTGAAGAGCTACTACTTCTCTGTATAGTGTATGAATTTAAAGAGCAGTCACTGTTTCAATGCAGGAAGCTAGAAGTAGCTTTTTCTGAAATATCTCTGGAGTCTGGTTTCCCTTTTTTGGGCAAGGCTCTTAGGAATTGTTCCAGCTAGTGTGCAAGAAAATTTTTGAGGGCAGAAAATTCCGAATTTCACTGGTACCTTTGTATAACTTCACATTCGAGGATAATTAGAATAAACAAAGGGTTTTATTTTCAGAGTTCTTTACAAGACCATCCATAGTTCAGGAAATAAAAAAATAATACAATGATAATTGTAATAATCCTCTGTACAGACCTGTGATAACCTTTCAGTGTTTTGGAATTTTGCAAAAATTAGTAACTAAAAATGTCTACATGAGGTCAGATGGATCTGTCTACCTAAGCCAGTATCCCACCTAAAACAGTAGCCAAAATACCAAGTCAGCTTAGCCTAGCATGACATATTCATCTTTCAGGACAGTTAGCAGTCTAAGAAGCCATGCAAACATTTTCTGTCCTGAACAAACATTGAGTAACCACTATGAAAGTACTGGAAAAACATCCTCCTCAGGCTTCTGGTTCACTCTGCAGTGACAGGGGTCACACCAGGCTATGCCCCCTCCCTCCTCCCACCTCCTGGTTTTCAATGAAATAACATGGGTTGGGAGCAGAAGGGAATAGTGATAGCAACCGAGGTTAGTGATCTGGCAACCAAGAGCTGTGGGGCCAGACATGCCCCACAACTTAGTTGCTACCTACACAACTAGAGATCTAGTCTGCCAAAGTCAGTCAGAACATTTCCATCACAATCCTCTAAAAGTGTTTCCTAACCAGGACCTTTTATCTGATCAGAAGCATTGGCCATCCCATGGTGGAAGTCACAAGCCCTTCACTTGTAGCACAAGAGTCTCAGAGGGAAGCCTTTAATAGATCTCCATCAGATGAACAGTAGATGGACACAGAGTTCAAGCAACCTTGCTTAATCACTAAAATAATGGTATTTTATCACCACAAGAAACAGAGGGTAACAACTCCCTACATCCCGTGTCTATCTGTCTGGGAAAATCTCTATGCCTCCCATCATGAGATACATGAAACATGGAACAGTTAAGATGAAGACCACTAACTACACAGGAATGGTATTGCCATTTTCTTCTTTTTTGGGGGGAGAAAATTCAGTATCATCTCTTATTTCCATAAATGAGAGTTTTGTTTACCAATCCCTTTAGTCTTCAGTAGCAGTTGGATACTTGGAGGACAGACCTGAGGATCCTTAGAAAATCCTAGCCTAAAGCCTGCCTGCCTGAGTAGGCTGCACTATTTGAATTTAAAATTGTCCATAAGCCCCTCTGTAGATATGTTTATAGAAATCTAAAATGACATATTTGCACTAATGCTCTCTAACCTCTGCATGTTGGAAGAGATGACTAAGAATTCAGAAAAAAAAAAAAAAAAACAAGCACAATTAATGAGAAGAATTGCAACAGCTGTATTTAAACCAGACCAAAGGACAACCCCCCTTGGTATCACCCTATAGCTTCTTCACCTGAAGTTTTATAGCATGCAACTTTGGGTAAAACACAGGCTAGTACTGGTCAAGATTTCTTTTACCACTACAGTGGCTTGCTTTTTGAAGCCCACGCATGTTTGCAGCTTCCCACCACATCCTGTGGCAATGAGTTCCACCCTTTAATTATGATCCTTGTGGAAAGCACCCTCTCTTGGATTTCATGTTTTAAACTTGTTAACTACTCATTTTATTGTGACTGCTTCCTTTGCTATGAAATAAAGTGAAAACCATTCTTTATTCACTTTCTCAGTACTGTTCATTATTGTCCTGGGACTCTGTCACAGTCCTTTCCCTCATTTGTCCCTCTTCCATATGAAAATCCTAAAGCCTTTCTTTTTTCTTTTCTAGTACAGAAACCATTAAATACCTTTGATCATCCTGTCACCATTTTCTTTATCCTCCTATTGCTATCCTGTCATTTTTGAGATGAGATGACTGGAACTGTATTCAATATTCATTCAAATGCTAGGTGGGCAATGGATTTCTTTGGCAGCATTATCGTGTTTCTTCTTCTTCTGTTTTCTGTTCTATTCCTAGTATTTCCTAATATACTGCTTTATTTTTTTTGACAGCTGATGAGGATTTAGGTGACATTTTCATAAGGCTGTTTCCAAGCTCTCTTTCCCACCTAGTAGTTAATTTCACTGTGTGTTTATAGATTTCCCAGGGTACAGGTAGGACAGCTTAGTCATTTAGCCTTGAAAACACAACTAAATTACAAGAGGGGTTGGGCTGTAAATGGGAGATTATTGACAGAATTTTGCACTTGCTCAGTTCTGCTGGCAACTTTTATTCTTCTAGGTTTTGTTATACCAGAGGTTTCTCTCATGTATGTGAGGCAGTGTAAATGTTTGCCATGGATCTCACAGTTTCAGTGGGTTGTTGGTTATTTTAACAGAACATTAATTTTAACAGAAAACTCATTCAGGAAAGAGTTCATTCCAAGACTTTTAGAGAGGGTTTTGCTAATTTTGCCACTGTAAGGCATATCCTGACCAAAACCAAGGGAATCCAAAGAAACGCATAATCCTCTGCAGTACGGACTCGATGGAGATTTTATCCCATAGCCTTCAATATCAGGTAGAGATGCATAGCACCTCAATCTTTTTCATAGCTGAAAAAGATTGCACTCATACTATGAGTATCATAATGATTGCTAAAATGGAGTTCTGGAGCTTAATGAAATCTGGAATCAAATAAATCTCTTCAGGACTGTAAAAACCTAGCTGTGAAAGAACTTTAAATAGTTGTTTCTAAAATAGTGCTGACAGAATAAATATGTTGCTGCAAGTCGATCAGTCTCATCTCTGACTTTAAAAAAATTGCCACATTATATTCCAATGATTGCTGTCAAAAATTCCTTAATGGACCAAAGACACCTCAGTATCATATCACAAGTAGAGATCTTTTTAAAATGACGTTTTCATCTGTCTCCTTTCATGGAGTTGTAGTCATTTGACTTTGTCCTTGTAACTATAAGCTTTTATTTTCAAATTTGTGGCTGCACTACAGTACAGAAGGTAGAGATCTATGAAGTTTTCCTGTTAATGCAGTTTTCTCTGAGCAACATTCCTGCTCCTTACTAATTCTGTTTATTCCTATGTGCTATAGGCAGAGTTTTATGAGTATGGATTTTATATCTCCATTCCAGTCTAAGTCCTGGGGGTCTTAGAAAGATTGACAGTGGAAACATTATTTCATAGCTGTGGTGGGCTGACTTTGGCCATCAGCCAGGCACCCATCCATCTAGTCTCTCACTTCCTCTTCTCAGCAGAATACAGGGAGAAAATATAACAGAAAATCTTACAGACTGGAATAAAGACAAGAAGATAATTCTTGATTACCATAATAGGAAAAAAACCTGATTGCCATAATAGGAAAAAAAAGACCCAACGCAGACACGACTTCAGGAAAACCAATTTAATTTTTTGTCAATTGAAAATAGCATAGGAAAGTGAGACACAAAGACAACACTAAACCCACTTTCCCTCTAGCATTCTTTTTCATGGGCTCGACTCCACTCCTCAGTTCCCAACTCCCATAACTCCTTCCACCACAACCTGCACAGATGGAAGCACTCATCCCAGTCTTTCAGTTTCATTTTGGATTGGAGAGCTAAGAGGGCTTCTTGGTACAGTCAACTCGCCTGTCTGTTAAGGACAATTGGAAACTACAAAGCTAGACTTTAATGTAGAATAGTGTTTGAGTACAAATGGATAGTCTCAGCTACTAGACCACAAATTAGGAGGCCAAATACATTAACTAGTCCAAAAGATAGCAAATGAACTTGTAGCCATATTTTTAAAGACATTTAGGGATGTGATTTGTTTTGGAAAGTAATTTACTCCAGTATATTGTTTTTTTAAACAAGAAAGGAGTTCAGATTTCTTTCATTTTCACTGCTCTCTGTCAACTGTAAGAGCTTGGGAATGTAGGTATGTGAGATAATAAGTTATATAATTGCTCTTCTCATTGTTCTGACTCCCTATGCACTCCAGGAAATTTGATCTGAGCAGTTCAACTTCTGGAAGCCCATAAAATCCCTACAAATCCAGTGGGGAAATAAAAACATATTTTATGAATTAATACCCTCATAAAATGGGAAAGCAATCTATGCTGGACAAGTTTTGGTTTAGTATTTGATGGGTGACAAAATTACTAAATCCTTGTTTCTTTTCCTTTTCAGAGCATACTCAACAATTTTAGATATCTTG
This sequence comes from Euphonia xanthogaster, assembly GCA_034509185.1. Classification (NCBI taxonomy): domain Eukaryota; kingdom Metazoa; phylum Chordata; class Aves; order Passeriformes; family Fringillidae; genus Euphonia; species Euphonia xanthogaster. The sequence goes on from JAYDZK010000113.1 coordinate 87,529,595, forward strand.
AGACTGCAAAAGGTGACCACTGACAGTAGGTTTTTGAATATCACTGCTCTTCTGACAAGTAAGTTCTCCATTCCATATTTTTTCTCCTCTCTAATAGTCTTGACTTGTATTTTATTATTGTAATTATTAAATGGACTATCACATTAATTTTCTGGGCCAAGTAAACATGAGTGCAAATTGAATAGTATAGAACTGCTCTTAAATTTCCCAGCTAGAATGAACCTATCAATATTACAGATAGAGCTGAGATAAAGCACTGACTCACCTATTTATCCCAACTTGTAGAGCCAATGGAACTGTGGCCATATCTCTGGATGTTTTGGGAAAAGCTTTTCCTATTAAAATATTTTTAGGATGGAAAAATTAAATCATTTAAATATTTGTATGTTCTTGCTGGACTTAGGGAAAGGAAGCTGGAGAAATTTGGAAGCTCCTGGAACTAATAGTGTCTGAGGATAGCCTCTACATTTAAATGAAAGAGTGTTAGAAGAACTGGTAAGGATTGGGAAAAGTGGAGGGGGAAAAAAATTTGCATTGGAATGAGAAGGAAGAGGATCTTTACTAAGAGGAATAGAAAATAAAGTCCCTTTCTGTTCAGGTCTTGTTGAGGGAGAGCTTCAGAACTTATTAAAATTTTAATTTTCCTGTGCATAAAGTTTAACTTTTATAAGAGACTGCATTTTAAAACACGAAGTTATTCTAAACAATGAAGTTCACTTATCCTAACTTCTTAAGTGAGAGATCTTACATATCCAGAGACTGCTTCTCCAAAAATATTAATGGAGATTCTCACAGCACTACTAAATTTCATCTTTCTTTCTATTTTCATAAAATTTCTGTAAATACTATGTTATTTGCTACATCTTGGAATATATTTCACTTATTTACATTTCAGTGTATCCAGTAGATTTTATGAAATGCAGTTCTTGGTTACAGGTTGGCTCAGTTTTGACAGTGATGTTTTATTACTCTGTGGATGATTTGTATTGAAATTTTAGGACTTTCTTTTTTGCTACTGCATATTTCCGAGATAAAGAGAATACATTGAATTTAGTTCATACAGCATCAAATATTTCATGACCTTGTATATCATAATTAAGCATGTTTAGCTACCAGCAGTCTCCTAAACAAATGTATTCTGATATACTACTTCTTATAAATGAAGAAAAAGTGATATCAAGAATATACACTATTTAATAACTACCCATGGGAATAAAAATCTTTGGATTTATATTTATAAACCAGCTTCCTTCTTATTGCTTATTTGGTTGCTTTTCAAGCATTTTAACTACAAGCACACAGCCCAGCTTTTGAGTCTTATTTGGGGTCTTAAAGGATCCCAGGGTCATGGCTTCTATTTCTCTCTTCCCAGCAAGCAGAAGTACCGAATATGTCACCTGTTACTAAGTGATCCACCTGTCTGCACCTCTGTGTGGTTCACTTCCCTATTTGGGACAGAGCACACCAGAGATGTGGATAACAATACAAGCTCCCATATCTACATAAGTGACCATTCAGTTGTATTTTGCTAAGTGGCAGACAGGCTAAAGCCAGGAGCTTCCATTCTTCTTGGATTTGTCTGTGAGATGCAGTTTTGAAGCTCTGTCCTGTTTACCATGAAAAGCAGACCGTAAGGAAAATGAGGCTGTTTGGCACAATGAATCCAAGCTTAATAATTGAATTACTGAATCTCTGTGGCATTAAGCACGTCAGGACTGTGCACGAAACTGATTTATCGGTTCATCAACCCAGGAAATAAATAATAAATTGTGAGTCAGTCTGAATGAAGAAAATGCAGGGTTTAATTTTGAGATGAAGCAGGGGGGGGTCAGGTTCCAAGGAAGAGGCTCCATTTCTGCTTAGACAAATTAACTTATTTTCATTAACAGCACTGTGTTTTGAGGCAAATGCTACAAAAGCAAAGGAGAAGGATAGGCATATACCCACAGGTGAAGCAGTGGTGGTGGTATCTCCTTTCATTTTGTAGTACAATATTGCAATAGTTACAGGGTAAATCCCCTCTTCTACCAAATAATATTGGAACACAAATCCCTCACCTCTAATCACAGTAGCTATCAGCTTCCTTGGTTCTACAGTATCCCAGCAAAGTATTTATTAGAGTTTACTTCAGACTATTCAGTGTTCTCATAAAACATTATCCCTACACAATATCAATGGAGCATGTGCTAAATGAAAATAACATAGAAAATACTTGGCAAGAGGAGTCATAATTGAGGGAGAGTTTTTGCTGAAGATTTCAGCAAGGTTCACAACTAGATGTTTTCAGTATTTTGCAGACAACCTGGGAGCTGACAGAATTCCCTTGTCAATTAAATTTGCAAATGATACCAACAGTCCGGACCACTTGCTCTATCAAGCACCTGGGTTGCTTGGTAACCTCAGCCCATCTATGCATAGCAACATACTGAATTTAGGGCTGAAGAGTTTATCTCTTCATCGAGAGAAAGAGGAATTGTCTTCTAAAGGGTCCTAATCTTTGAGGGAAATATATCAGAATCACAGCAGATTAGCAAGTTCACAGTAAAAATTGATAACATAGAGCAGGGATTGTTGGTTTGGTTGTGAGTCTGACTTTGGTGAGACTGATACCAGAAGGCTGTGTTTTGGTGCCTCTGCTTTAAGAAAGAGTGCTGTAAAAAACATAGAGGGTCAGAAGAAATTATCACTCCATCTTTCTTCTGTGCATTTACTTTGTAATTAGTTTTCTAGAAAAGAGTTTGCTCCCCTCAGTTGGTATTATTAAAGTATTCTGGCTTTCTGCCAAAGTGTAGCAGTAAATAAAATGGTTGTTGACCTCACTAGTTTGATAATCTAGACTGGGAAGTACAGTATTACCACAAAAAAAAAGTGTGTAACCTCCTTTTACATCATCTTCTCCCTGGTTACTGTATTGTTGACTGGCAGCATAATTCCTGTAGTCAAAATACTGATGGGAGAAAAACCTTTCATCACTATAATCAGTCCTGTTTCACTGCTGTGAGAATATCATAGGACAGATCAGTTTGACGGCTACTTTGTTTACATTAGGTACTTATATTATTAAAAGTGGACCTATATTGCTGCATTTAGGGAATTACATTAAAGTTTCTGATATATTTATTCAGATTCTTGATATTTGCTTTCTGTTTTCTTAGAAACCAATGAATGACATTTCGCATTCTTATGTTTATTTATTCATTACATATATTAAGGTGATTTTATTAGTCAAATTAGCCATTCTTTGTACTGAGTAAACAGATCAGTGTGTTTTTTTCTGTGCCCTGCAAGATTTTAGAATTAGCAGATTTCAGTCTCTGCCGTGGAGCTTTTCCCTACAGTAGAAAGTAAGGTTTTCTGCCTTTATCAGCTCTCAAGAGATAACTGTGCATGAACTAGATATTGCATAAAGCTAACCTGAATAAAGTGAAGAAAATATCTCCTTTGAACATGCAGACAAAGCTACAGATATCAAACTTGGACTAAGCACTTCTGTCAGAGATTGTTTTCTCCAGTTTCTTAAAATCTCCCAGCTCAGTGGTTTGATGGTCAGCAAATATTTACCAACAGACATATAATACTTGAATATTGCATGTTATTGAATGTAAATCCAAGTTTGGAAGCACATTGTTAAAAATTCATTTTTAATTTTAAATTATCTTGTTTGAAATGAAAGGATAATTTAAAATAAAAGTATATCTTTAAATTGAAAAATTGCACCTACTAAAAATAATACAAACAGCAGTTTCAGCAAAATCCATTCTTGTATTAAAAAATTATGCATGACTTCCTTTGCAGGCTGCCTGCAGTACAATGGAAAATAAAGCAAGCAGCTCTACTTTGTATGGCTATTTGGAAACCCTTGAGGTGTTAATGAAGTGAAATAGTGGCTTGCCTAAGGCAACAACTGTGTTAAACTTAGATGTTGATTTGTTTATTTAATAAGCATAAAAAAAGGCAAAATACTAAATGAATTATCTTAGTGAAAATAAACAGAATTATTACCATAAAGAAAACCAATATTATTTCTTATTTAGGGGATTTCAGAACTAGAAGGAATGGACACTGAGATATAAAGGGAACATATATTTTTTGTTTCGGCTTTTAAAGATAGCATCCAGGCAAATATATTTGAGTTCTGTTTGGTAGTCATACAATATGAAGAAAAAAGAAGCTAAATGTGTATTTGATCTTTTGATTTCTTCCTAGAAATGCACCTTAAGTCTTAGGCACTACTCCAGCTCCCTAATGTAAAATTCTGTTCAAATGAGTGTAATGGATTTACTTTCAGATATTTTTTTCTCAGATTTCTAGCAGAATTTCTGCAGTAGAAGCCAAATGGTGCCAAATTCTTTGCTGCAGGAAAAGGCACAGGAAAATTCAGATGAGTGTGGAAAGACTATAAATAAAAAACATTAGCCTCTGACCCAACAATTGTCCAGAAACAAGCACAATTATGTAGACAAATGGTGCTGATCACAATCTTCTTTCCCCACAGCGTGGCAATTGCTCGGCATAGAGCAACGCTGAATAAATAGATGTGCTTTTGACACCAGCAGGATGGAATATGCCTGCCCACAGTGAGATAGAGCAGTCATTGACTGGGCTGACAGCTATAACAAATAAAGATCTTGGCTCAATGGGAGATGTTGAGCACCTGTGACACTTGTCTTTGCTAATTCAGATTTTTGCAGTTCAATCCAAGACTGAATATGAAGGGTCACGGTCACCTGGTTGGGGGTGGGGTGGGCAGCAGAGGGGCTGTCTGAATGAGGAAATCAGTTTTAGGGAGCCTCTAATCAGTCAAGAAATGCCTGTGGCACCAGACACAAAAAAAACCAAAAGTTCAGATTCCAAATTGTATTCAGGAATTACCTGTGCCCTCGAGATTTTGTTCTGGAGCATTCATTGCCTGCCTTTGCCATCTGATGCTGAACCCACAGGCAGCACCTTCCCTCCCTGCAGCAGTGGAAGCTCTTCACAGCCCTCCCTTCCTCCCCAGAAACATGTCTGTGGCCCCAGGCCGGATCCTGATCCCTCAAGGGGACCCTTTGAGGGGACCCTTGTGTAATCCCCACTTTGAGGGGGCACTCTGCAGGGTGCTCGTGGCAACAGGAGGAGCTAAGTGGGCAGGACCTGCTGGGGTATTGGGTGCCATAGTCTCTGCTCTCATCCTCATGGATCCTCATTCATCGAAAATCCCTTGAACACAGGTCTGTCTAACTTCTGGCATCTGATGGATGGTCCTAAGTCATGCCATCATCTCATACTCTTCCAGCTAACACAGAGGAGGAGGGCAAGGTGTTGAGGGATTCTGGCCCTTTCAAGGGCTGAGTGAGCCTTCCAACATGCCCAGTTTCTTTATGTAGTTGGCCAAAAGCAACTGTTCTCCAGAACTGGGAGCTTTGACTATGTGCCTAAGCATAGGCAGGATCATTGTGAAGTAAGTGAAGAGTGGCCTCAGCTCCTTACAGTGACTGGCAGGCTGCTGCTCTGCTCCTGCTGCTGCTGCTCTGCTCCTGCTCTCCAGCGGGCAGAGGCAGCAGAGCCTCCCAGGTCTGGGCTCTCCCAGCCTTGCTCCTGTGGGCACAAATCATGGATGCCCCAGCAGCAGCGCCTCCAGTGAGCACAGGATTCTGGGCTGAAAGGGTCTGCGGGGTCAGCATGCCTGTGCCAGCCCTTTGGCTGAAGAACAGTGCCGCAGCACTCGCAACATTAAAAATAGCAGAAATCGATGTCGCTGCAGCTGGGATCCCTGGGGCTATGGAGTGTGTCTGTGACACCCTGCCCACAGCAGCTCCTCCTGAGGCTCTGGCAAAGGGCTGCACAGTTCCTGACAGACCAAAGAATTTGGGGCAGAGAGGGAACGTTCAGCATCTTTTTAAGCAGGAGTGCCGCTTTTGATTCCCCCATTCTGATAGGACAGGGCAGGTTCAGTCCAGCTTAAGAGCAGTTTGGCTAAATGCAATCCTGTGTAGCTCAACATGCACAGTATTTTTATACTGTAGTAGCAATAACCAGTTAAAAGACAACACTTATTAGGCAGATACAGACACATTATTTGCCTGTCTTGTCAGGGTAGAAATGAGCAAAAAGCCAGAAGTGCAGTTCATTAGGGAGGAACTAAGCCATATAATTATCCTAAGAAAATTGTCTTTGTAATTTTTTTTCTCTCTCTTTTTTTTTTTCCCTGATGTTCTTACTATTCACTGGGATTTCTATATTGAATAGAAGAGCAGAGCATCTGTCTTCTGGCCTACCAACTTCATCAGGCTTGGGAGTAGACTAGAGGGGGGAAAAGGAAAAGAAAATATGTGAGTGTAATAGTACTAATTATTTTATGCTGCCACATGGAGTTCAACTGGTTTAAAAAAATGAGAAGATTTCCATTTCAATGCTATTTGTTTTATAATAGAAACTTTTCTTTTCTTCATCCTCCTACTTCCAGAAGGGTCTTATTCAGTGTATTCAATCCTAGCTGAAAGGTCACTGTTGTCCTACAAGAGAGACTCCCTCCCTTTCCTGTCACTCCTGGATGCTGTGAATAGGGTTCTGTTTCTCTGAGGCTGAGATCCATCAATGGGAAGGTGCACCGGGAGCAGCTGAGTATTGCCCTCCACTCCTGGAGGTCAAGTGTGCCACCCCTGGGTGCTGCAGAAATTGCAGGAGGAGAGGTGTGGGCAACCCCACCAGCCCTACTGGCTCTGACCCTGCAGCACTCAGCATCCTGATAACCCTTCCACTGCACTGTGCCATTAATTTAATTTATTTCAGTCTCTTTGATAAATTGTTCCCTAGATACATAATCTTTACTTTATATGAAATTTCTTAGTCTAGGCATTTAACATTTGTATTTGTTTACACATTTTTCTTTGTGTAATCCTGACTTTGACAAGGCATTGATGAAGTAACACACCTTGCAACATGAAGCAGTCAAAGGGCTGCTCATTCCAACTGAATTCTGACATTTCTAATCACAGTAATTACATTTCATTTTAGTTTTGTCTTATGGTATTCAGTAGGAGTTCTTATTGAGTGAAACTCAAGTCTATGTGCATAATGCTCTGGGCTTTTTTCTGTGATATTGGGAGAGGACATGCAGGAAGGCTGTTTCCATTCCAGCTTGTGCTGTAGAGCAATAAAAGATGAATTAACCAGTATGAAATGGAGACAGGACTCTACTTGGTGATTTCATTGGTTCATGATCAGAGACTTTCGGCTGCACTGGGCAGTTTGAGCCAGAGTAGAACAAAGAGCAGCAAGCCCAACACTAGAGGAGGATTTGAGCTCTAGGAGGAGTGAACAGTCTCAGACCCCCTGGCAGACACACTTATGAAAAGATGGCCTGTAGTGCAAGAAATGGCTGTGAGGGCATAAAGGGACTTTTTCTGCTTGTATTTCCATACTTCCTAAATTAAACTGTGCCTGTGTGCCTTTACAAGCATATCTCTCTCTCTCTTCACTTGCTTATAAAAATTCAGACCAGCGCCAAGATCTTGCTATTAATAGGAAACAGTAAGCATATTTGAAGAAAAGAAACAAGAAAGAATTATTACCTGCAGATAAAAGCTCAGAGGGAATAGGATATAAACAGTACAGAAGAAATCTTTAGAGAGTCCACCTGCTAGTGCTTGTCATGCTTTTACTTAGTGTCTGCAAAAGGAGATTTGGGGCAAAGCTGAAAACACTCAAGAGGCAGAGCAGAGATTGCACATGTAACATCAGGGAACTCCTGTCAAAATTAGAAGAGTTTCTGAGGAAAAAGGAATAAGAATAGATAAATACTGTTTTGCAAAACAGCTACATCAGTTTAATTGTAGCCTTTCAAAACATCTAACCTCAAACAGACAAGGAGCCTCCGAGGTTTCATACTGATGATTTGAAAGTATGATAAGGTTGCAAACAATCTGTTAATTTTGGCTTAACTGTAGTCTTTTTTTATCCTTAATTACTGGTAATATTTTCCATGTATTGGAAAAGGACATGTATAAGAAAAGGACAGATTAGAGACTCCTAAAACGGGACTCTTGTAAAGCAGTGAGAGTGTACATATCAAAGTGACCAAAAAGGGACAAGACGAGTCCCCAGCAAATTAAGAATGTGTATTCACTATGCTTGTAATAATGACAGTATGTTTTATAACATTGCATTTAAGCAATTGTTATTTCAGTCTTATGGAGCAAAGAGTGCAATCACTGAGATTTAAATAGTGGACTTAATTGACACTGCTTGAAGAATATTCAAAGCCCTTCAATAGCTGGTATTATCTCTCCCCTTATCCTACGTGATTATTTTAATTCAAACTAGCTCCCTGCTTTGTGCATAGAATTATTGATAAAAATATTTCTTTCTTCTGCAAATGATTAGCTAAATCATCCTTTTATTTACAAGCAACACTGTGTCCCTGTGCCCTAAATCTTGCTAGTTGGAAGAGTGGGACAGGAAGCAATTTAATTAAGTTAACTTTATTGACACACTGGAGTTGTTGTTTAATAGCATGGCTCCTTGGAGTGTAGTGCAGGTAAATTGAATGAATGCCACAGAATATCACTTCCCTGCATTGCATATTTCATACCACTGCCAGCCAGTTTGGGAGGAGCAGCCAATCAGGAAAAAGGTTTCCCAGCCTTGCTGGTGTGGCTGGCATTTCCCATTATGCTCCAAACAAGGTGCCGAGTGTTACCCATGAGTTCCCCTGAGTGTATTGAGAGGGATAACTCTGGGACTGTGTGATGTGCTCAGCTGCTGCTTTTGGAAAGCAACTTCGTGGATTGGCTCTTCAGCCATCTATCTCAAAATGCCTTTTTATGAAGGAGGAAAACTAGCGTGTGAGTCTGAATGAAATGAAAGTGCTGTGAGTAAACGATTTAATATTAAAATCTTGATACACTCATTCTGCATGAGAAATCAGACTCTAGAGGGATAAAATATTTTCTGGAGCTGTGCTTTTCATTAAATACTTGGGAATAAAAAGAAGAAAAATTGCAAAACTTCTTTGTTTAGCAGTTTTTTGATTAAAAAAAGCTGCAAAAGCTCTCACAGTGCATACAATTGTGCCTGGTACTATTTCAGTTACTGTCTCTGTTGTTAAAATCTTTGTCCGAATGTCTTATTGGTATATAAAATAAGTACAACTGCTCTTCTGCTGCTGACTGGAACACACACCCTTTTCTGCTCTGTTCCTCAACACTGCCCACTGAATGGTAAAAGACAGTATCCCAGTCTGTTGCACCTGTACTTTCAATCACTTCTTTTAAAAGTCAAGCCAGATACGTAGTTCTGCAATGTAACAGCAACTTCCTACAGCTTTTAACCCTTAAAGAATTTAATTTTCCTTGATTAAGGCTGAGACCCAAAGACTCAGTTTTACAGTTTTGCATGAAGAATTAAATACAGCTACTCAGTTAGTTTATGCTTCACTATGGAAAATAATAGGAGGTAGAACTTTAATTACAATTCATGCTTTTCTCATACTCATTCAATTCAATGTTTGAAAAGGTTTTTGTGTAATTTTTTATCTAGAAACAGTTTTTTCTTTACATCAAATGCTGTTTTTAATTTTATTTGATGGTGAGATGACAGAGCTGGGTTGTAGGGGAGGGGCACTGTTCTTTCTGATGTGGACCAGAGCAGGTTAGAGACACAGGCAAGTTTCAAGCATGTAAATCCTTCTTTAGGTCAGACTTGTGCACTTTCTAACAATACCATTTAAAGAGTTGCACTGATTTTTGCCCCTATGGCAGGCTGATGATGAGACTGACTGTCCTTTAGAATGTCATTTCACATGGCACACAGACACTTTTGGGGGTGGACGGCCCTTGGGGCAATCATTTTCAGTTCCTCTCCTGACCTTTCTGCCCTAATATGCCACAGACATCCTCAGAAGTGCTGCCAGGTGCTTTTAATATAGAAACCCAAGCTGTGGTGCAGCCTAGTGAAACTCTAGGCACTCAGAATCTGGCCCTCTGCTCTGAGCTCTGGCCCATGATGTGAAGTCCAGAAGGTTAAACTGCTTTTAATTCAATGTTAGATTAACATGGCTTTTGACTGGCACTGTGTGTTTGTGTGTTTGCAGAAAATGATGATGTCTTGCATGAGTAACCCTGAGCAATTTACTAGCTGATATTCTTCAGTGCTCTATTACTTTACTTTCAAAAATCCTGTGCTTTGGCAGCCATTGCTTGAAGTCCATATTCCATATTTGTGCAGAAAACTGCAGTTTCAATGCTAATCATTGTGTCTGAAATAAAAATATTCTGAAAGCCTTATTGTGTGTCTAATAGAATGAGAAGAAAACATATTTCCATGATGCCACCTTACAGTTCTTTCCAACAGACAAATCACAGTGACTGTCATAAGTGAAGGTTTTCCTGCGTAAGAATGAATATTATATTTTTAGGTGAAGTTCTTTAAAGGCATTAAAATACAAATACATTATAATTGCCTTCATTTTAGTTACTTGGTTACAGTTTATAGGACTATTAAATCAAGGTTTCTAATACTATTTATTTAGTATGTTTAATTTTTAAGTTATAATTATTTAATGTATGTGTATATTAGTACTAATATAAATAAATATCTGCTAATTGATGGTTCTGGGTGGGGCACAGAACTCATGCTGGACGCTATTTTAGACTTCTCTGTGTATATTTTTTGGTGGCAAAATTCAACTTAAGCATCTCCCACCCCTCTCCACAGCCTTCCACCTATCTCTGCTTCTTTCCTTCCCTTTGTGCTGGCATAGTTTTTTGTAGGACTGAACTCTGAACTGGGTTAGTAACCTTGGAAGGCTACCCATCTCCTTTCTTTTTCTCAAGATCCTTTATAAAGCAGAGCAATGTGCTCATCTGGTTTGCAGTAGCCTCCAAATCATTGCTCCAGTGCAACTGAACAAGCATCCTGGGAAAGTGAGCTGACTCAGTTCAGGCAGGCCAGGGAAAACCGCCCATCAAACCATCACTGGACTTTAAGACATGCCATTTGCTTGATGCTTTAGCCTGAAACTCTACACAGACACACTTAAGTAATAGCAATGGTGTTTTTTCTGAACAAAATTTTTGCTGAAAACTTTTGCCAGTACAGAAACAACATTTAGGGTTAGATCTAGTTTTTGAAATTTGAAGGTTTTTACGAGTTTGGAGATTTTTAATGCCAAAGACTAGGGAAAAGCTTATGTCAGTGCACTTATACTACAGATAAGGATCATTTGTTTATCTTAGAATTGGGTACAATAAATTTATACTTTCTATATTTAAAAGAGTTTGCTGCTTTACTGCTGGTTTGTTTGTTTTGGTTTTTTTTCAAGTACAGTGTATATCAAGTGGATAGAAGTAACACACTGTAACATTTCCCCCCAGATACTAAAAGATGTTTTTCCTGTGGCTGGTCTTTCCCACACCTGAGGGACACTGAGGCAGAAGTTTTACAGCTGCAGAGGGATGGCATCTTCTATGCTCCAGCTGTTCTGCCTAAAGACATTCCTGCTTACCTCTGTCACAGCCACCCAGCAGCTGGCAGTGCTGCCCCTCTGGTTTTGCTAGTGGAGTGGCTTGCATAACTGCTCCTTAGCCTGAAATCTGCTAACTCAGCCAAGCCAGTTCAGATCCACAGTTCACACTGCCTAAAATAATCTATCTTGTTTTGCCTTGAGCATTTTAGAGGGTGTTCATGCAAACCCCTCTGTTGGCACAGCTCTGGGGCAGGGTGTGAAAAACAGGGGGAAGTAATGTTGTCAAACCACTGATAAGTCTGCTATTCCCTAAGTCTGAACCACTTTAAACACAAGAAAAGGTGATAACTTCGAGATATCTTCAAGCTGCAGCTTAATTGTGTCCAGCAGACTTGCATTCAGGCATGATGCTGAGCATGCAGCAATAAGTAAACACATATGCAAATATTTTTGTTCACACTGATATTTAAACATTTATTCATGGTTTCCTCTTAAGACTAGAGCTGGCTTATGCATTCATTTTGAGGTTGGTTTTATTTACTTCACATTAATTGATTGTTCATTTATTTAAGTAGACATCAATGATGATGTGTCAAACTGTTGCTACACAGGAGACAAAATTTTGATTTAGACTACAACATCATCTCAAAGTCAACCAGTTAGAAACATAAAAGTTGATTAGGAGGTGCTCTCAGCAGCTCATGAAGCTAAACCTGGCAGCAGACAGCTAATGCTCCATAATCCCAGCTATGGAAAGGCCTAAGGAGTTTGCAGAGTTCAGTTTGGTAATTTACTAGCAAATCCCTGATCATTCCTCCAGAAGAAAAATTAAGTATATGGAGAAGATAACATGGCCTGGACACTTAGGAGGAACCCAAATGCTGAACGGGATTGATTAGTTTCATTGACCTCAGTCAGAAGCCTGTTGTTGCAATATCTAAGTGGATTGTCTGCCTTATTGTGTATTACCATGGAAGGATGACAGCACCCGTGTCACAACAAGAAGATCCATTCTCTTCTGCAAGGTGTATCATCAACAAAATTGCTGTCTAAATTCTCTACCAACAGATGACAATAACTTTTATGAGTAGAATTAACAGGAGAAGCAGGAGAAGAAATGTAGTTTCTCAGCTTGGAAGTAACATATGACAATTAATTAAACCCACTGGGTTTTGATCTTAAATAAGAGAGGTTAAATAAAATCATTGAGAGGAACCTAGTTCCCTTGCACTGCAGCATTTCAAAAACCCTGTCCACAGGAGAAAGGAAAACATCACAGGAAAGAAACCTTGTTATTAAAAAATCCAGGAGGTCTGAAGGTAGTACACTACACCTCTGTAGTACACTGGCAGTGGAGGTATTCTGATTCAAGAAACTACTTCAAAAGCACATCTGTCAAGTCAGACGTGGTATTTTAAAGACTTTTATTGAAGCACAAAAGGCCGGCAATACCCAATATCATAATTTCTGCCAGAGAATAGGAATTAAATAGTCATTTCAGTATTTTATTTTATGATCATCATTAACTGTCTTCTGCAACCAGGTTATTAGATATCCTTTAGCTGTCATCTGCATCCACAGAATCACAGAATCAATTAGGTTGGAAAAGACCTCTGAGATCATTGAGTTCGATCTTTGGCTGAACACCACCTTGTCAACTAGGCCAAGGCACTGAGTTCTGCATCCAGTCTTTCCTTAAACTCTTTCAGGGACACTGACTCCACTACCTCCCTGGGCAATACATTCTAATCTTTAATCACTCTCTTTGTGAAGAAAGGTAAATTGGACTCAAAGAGGTGCTGGGTTGTTCTTAAAACTTGTCCCATTCCTC
>JAYDZK010000113.1:87542971-87560864 GCA_034509185.1 Euphonia xanthogaster
GCTCCACTTGCTTTGTGAGGTACTGCAAGACAGTTCTGCTGTTACTGTTTACTCTTGAAACACAAGCCACAGCTCCTATGCTGCATTTCTGCTCACATTCAGACAGAAACTCCTAAGTTTTCCATGTAAATTCCTGTGTCAGATGTTACCTGAAGTTTTAAAGTCAATTAAGAGGAAAGAATTAGACGCAGAAGGTAGCGTTCTTATATAGGCCCCGTGACAATGGCTGATGGCTGGTACATAAAGAATAATATCTAAATGCAAGCATCACTCAGCTACCTTCCTCTTGGACTGGTTTATTAATGGAAGACATGGGAAATGTAGGAATATCAGTGGTGCCACTTTAGCACAGCAAATTCACAGCTTTACCTGTGTTTTAGATTACCAGTCACAGACTGTTATGGTGCACTGACTGAAAACACAAAGTATCTTGTTAATCTGTGTGTGCTAATAAATTTCATGTGTTGCAGAACAGGAATATAATCTTGAATAATTCTGCTCTTGCAATGTATATAATTTCTACTCTAAGTAACTACTTGGTCTTTTAGCAATAATTATTGATATTTTTAAAGATACAGGTTATAACTGATATTTGGGAGTTATAATTACTTATTGAAAAAAGAATCCCCTGAAATACCAGCCGTAGGTACTTTATACATTTCCATGTGGAGTGGATGCAATCCCCATAATTCTAGTTAAGTTAGAAGTTGCCTACATACTGGTCTATTTAATGGGCTTTACATCTAAGAATAATCAAAAGAAAAACGTAATGTTCTGGCTCTAGATTTTCTGCTTTTTATTTCAAATTCCACTTTATAGCTCTATTGTGGCAGAAAAGGGATGCTTTTATGCCCATGTTATAAGTGTATTCTGAAGCCCCAGGCCTTGCCCAGTAGGACTAGTTCTGATTCTTCAATAATTTAAAAGCAAATCTAGCACTGGCAGAGGAGGGGAAAAACACTTTTTGTGAAGTTTGACCCCACATATGCATCCATCAGTCTGGAAGAGTTTTAGGGATAAGCACGACCCACTGTTTACCATGGAGCTGCAGTCATGCATGTCACTTATAGGATGACTGTAAGTGACATGCATGTGTTCTAGCCAAGAACACAGGATATGTTCTTGCACCTGCTGAGCAGACATTACTGTAGACTGTGTTTAGACCATATTTAATTATAAAATAATAGAATATGCTGTGTTGAATGGTACCCATCAAGATCATCAAGTCCCACTCCTGACCCTACACATGACACCCTAAGAATCCCACCATGTGTGGTTCTTGCATGGCAAAGATTTTTCTCTGCAGGAAGTACTGGAAAATATAAAAGCTGATGTTTTTCATCCTTGTGTATATGCTCCATCAAAAGGAACAGCATAAACAGAAGTTTGGATGCGATTAAAAGGAGAAGCAGGGAGTGACTGGCAGTGCTATGTAGAAGTAGCATAGCAGAGACTATGGGAAGAGAGAAGATGAACAGGAGGGAGGGCCCTATATGAGTAGACCCCAAAAAGGAGAAAAGAGATCAGCAGACTGGGACAAGGGAAACATGCAATGATAGAAGGGCCAGAAAACTGTTAATGGGAAATTGAGAACAGAGAAGAAAAAGAGATGGCACATTTTGTGATTTAATGAAAGGCCTAATGTGCCAGGTACTCAGAAGAATTTTTAATCTAAATAAGGCAACTGAGTCATCTTCTTAACCTGAATTCTCGAAGCGTTCCCTTATATCCAGATGAATGTATGTGTCATCTCATAATGTGATTATGACAGAAGATGCAAGCAAAGCAGGTTTGAACCCAATATCTGTAGCATATAGGGACAGCTCTTTGGAAAGTTGGGAACAGATGGAAAGTCAGTGAACATACCCAACTTTTAAAGCAGAATGCTTGAGAAAGCTGCTTTTTTGTTTGAGATACTACTTAAAGACCAGTGCACACACACACACACACACACACACACACACACACAGCCCCTTTCACTTTCCAACTCAAAGAGGGAGAATTGATACCTTAGCCCTTATGGGTTTAGTCACATTTCAGCTCAAGCAGCTCTGCAGATCTAGATCCTGTAATAATTTTTTAGCCATAAAGGATACTTTGCCTACTCACCTAATAAGCTGCCAGCTGCAGCACAGATGTTATTCAGTCAATTTTTCTGCAGAGAAAAAAATCATAAATTACTGCCAATGAGCAAAAAGAAGGTAATATCCATTTACTTGTGTTCATAATGCGGCTTTATAAGACACTGTTCAATATTGCAGCTTGTTGCTCCTCAGTAACGTTTCATATCTTGTTTATGTTGTAGGGGTGAATTTGATTTCTCTATCTGCTACCCTCCCCCTGCACCCATGTGTGACATTTAACTGCATTGCTTTGGCCAAAATTACCAAAGTAATTTCTATAATACAGTCCTTAATGGCACTCTAACATTTAAGGTGAGATTGTTTCTAAAAATACTTTTATATAACTTGAAGAAGAAAATGTTATAGAAACTGAAATTTTGACTATGTTGCCTACAGGTTTCCTTACTTTAAAGCATTCATGTTGCACTGTTTGCTTTTCATGCAAAAATAATACTGTGAGAAGTATAGGCACAGATTAGTTCAAATCATTTTATTCATCAGCTATGTGTGGAAACACAGGATACTGAGAGAGCCATCAGTAGGCTAAGAGATTATTTAAAGTGATACTGCCAAATTCTCAAGTGCCACTTCAGTATGTTAGTGGATTAGTGTTTAATCATTACTTTAAAATGTGTTGCAGATTCCAAAGTGGTCTGCTTTACAAGGGGAGAATTTTGAAAAACTGAAAATGGAAAGGCTAGATAAGAACGCTGCCTAGATGCTGTACAGGTTGTAGCTCAATTCAGAATCTGAAATGACAGCTGCTTCCCTCCCTTCTGTGACCAATAAGGTTTGTGTGCCTGTGTGATATAACAATATGTAGTGAACTATAATGTCTGGGAAGCTAAAGTAACAAATTAATGTCTATTGTGATTCGAAACTCTGTTGATCTTTCTCCCTGCCCAAGATGGGGATGGCAATGTGAGCTATTATCAATGTAACATTTACTGGAAAAAAGCAGTGCTAGAGGAAGTTAAAATTAGAGCCATCTTCAGTTTTTGCAATACTAAAATACAGACGATGAATCACAGTCCATGTAGATAAACCACTTACCTTCATAATGCTGATGTAGGATGGGAGCAAAAGCTCTCCATTCAAATATCCTGTTGGATGCCTGTATCCTATCCGACAGGCAGTAATCAGGGCAAAGCACTACTGAAATTAATTCCTATAATACTGAGGGGTTTAATGAAAATCCTGATGACAAATTGTCTTTGTTGTTCTGTTCACCGTTTTCTCTCTTGTATCCTAGGTTAATTACAGGGCATTTTAAGAGAAGCTTTTTGAGCGTACTATACATGTAGAAGGAAAAGTAAAATGCTGTCAGTTTCTAGGACATGCCCAGACTCTCACAAACACATATGAATTTAATTCCAATAGTATTTTAATCTGAGGGTTCATCGTTTATATTTTTACCTGTCAAACACTCATTTAACTTGTCTTATCATAACAGGTGGGAGCAAAAAACCAGTATTCTCCCTCTTGCTTGTCTTTTGTAAATAAAATGAAAGAAGAAGTAATTGCACATCTCACAACCCCATTTAGGACTAAAAACCACAATTACAGAATGTTTAAATTAGGCACTGCTGTGAGTTGCAAAGCAGGCAAGACAAGGTTGCTGAAAAGTGAATCAGATGTCGATAGGCAGCAAGCAAAGTTCATGGGATGCTGAGTTGGGAGGGTTCTTTGAAATCTCTCTTGATTTTATTTTCCAGCCATATTGTCAGACTTATTAATAGATCATTATTTACCAATTAGTATTTAATATTATAAATAATCTAAATTATTTTTAGTCAATAAGCATTAAGCATCTCTACTCCATTACTTTTCATTTCACTTTAGTGAATGAGCACAAATAAGTGACTATGGCTCCTTGTAAACGTTCAGTTGCATCTAAATTGACTTTGATAGAGAAAAAAGTTTCTTTTAATTTTTTTTTTTTACACTTTAAAGAGGGCTACTGAGGAGGGTGTTGATGGTCATGTAGGCAGGGAATTAGGGAAGTCAGAACTCAGCTGGATTTGAAATTGGTGAGGAATGGAAATGTCAACAAGAAGAATTTCTAGAAGTAGAATCAAAAGGAGGTCTAAGGAAGATGAGGGGCTATGAAGTAAGGCAGCAGACTTGAAGCACATAGAAAAGGCTGAGCAACTTAGCATCTTCTCCTTCATCTTTCATTCTGTGCCCACACCTCCCAGGCAGAATCTGAGAATATCGCATTAGTGACCAAGTAAGCAAACTGGACACACACACAAGTCCATAGGACAAGAGAGAATGTATCCAAGGATATGGAGAGAAGGAGCTAAGGCCATTGCAAGGACTGCTTTGTATCTTCTTCAAGTTTCCTAGGAATCAGGAGAGGATCCTGAAGGCTGGCAAGTGTTACACGTACATGGGCATGAAGGCAGATCTGGGGAACTATTTGCTGATAGAGGTCCCTTCAGTTTCCACAAGGATTTTGGAGGAAACCCTTGTGAAAACCATGTGCAGTCACAAAGAGGACAAGATGGCGATTAGGAGCATCGATTCACGAACTGCAAATTGTGCCTGAATAGTCTGAGTGCTTGCTCTGAGGAGATGTCTGGCTTGATGGATGAAAGGAGAGGTTAGTTATCTTGGCTTCTGCAAGGCCTGTTACATGGTATTCCTACAGCCAAATTGGTGTGGCATTGACTTGAGCAGTGGACTACAAGGTAAACTCACTATTGGCCATGTCATGAGGCCCCAAGAGTTGTGATCAGCTGTAAAAAGCCCAACTGATGAGTGATTTCTAGTAACATCTTTCAGGAACCAACACTAGTGTGGACATTGATTCATGCCTTCACTGCAGATGTATCCAGTGGGATGAAATAAAGCCCTCAGCAAGTTCACAGATGATACCTGATTAGGGGAGCAATTAATGCGCAGGACTATCATTCAGAGCATTCTCAGCAAGCTGGAGTATAAACCTGGCAGAAACTTTTTTGAGTTCAGCATGGGCCAATGCAAATTCCTGATCATGAAGCAGGAGAGGCTGGGCACCAATTGGCTCCAGAGCAGCACTGCATAAAAAGTCCTGGGTGTCCCAGTAGACAAAAAACTCCAATGTGAGTCAGCAGTGTATCCTGAAGGTCAGCACCATCCTAAGCTCCACAAGCAAGAGAGTAGCCAAGCAAGTTGGGAAAAGTGATTCTTTGCCCTCTCTTTGGCACTAGTAAGACTACCTGGAGGACTGTGTTCTGTTTTGGATTCCCCTGTATGAGATGGACATTGACATAGTGGAATGAGTCCCTTGGAGCACATGACATACATGGGTAAGCTGACAGAAAAAGTTCTTCTGGCTGAAGGTGAGAATAAGGGGGGAACCTGATTGTTTTCACCTACCCACTGGCAATTTACAGATGAGATGAAGTCAAACACTTCGAGGTAGTGCAACACAATAGGACTAGAGGCAGCAGCCCCAAGCCACAACATAGGAAATTTTGTCTAAATATCAGAAAAATCTTTCCTTTCTTGTGCACGTAGGTGTGTGTATACATGTGTAAGAAATACTGGCACAGGTATCAAGAGACTCTGGGGCATTTCCATTGTTGGAGATCAGACGAAGCTCTCTGTGCAAGCTCCTGAGCAACCTTTGAACTCGGATGTAACTTCAAAGCTAATCTTTTTTGGGTAGGCCCAGATGAGCCTCAAAGACATCTTCCAACCTGCTGCTTCCAATAGAATTTGGTTTTGCTTACTTAAATGGCTGCTTTAATGAGTCAAATATTCCTGGGATACTTTGTATTTTGAAGAAAAAGAATGGTGAAAATACAGATCATTATTATTACAAAAATATATGTCATTACTGCTAAGAAATATTGTAGGAGTGATCATGTACACCAGGATGCCAGGATAGACTGCGGGTTTTTCTTAAACAGAACAAAAAAATGTCAGTTATCCCAACCTACTTATTGTTCCTCACACAGATACCATTCCTTACCATTAATTATCTTAATTATCTCTTAATTATCCATAGATCCTTGTTTATATGTTTTTACTTCAGGTGAGTCCCTTGAGGCTTAGAAGAGAAGGTGTGTTTTCTTTGTGACCTTATAATCTCTCTTCCATTTCATTTTCCTAATAATTAATAATATTCTTTTTACAGTAGGCTGGTGTTTTTATAGAATGGTACATGGTTTCACCAGTTGCAGTAGCCATATTTCAGATTTGTAGCAGCTCACTTACAGCTCATCACTGGGTATGTATAGCTAGGATTCTTTGGAGTTGTTTGTTCCAGATTGAGTATTTATCAGCATTATTCTTGGTCCACACTTTTATCACCAATCACAAAGAATTGAGATCAGTCTGCAATTTTTCAGACATCTTTGGATTTTACTACATTAAATAATCTAGAGTGATTTAATCTCACCTCACTATTCAGCCTTAACCAAATTACTGAGGACTATGCTGAACAGTGCATTTCCCTACACTAGAAATCTCTCTGAATTGTGAAGAGTGACCATTTAATTTTCTGTTCTGTGTTTCCTACTGTCTAACCAGTAAGGAGGTTGTGCCCAGTAAAGAAAGTTTCAGCCTGGGAATCTCCAAAGTCTATTCCATAGTGTTCTTTACACCTATATAAAGAATTCTTTTCACTTTGCTGAGGTAGAGTCTGATCTTTTTTGGGTTCTACTTTCATATTCAAGTTACTTATCAGCCCTACAGACATTCTGGCAGACTTCCTGTTTTGGAAGTCCTTTAAAAATATTTTATTATTAGTTTTATCCCTTTGGAAACTTGCTCTTCAAAGTAATTTTTTTGGGCTGGACTTACTAAATCTATCTTTACAGAGTTTATATTCTTTTTTATTTTTCTGGTTGGGAAACTTCCACTTTCAGAAGAGCTTCTAATAATCACCATTACTGTGCTGTGTATTGAAATGGTGTAGAAAAAATGAGAACTCTGGGGAGTTTCTCTTTCCACATTTCCTGCCTTTCCAACTGAAAGAGGATTTCAATTAGATATAAGGAAAAATTACTGTCAGGGTGGTGAGGCACTGGA
This sequence comes from Euphonia xanthogaster, assembly GCA_034509185.1. Taxonomy (NCBI): domain Eukaryota; kingdom Metazoa; phylum Chordata; class Aves; order Passeriformes; family Fringillidae; genus Euphonia; species Euphonia xanthogaster. Next base: position 87,550,117 of record JAYDZK010000113.1, read on the forward strand.
ACAGGTTGCCCAGAGAAGCTGTGGATGCCCTATCCATAGCTGTGTTTAACAAGTCGGATCATGCTCCTCACAACCTGGTTTCGTGAAAGGTGGCCCAGCCCACAGCAGGAGGTTTGGAACCAGATGGCCTTTAAGGGCCCTCCAAGCCATTCTATGATTTAATGTAGTTAAAATTATTAATTTTTTACTGTTCTTTTTCTGAATTGCTTTCTCTCTATTTAGTGCCTCCTCAGAAAAAGCCCTAAAACATGCAGGGAATGCTCATAAAATTCAAGCGACAGGAAAAAAGAAAAAGAGAAAACATTTGCAAATATTAATAGAAAAAGGACCAGAATGAAAAAAGAACAAGTTGGGAAAACTTACACAGATAAATAAAAAAGTGTTCATACCAAAATAATCCCTTCTGAAATGCTAACAATTTCAAGTGCAGCTTGCTTTACAGTTCAGTGAGATGAGACCTAGAAATATTCTGAAACTATGAAATTGTGCTTTCTGAAAACTGTACCCACATGTAGATAGAAATGTATATAGGATATATACATGAGTGTATGCATGTTCTGCCTCAGAAGTGAGAAAAACTGAGACAGCAAGGTTTCCACCTGCTTTGATGGTATTTGAATAGAGAGCAGAACCCCCAAACTAGAGGCAAATTTCATCCTTGAGCACCTGGGAGGCTTCATCAGCAGATTCCAAGAAGAGGGATCTCTCTCCTGCAAACAGGTGTGTACAGATGTGATTCCCGGCTATATTCTGGCAATGGCCCATTACTGCACGCGTGCAGAAGAAGCCAAGGAGGGTGCCAGATTATGTCAGTGCCTGTGTAGGACTGAGTCCTGCGAGCTTTTCTCATGAGCCACTCCAGGAGGGTTGCTGATTTCTCCCTGAGGCAGCTGCTCTGCACAAAAATGCTGGGTCTGTTTAGAGTTGTAACTCTAAGGCAATGCATTCCAGCAATGTATTGGCAACTTTAATGTCTCTCCAGATTTGCAGGGAGAAGATATCTTACCTTTTGGAACTGAGCAATTATCAAACTTTAGAAATGCATCTACCACCCCTTAAAGGGGAGTAATAAAAAATGAATATCATTCTACATATAAATAACATACATATCCATTCTTACTCTAGAGTTCTTATTTGAAAAGCCAAGTTGCAGCTGCAGTTGTAAGCTTTTTTTTTTTTTAACTAGGCTTAACAATGAGACTTTTAATTTATAATTCTGAGGACAGATCTAGGTCCTCCAAATGATTGAAATCAAGGTAATGACAGCACTGATTGGGTCTGTCTTGCACTTCTTGAGAACCCACAGCACAGGATAAGGGAATAAGCAGCTGGGAGCCATCAGCACCTGGGCTGCAATCACCCCATAAATGACGTGTTTTGTTGCATGCAACAGCTTTGAGTTTGTTTCCCAATTGAGTTCAAGATGTAAAATTTAACCTGTAAAGCCTCCTGGGGTTTGAGCTGTAGCAATTTGAAGGCCTCTGCAAGGTTAGCAACTTTTCTGTACTGAGCACTGGAGAAACCCTTATTCCAGGCACATACGACCCCTACCCTGGAGCACTCATTATCTCTGAGGTGTTTTACACATCACTAAAGGCCTTCATGTATCCTGGATAAAAGCTCTCTGATCATTCCCTCTTTCTGATTTCCCCATCTCCTCATCAATGAATGCTTGCAGGTGTAGTGCTCTCCTTTACCCCTATAAAGGGAGACAATTCCTTCAGGAGCTGAAGTAAGGTGGTTTGCAGGCAGGAAAGGCAAGGCTCGGAGTAAGAAGAAGAGCGATACAAAGACCCGACTAAGTTTGAGAATAGTTACCTATTCACAATCTAGAGAGACTGGCAATATATGAGAAATAAGAAGATTGCAACAGTGGAGAAAAGAAACATTGAAAGAAACCTCATCACAGTTAGATGACACAGAAATGTAACTGAAACAAGAACACTGTACCAGGAGACACAACACAGTACACAGCAAAACAAGGTGATGGAAGTTAGAAAAGAAAATGAAAAAAAAAATGTTCAAGAGACAAATTTAGGTTTTGTGTTTTTAAAAAAAAAAAAAGTTCAGTGGAAAATGTACACACAGAATGGCACATATAGAAACCATTTTTCTCCCATAATGCTGTATAGAATATAATGGGCTGTAGAATATAAATGGGCTGTGCTAATAGTAGCTCTGTGAGGTAGGACAAGACTATTATTTTATGTTCTTGGAGCTAAAGTGAATCTCAAGAAGGCACAGTGGAAATCTGCTGGCGTAGAATGGGTCTGAATTTGCTGGGCATCACTGAATTATTTCCTCCTTAGAAAAGTTTCATATATTAAAAAAATATAATAAAATTAAAATATTTGGTTTGATATAAAAAGTCATTATGGTGTAGCAATGCATGATTTTATGTTGAACAAAATTATTTTTCTAACCTTTTTCCTGTTGTTGCTACTCTACTAGGCAACAACAGTATTTTCAAATGCCCTGATACAGTATCATCTGCCAGAAAAGCTGCAGCAAACATACCTACATAAGGATTTAATAACTTCAGCTTTAAACGTTAATATTTCCTGAAATTTGAGTGTTATCACCAATATTGATGCAACACATGGTCCAATGGTCCTGTAAAAGGAAAAACTGCCAATACACATTTCAAAGCTGTTTCTGATTTTACATCTATCATTTAGGCTAGAGATCTCCACAGTAGTTTCCTGATCAAGATAATCATGCTCTACCCTGACACATTGATAACTCTTACATTGCACCAGCATATTGAAATATCTCACAGTAGCTTTTTAAGAATCAAGAATTTCACTGCAATTTCACTTTCATAAGGAACTTGAAGAGCACAATACGGACAACATGTTAAAAATATTCTTAATCATTAGAGATTAACTATTTGCTTTTTTGAACATAATTTTGTCCTGATGACTCTGGAGATGGAATTAAGATTGACACAAGGTGGATTTCATATGAGAGTCAAGGCCCCTGACTCTCAGAAGCATTATGAAACGAGTGAACATAAGTTTTGCTGAATCTTCTGAGAATGCAGAAGAAGAATTGAGTTTTCAGCTTTCAGCAGCCAACTGTGAGCACAAGCAAAGCAGTAATTGTCTAAGGTGGCAGGCTCCTGGAAAGACAAAGTGCACATCCCTTAACATCTGTCCACCCTAATTTTGTCCATATTAGGACAGGGAAAACCAGGTTGTCTGAAAGCACTGCTGCCCCTAAAGTAGGAGTGGAAACTACTGGTAGAATGCCCAGTGCCAGCAGCTGTGATAGCTGACTGCTATCAGTCCCTGGAGACAGCCAGATTAACAGCATGAATCCTCTAGATCTCTCCATTGCAATTCCCCACTTCTCTGTGGCAGGCAGAGGTGGCCCTGTCCCATCTGTTATTTTAGGAGGATTGACTGTCAGTTTTGTCTGAGCTGTTGAAAATTCTTGTGCTGCCTCTAGAATAAAAGGCATTTCAAATATTTATAGTGAGGAATATTTTAAATGAGGAATAATCATGACATTACTTATATTTAGAAATTCAGGGAGCATCCTTGGTCTCAATGTAGTCATCTCCAAAATGCAGATGACTTTATCAGTGTTTGATTCTCCATCTCTGACTCTCAGTTTCTTCTTTTTCTACTCAGAGTTCTTTGTGAATTAAGCAGTGTAATATTAAAATCAATTTTCATTCAGAATGGATGGATGGTCTGCCATCACTGTCTGCTTTTGAGATTTGAATCACCAACGTTCAGGTTTGACTTTCAAACTTCCCTGTGTTTGGAAGATTTTGGTAATTTCCATGCCTTCTACCAATGGAATTTCCAGACATTACCAATTTGGTAACTAAAGTAGAAAATGTATGTGGAACTTCCCAAGTCTCTCACACAACTGTCTGATTGATTTTTGTGCCCTGGAGCTTTGTTCCTTCAAACTGACCCTCAGACCTCAAGAGATGGAAGAACCATTCCTTCAGATTTCCGATTTTTCTCTTGGTCCATTCTGGGTTTGTCCTATCCCCTCATGTTGCAGCCAGTGTTTTTCATAGTGGCATAATTTTTGAAAGTAACTGCTTCTCTAGTTTCACAAATCAAGATAACTTTTTACTTAATTAATTACTTTTTATAATTGTTCATAAGTGTCACAGTGAACATATTACCGCATATTATAAAACCCCTTTTTTTCATCTCTATTAAGTCAAGGATTGTATTATGAGGCTCATGAGGATCAGTTTTCTCACTCCTTATATCATTCTCCTTATGGCTTCTTCCTCTTTGGTATACTACTGCCCTAGGAGAGAGGAGAAACTTTCTGTGAGTTTTGCTCAGGCTTAGTCTAGGGCTGCACTCTAGCCAGTTCACAGGCTTCCTTGTTCCTATTTCTGGCATAATTCTGGTTATTTGCAGGTTTTTTTCCCAGATGCAACTTATTCCAAGAGTAAGCAAGCTCTGATGTTTGTATGCACAAATCCTTGCCTTTCTTTGTAAAAACCCTTTAAGCGCTGTGGCTGGAGGCTTACTTCAGCTTTTTAGCTGGACAGTGGCTCCCATTATTTCAGTTGTCATTACTGTCAAGGAGCTTGATTCGTTTTTATATTAGTCCCCAGTGAAGACTGGATACTTGCTGTTCCAAAGGACTATTAGGAAGCCACTCCAAAAAAGAGTACTTCTTTGAGATTTTAAAGAAGAAAATGGTAGGTGATTTTAAATTATTTTTAGGTCTGAGATTAGTAGTGTATAAATGTTATTTGAACTTTATGCAATAAAACAGTAATTTCCTCTTTGTACCAGACAACTAGCAACTCCCCTTACACCTGCTGGCATACTTAGTCACATTTTTTGCAAATCAGCACGAGCAAACTTCCCAAGGGCAGATTTGATGAAATGGCACACTCCCATGCATGTGAAAAATGACCTGCTACCTTCCCTGTAATAACCAGACACAGTGAGAGGCTGTTTGAAAACCCAGGGTTCACCCAGAACTGTGGAGTGTTGCTTTGCCAGCATGCAGGAGAAGAATTAGTTCATGGCTGTTAGAGATAATCCTTTCCCTGCTAGTAAAGTCATCCCAAGCCAGTGACCCTTTAAAAATAGGAAGGAATACTTGCCAGCTCTGGTCTTCTATGACCCTGCTGGAAGAGAAATTCATGTCTCAAGACACCCTCTGTACCCTTCTTTGTTTTCTGATCATCTACTGGCTTCACTCTGTTTCATCTTGTCTCTCCACTTCACCAGGCTGGTGGTGAGACACTGCAAAATTATGTTAAGCAAGACCTAAGGGCAGACATCCAAGTGCAAGACTGAGAGTAAAATAAAGCAACAACAAATTCACTTTGAGTATGCTTAACCATTACTCCACTTCCAAGTATCCCATGAGGAACTTCTTTTGCACTGCTCTGCAGTGAGAGCAGAAAACGGTAGATTCATAGTCAGTTTCCTTCCCAGGTGGTGAGCTCACTTCTGCGTGGCTTCCATCCCTATATGCCCTGTATTCCTTTGGGACTCTGCTTCTGCATGCACAGGCAAACACTGATCATGTCCTGTCTTGAGAGGGACACCTCAGATGCTTTCCATGTGAGCCTGGCAGGGAACTGTTAGTGAAATACTGCTGATTTTGCCTCCTGAGATTAGAAGTGGTGTCCACCAAGAATGCACACTCTCCTTTTGTCCTTTGGCAGTCTGCTGACAAGCTGCCTCTGCCCATGAGATCCTTTAATTCTCATGCTCCACTGAGGTTATTTATACAATCATCATACCTCTATTATGAGATATCAGTTGTGTGTGTGAGTGTGTGTGTTCTGCAAGGTTCATGATCACTGTTACCTTAGTGACATTCCAGACACCTCACACTTTAATAACATGGATATCTGATGCTGTGAAATTCATATGGTATGAGTGTTAATGCAACTTATACCCAGTGTTTCAGATAGTGTCCTTTTGGAAGATCAGCTCTTCTCTTCTTTGCTGTAAGTCTAGGCAGAAAGTGCATTTTCTTCTGACCTAACTGCATGAGAATTCCAGGCAAAGAATATCACTTGTATAGAGCTATACCATAACTCCATTAAAAAAAAAAAAAATCTTGGTTTTATCTTATCTTGGATGTACAGTGCTCCTGGTTCCCTGCAGATACAGTCTCCCTTGATACAGAAACCCAAACACTGATTTTGAAGATAGAGTTAATTTTGGACTTTATTGAGGCAATAGACCTTGGTTTTGGCTGCCTTCAGAGGGCAGAATTTCAGTGAAGCAGAGCTGATGTTGTAATCTTGGATGATGATGGCATTTGTGATTGTTCAGTGAGCTTTCCAAGGGATCAGCCTACTGCTCTGGGTTTGGACACATTTATTTTCATTCTGACAAAATTACTTGTGGTGTAGGGTAGATTTACTACACTACAGCTGGGGTAGATTTAGATATTTCCTAGCCATAAGATTTTATTGTTTGCATCATGTCCTGCATTTTTAAGATTTTCAAAGTCAGTAGAGTAAAAGGCCTGATTTTCTTTTCAGAATGGTATGTGAGGTCAGCTGTCCAGAGATATTTTTCTCTTTGTAGTACTTGCAGGAAAAGAGGCAAATGTGTAGATTTTTAAAATAGTGATACAACAGACATCATAATGAGATTATAATTTTAGAAAACAACTGACTATGAATGAAAGACTTCTCCTCTCTTCCTTTCCCACTAATAAGAAAAAGAATTCTATGTTTAGGGGATTATACCATTAGGATCATGAGTTTAATGTGAATTGGCATTGACAGTTTTATCAAACAAGAATAGAATTAGAATTGTAAAGTAAATGCAACCTAGAGAAATGAGACAGAAGGCAGAAACCGAGGTGCAGGTTTTCTCCACTGCTAGTGTTTTTGTAGTTGGCGGTCACAAAAGCATCTTTCTGAGATATTTTGCTTGGTGTGGTGGGCTGACCAAAGCAGGAGAGAGGTAGTAGGATCAAAAGCTTGCTTAGGCTTCCCGGTGACAGATATTTTCTGATGAAGAGGGCTCCTAACCACTCAATAGAGCTATATGCTTTATGCCTCACTTACCACAGCTTTCTATTGCAATCTTTGGTTTATTCACATCTAGTGAACATGATTGTACTTTCATTTTTTGGAAAACTAAATTTTTTACTGTTATTTGAAAGCAAGCTCTTGTAACTCATGGTATGGAGTCAATTGAACACAGGCTTTTAGAACAGAGTATTGACTATTCTTTCTTCGAAGATTAGACTTTATTTCCAAATTTTGGATAGCTTTTTGTGCCTTTCTTTCTCAATTTTTTTTTTAATCTAGTGCATGGTGCTACCGCATTTGCCGAGTTTGATCCAGAAGAATCGAAGCACATGCTTAAGGAAAAGAATGGCATGAGGTTCATGAACCCCATAATTAGTTCCCCTTCCTAGCTCTAAGCAGTAATTAAATCTGTCACTTCTGCTCTGCTGATTCATTTATTTAGCTATTTAATTGCTCAGCTCAATACGTCTTTATCTCCGGAACTGAAACATTTTATTCAGGCTAAAGAATAGCATAACTCATTATTATTTTTTGTCCAAGGGCAGGGGCATGTAAAAAAAAGAACACTAATACTGGATGATTTGGTGGTGTTGTCAGTTTTCACTTATCAACTAAAACAGTATTTAAGGGAAAACTTCAATCAGTGCTTGAGAATAGCTTTACATACACAGGTTTCCTTCTCCAGGAAATTATGTCAAATGCAAGGACCCAATGTATCTGATCCAGGTTTCTATTTCCATAATGAGTTAACTTAAAGCACTTCCAAGTAATGCATAATTTTCTATAAAATGAGTGCTCTTTTGGTAGAATATTTTATGACAGTTTAAAATTGCAAATATACATTAAATTGTTTGTAAACTAAATAGTATCTTTGCTTTGTACATTTTAGTTTTGGGACATTGCTCAGGGAGATTTCTGTCATCTGTCTCTTAGATTTATCATCAAATGGAGCATTTTGATCTGAAAAGCAAATGGCATTTGGAATACTTTCACAATTGCAAAGACAACCCTTCTAAATATACCTTTGTGAGGCATATATCCATACATGCAGTTTTTCTTATGCTACATTTTCATCAATCCTTAGGGGAGGTTGCAAGATTCCTCCACCATTTCTATCCATAGGTTGGAAAAGCTGGTTTAGGAAAGAAGCATGCAAAATGAAGAGGAGCAGATCAAGACAGATCAATACAAACAGAGTCCTTTGGTGAAAGGAGAATTTTTTTTTTTAATTTTTATAACCCTTTTTATTTCCCCTCTTTGAACTCAGAACTGACACACACAAAAATTAAAGATACAAAACTCTTCCAGAATTCCAAGGCAATCATATTTTTCTGTCACTTCTAGCATCAGTAACTCAGTTCCACCAATTTGTTCATCTGCCTGGCTGGCTAAATTTTTGTACCATGCACACAGCCTTGCATTTCACTCCATTAGTGATTTATTTTTGCTGTCTTGTTATTCAGTCACAACTATGCAGTTATTTAAGTCATTGCTCATGTTTTTGCCAAGTAAGCTTATTATTCTAAAAATCTTTTTCCTGCTTACCTGGAGGGGTTTTTGTTGTTGAGGATTATGTCGGGGGTTTTTTTTATTCCTTTAGTGAGACTTCTGTCCACTGTTTTGGAGTGCAACACGTTTGTACTGCTGCTGTGGCCAGCTCACTCAGTTGGCCCAGACTGAAATAGAGACAGGAGCCTGTGTAAAGACCAGCCAGTGGAACTGGCAGGGTTAATTAGCCATATTGCATGGAACACCTTGGAAATTCAGCTGGATGTATTTCCACTACCTTGGCTGCTGGGCCGGGCTGCACAGACCCGCACCACGCCTGTGCCAGAGTGAGGACCTCTGCTTCCCTGTCCCAGTCATCAGGGAGGGCTTTGTCAGCCCATGAGCTGACAGCTTTGGCCCAACAATGCTGTCTGTGTTGTTTGTGCTGGTGGTGTTGTTTTGCATCTGTGCACTCGGGGTTACTCACAACTCTTTGTTGAAATAAAGAATATTTCTCTCTCTGCTGAATCTAGGAGGTCTGGAAATCTTGTGGGCAGTTTTGTTCTTGCAAGCCTGCATATGAGATTTTTGGACTAGGGTTTCATATGAGCTTCACTTAAATATTCTCTCTTTTAAATCAAGTGATCTTCTAAAAGTACACTCTTTGTTATATTGGGCACATGGTCAAATTCAGAGAATTAATAAAGCAGCAAAAACCCTCTGTGACCATCCTTTGTGGATAAAGGTGCTTTGAGAATAAGTCTGTATGTGAATTGGTTTAGTCCGAGAAAGCAGTGCTCAGTGCAGCATGACAAACAAGTGTGATCAGAAGAGGGCATGGGAATGAAATGGAAAAAATAACATGCATTTGTAGTAGAAGAGAAGTTGATTTTTGAGTTGATGGAAACCTGACAGAGGAAGTACAGGGTTAATTTCAGACTGCCTTTATCTTGGTTCTAAAAGAGCATGCGGTTGGCCAATAGGATTAACTACTTTTACACAGATTTGTACATAAACATTGAGGCACGAGACTTGGACATGAGCTGAGTGCCCTCCCTTTGCAACGATTACATTCTTGAACGTCTGGAGAGGGAATTAGGTGACAGTGGCTATTGGCTTCCCCTCAGATGAACCTAGCTCTTGTCATCCGGCCATCAACAGACTGGAAATTACTATCTCGAAGGCACAAGCAGTCCTGTGGGACAGAAACCACTCCCTTCTCCCACTCTGCCCTCCCCATGCCAGCTACTTGCGCAGTGTGAACTGGACATTTGTGAAGTGATGCACAAGCCCAAGGTCCAGGCACTGCTGGTAGAGGCACTGTGCTTGATCAAGGGTGTGTAGGCTCTTTATGAGTTTTGTTCTTTGTTTGTTTTTTGGGTTTTTTTTGTTAGTTTTCAACTCTAGTTCACTGTACGGTTAGAAACCTCAGGCTGTAGTTTCTCCTCACTCACAGCACTGGAATAATGCTAGCATAAAATGTGTCTAAATCAAATTACATGAAATCCTCCAGTCTTCAAATAAATGCACCCCTGTCTGTACTGTATTAATATATTGGTTTACTTATTGGTGTATTGGAAACTTCTTGTTAATTTTTTAATTAACAAGGTAAGCCACCGCCTGTACTATTTGTGTGAGGCACCATATCTGTGGGGTTGGAGTCTACCTCTGCCCAGCCCTGGTCAGTCGACTTGGTTATATAAGGTGCACAGACTTGGGTACCTATAAATATTAGCGAGCAGCTGTCACAAAGGGATTGTGAACGAGCTGCTCTGGACCTCGAAAACATAATAGCTTGGCACCCAGAAATTCACAACTTTGATAACATACTACAAGGTCACATATTGGGGGGAGAGGGTAAGGACGTGGCGACTGCTTTTAATCTTTGTCTCTTTTACAAAAAACAACCTGGTTTTCTTGCTTTGTGTTTCTGGTATACATCGGATATTTACAATTTTTATCACATTAGGATATGACATTCCTGGCCTTGCCAGTGCTTTTGTTTGGATATTTATAGCAACTTCTGGTCATTGTTGAGCAAAGGCGATTGCCCTGCCCTCTGGCCCTTTCTTAAGCAGATTTTGGGCAGAAGCTCCTCTCGTGTGGCACTAATTGAAGTGACTGGTGGAGGGGGGGGTGTTGTGAGCACACTTGTGCTGATCTGCCAGGGTCTAAGCCAAGGGAGGAAGAGAGGATAGAACGGGGAGAAAGGAGGAAAGAGGAAGGAAAAAAAAAAAAAAAAAAAAGGGAGAGAAAAAAAAAA